>SJYQ01094265.1:0-94485 GCA_006410935.1 Redunca redunca | reverse complement strand
AAACCCACTCATGTAAAGGAAATAACCAGCATCTTGTGTCCACACCGGAGAGAGAATGGCTAAGTGGTTGTTTAATAAAAGTTGAGGTCTGAGGCTCCACTGTCTTGTCATGTAGCAGGAATGTGAAGTGGAGGAGGAGAAATGAGTAGGAGGGAGAGGAGCCTAGGGATTTAAAACAGGCCACAGCCTACTCAGGTCTCTTTCCCTAGACCTCAAAAAATGAGACCAGCCAAAGGAAAGGGGTTTGTATTCACAAATAAATTTCTTACCTTCAAAGGGGGCCTGGCTGAGGTCATGACAAAAACCAAAAGTGAGAAGGCAACCAGGAGTAGAACATGAAATAGCTGCCTGTTCTCACCTAGGAATCCTGCCAGGGCTAACACCTTTAAAGATTCTGCATGATTTTTTATAAGATCACCTTCCATCTGAGTTATTTATGTCAGCCCTTTTCAGTTCTCTGTGAGAAGTATGGATGGCATAGAATTAAATTATGAAACCTTAGATCTTTTCTCGGTTCAGTTTACTGATTGATGGATCCAATTCAAGTAGCTCAATACCTTTTTTCTCTCTAATTCAAACAGATGAACAAGAATGATAGAAAATATGACACCTCACACATTATGAAATTTATATTTAAAAATATTATATAAATCCAACCCTTTGGCCTTATTGAGTATAATATATTGGGGGATCTGTGGTAAATATGGTTTACCAAGGGTGTGCTATACCCAGTGAGGTCACCTAATAAAATGTTTCCCAAAATGTATTGGTCATTTTTATTTTGTTTGTAGTCACTCTCACTTCCTCCTACTTTTTTTCAACTATGAAGCTGTAAGCTGAAGTGTTAGGCCTGGATTGTTGGCTGGCTCCTAGAGAATCTGTCTGTAGGAAACATATCTTAAAAAAGAAAAAGATTCACAAATAGAATTGAGGTTTTCAGTATCTCCGTTTGAAACAACAGGATGTGTGTGTGTGTGTGTATAAGAATGAGATCCAACTGAAAAATACTACCTGGAATTCAATCATAGTGATGGGCCCTCCCATCGAATACTGTTTGCCAGCTTCACATCCTGTCCTTGACTATTTACTGAAAAATAACAAAAATTTTCAACTGTAATTTATAATATTTAGGACCTAGAATTTTAAGTAATTTAAACCTGGAATATATACATCTATGATACTATCCTAAAAACCCAAATGCTTTCAACAGGCTAAAATGGGTTTCATACTTTTGCTTTCTGTAAGATTTTTTTAAGGAAGCATGATGGTTTTTTTAAAAACTCAAACTATAAGCAAATGTATTCATTACCTAGAAGAAAAAAGGTTCACCCACATCACAGCCTAAAGAAAATGACTATATCACACCTGGCTAAGCTTTCTAGTACAGCATTTTCCTTCCTTCACGATTTGAATTTAAAAATGTTCTGATTTTCCAAAAGAAAGTTCAAAAAAGTTCTTTTCCAAATTTGCGTGAGCAACATCTAATAATTACTAACCAAGACTAATGAACCAAGGCTAATGAACCCAAAGAGCCAAGTACCATTGTCTTTGGACTTTAGAACTGGTAAAGTTTGCCTCTTTGATTTATACACCAGAAGAAAATGAAGTAGCGTCAGCCTACTGAGAGCTTAGCAAAGATAGCCTCAGAGAAGTGTAAGTTGAGTGCCATGGGTTACTTATTCATGTCTGACTCTGCAGCACAATGGACGGTAGCCCGCCAGGCTCCTCAGTCCATGGGACTTTCCAGGCGAGAACACTGGAGTGGCTTGCCATTTCCTCCTCCAGGAGATCTTCCCAATCTAGGGACTGAACCGCGTCTCCTGCTTTGGCAGACGGATTCTTTACCACTGAGCCACCAGGTAAGCCCTGGTGCAAGTATTACACTGAAGTTAATGTCTATAAAGCAGACATCTTTAATCACTGAGAGAGCGCACCGGACACACTTTGTTGGAATAAATGTTCCACTTCCAGAGTAAACTCAAGTTGAAAAGTAGGAAAGCAGTATTACAAACAAGGAGGAAAGTGAGTGCCTTAAACACATTTCCCCCAAACTACCACGTTTGGTCTGCAGAATTTTATTTCTTTTGACAGATAACATCTCCCCCTTCCCTGGGTACCACAACCAGCTAGCTCAACTCACCTGAGGTGTCTTCTGACCTCCTCAGGTCCCAGGATTATTTATGTTCTGGTCATCACTAAGAGAACTCTAGCTGTAAATTTTGCCTCTTCAGTTTTCTTTACTTACACCAGCAACTTTAACTTTCATTAATTTGAAAATAATGTGTGACTGGAAAGATCCTGAAATCTGGAAACTGATTCTTTAGGTATAAATTTAATTTGGTTTACTCAGAGCAAGAAAGAACTGACACTGTCCCCATCTATGATGCCTTGGTATTCTCAGGTACTTTCTGAGTTAGCTTGGAGCAGTTGCTAACCAGTGATGTTGATGGGGACCCTGGCAATCCCATGGAATTGTTGCTATGTGCATGGTGCCTCCTTTGTACCCAGGACCTTGTAACAACATTATATTTCTGAATAACCTTCTCTGCCACAGTAGTTACAATCGTGACAAAGTGCCTGGGCCTGATTTCCTGCCTCTAGTCACTTTGCAGAGCCTTCTATTGATCCTTGAAAATAGAACTATGATCTTAGGTATGCGTCCTGGGAAGACAGCTTAGGGCTGAGGGCTGGGCAGTCTGCAGCCCTGAATACCGTGGGTGGGTGAAGTCACATCTGTGGCTTCCAGGACAAGACAGGGAATAAAGGAATAAAAAATATTTCTGTGCAAAGGTTTCTTCAGTGAACTTCCTAGCTCTTTACTTGCTTGATGAGTTTTAAAATTATTCTTTATCATGTCAACCACCTCCTAAATAATCCCTTGCATATGTGTGTTCATGCCCAGTCGCTTCAGTAGTGTCTGACTCTTTGCGACCCTATAGGCTGTAGGCCACCAGGCTCCTCTGTCCACGGAGCTCTCCAGGCAAGAATACTGGAGTGGGTTGCCATGCCCTCTTCCAGGGGATCTTCCTGACCCAAGGATCGAACCTGCAACTCCTGTATTGCAGGTGGATTCTTTACCACTGAGCTGCCGGGGAAGCCTGGTGAATAATCAGTCCCTTACTATCTCCCAGTACCTCTTCACCACATGGCGTCTACATTCTCTCGAAAGATTAGGCCTGTCAGTGTGCCTCTCCAGTCTGATTTCCCACTCTCTTTCCAATGCCTCTGTTGCTCTGGTCTCCTCAGGACCCATTCCCTCACCTTCCATCGTTTCCCTCAGAGCCAATCTCAAGTCCATTCAAGCCAGTAGATTCCCACCGGCTCCTGTCTTCCCTCCTTTCTCCTTCCTGCCCAATCAGAGCTCGGGTTCTAGAGTCAGTCAGATCTGGGTTCAAATTCCGATTCTGCCACTTGTTAACTCCATAAACTTGGGAAACTTTCTTAACAGCAGAGCTTCGGTATCCCCAATTATAAAACGGGGAAAATAGGACTTAGAGCTGCGGTGAGGGCTCAGTCAAGTCTGGCTCTTTGTGACCCCATAGACTGTAGCCTATGAGGCTCCTCAGTCCATGGGATTTCCCAGGTAAGAATAATGGAGTCGGTTGCCATTTTCTACTCCAGAGGATCTTCCCGACACAGGGACTGAAACCGTGTCTCTTGCATCTCCTGCTTTAGCAGGTGGATTCTTTACCACTCAGCCAGCTGGGAAGTCCTAGGACCTAGAGCTATGTGAGACTAAATGAGGATTTGCGTGTGCTGTGCTGTGCTTAGCTGTGTCCCACTCTGCGACCCCACGGACTGTAGTCCACCAGGCTCCACTGCCCGTGGGATTTTCCAGGCAAGCATGCTGGAGTGGATTGCCACTTCCTTTTCCAAAGAATTTGTAAAAGTTGCTTTATTTTTGTAGTTGGTAGATAGCACTCAAAAACCAATTATGTGGTGATGCTATTACTGGTTTATCGACTTTCATCTGAACCTCAGCTTTTTCTGTTAGATTAGGCAATCTGTGGTGGGCCCATCAGTTCTTTTCCCCCAGCCTCTATTCTCCTTCAGTTTGGTGCCTTACCAACCTCAGTAAACAAAAGCCATGCTCTGGTTTCACAGCTTCTGCTCAGGGAGTGTTGGTGCTAGAGAGAGCCCTGAAACCAAGCTAATTGGCTCAACAACAAATTCTTGCTTCCACACATCAGCTGAGCCCTTTCTGAGGCCCTAGAAACTCTTTCTGGTAGTTTGCAATCAGGGCTAATCATTAGTGTCAACACAGGCACTTTTGAAAACATGGGTGCCTGGGTCCCACTCAGAGGAATCAAATCAGAACCCTTGGGGCAGGGGGTCTAGTATAATTTTTTGCTTGAAAGTTCCCAGGAAGAGTATAATGTACAGTCAAGGATGAGAATTGCTGTTGGGCAAATTTTCTCCCACAGCAGCATTCCAAATTTTTTCTTCTATGCATAAGCCCACCTTAAAATCAAAGATGTTCTATAGATGCTTCATTAACTTTCCACCTCCCACAACAGACTTCTGTTGATTCTGTCTTGGAGGATAAAGTATCACATTTCCTATCTCTAGACTCTCTTAACTGTCACATCTTTGTTGTTTTTGCTATTTAGTTGCTCAGTTGCATCCTACTCTCTTGGGACCCTAGGGACTGTAGCCAGCCAGGCTCCTCTGTCCATGGGATTCCCCAGGCAAGAATACTGGAGTGGGTTGCCATGTCCTTCTCCAGGGAATCTTCCCGATCCAGAGATTGAACCTGCCTCTCTTGCACTGTTAGGTGAATTCTTTACCACTAAGCCACCAGGGAAACCCCCCTTCACATTTATCCCTTTTAAAATAAAATATACCAATGGTAACTGCCTTCATTTTTTTTTTTTAATTATTTATTTGGCTGCACTGGGTCTTAGTTGTAGCATGTAGACTCTTAGTTGCAGCATGTGGGATCTAGTTCCCTGATCAGGGATCAAACCCAGACCCCCTGCTTTGGGAGTACAGTTTTAAGCACTGGGCCATGGTTCTTCCTCTTAACTTGAACCTGAATTCCTGTCCAGGTTTTTCTTGATTCTAAACAACAAACAAAAAATAGTCTTCCTCACTTCCATTACTTGAATGAGAGGAAGGAGAAGCTAGCATTTACCTCGGGGCTGACATCATCCAGTTATGAAATCCTACCTGTTCTTGCTCTGGGGTATCACTTCCATCTCTCCTCTTCCATTATTACTGCCACTGTCCCAATCTAGGAGTTTTTTCTCTTGCTTGGATTGTTTCAATAGCTACCCAGATTTCTTGCTTTAAACTCTTTCCCTTGCTAACCCACCTTATACACTAGCACCAGGGTAATTTTTCCAGTTATCTCAGTGTTCTGTTCAAGCCTCTTTAGTGATTCTCTATTACCTACAGAATAAAATTTAAATCCCCTCCTTTCTTCTCACACTAAGTAGGGAGCCTCTGGAAGCTCCTCACTCTAAACCTCATGAATGTGACGCTACTCCTACTGACTTGCAGATCACTGCTGAGGTTAGACTCTAACTGAGATTGTTTTTTTTTTTTGTCTTTCAATTTCTCTATTCTTCTTATCATTCAAATTTCAGCTTAAATGTTATTGCCTCTGAGATGACCATGACTTTTTTTTGTCTGTGCCACGAGGCTTAGAGGGTTTTAGTTTCCTGAGACCAGGGTTGGAACCCAGGCCCTTGGCAATGCAAGCACAGAGCCCTAATCACTGGAACGACAGGGAATTCCACTGACCGTGCCTTTATAAATAGTCTGCTTCCCTACCCTGGCTTTCCTGGTGGCTCAGTGGTAAAGAATCCGCCTGCCAATGCAAGAGACACAGGTTCAATCCCTGGGCCAAGAAGATGCCCTGGAGAAGGAAATGGCAACCCATTCCAGGATTCTTGCCTGGGAAATCCCAAGTACAGAAGAGCTTGGAGGGCTACAGTCCATGGGGTCACAAAAGAGTCGAGCACAACTCAGTGACTAAGCAACAACCTCCCCCCTCACTCTTTACCACATTAAAGTGAAAGTGAAGTTGCTCAGTTGAGCCCGACTCTTGGCGACCCCATGGATAGTAGCCAAGCTCCTCCGTCCATGGGATTTTCAAGGCAAGAGTACTGGAGTGAGTTGCCATTTCCTTCTCCAGGGAATCTTCCCAACCCAGGGATCGAACCCAGGTCTCTCACATTGTAGACAGATGCTTTACCGTCTGAATCAAGCTGCCTAAAATTATTTTGTTTGCCTGTTTATTGCCTGTGCCCTCCCAAGCAGCAAGCCCAACTCAGCCCATTTCTGGTTTCACTGATTCATCCCAATTGCTCTTTTGTGCTGGCCACCACTTCAAGCTCTTTCCCTGCTGAGATAATACAACCTGGATTGTTCAGAGTAGTCTGTGTTTAATGCCTGGATTACTCCACAGTAATTATTAAAAGTGTTTCTGTTTTTTCTCAATAATATTCCAATTTGGACAATAAATTATACAACCACTGTTATTTATAGCCTTGTACCATAGCCATTTGCGCGTGTGTGCTGTCGCTTCAGTTGTGTCCGACTCTTTGTGATGCTTTGGACTGTAGCCCACCAGGCTCCTCTGTCCATGGGATTCTCCAGGCTAGAATATTGGAGTGGGTTGCCATGCCCTCCAGGGGGTCTTCCCGACCCAGGAATAAAGCCTGTAGCTCCTGCATTGCAGGTGGATTCCTTACAGCTGAGCCACAGGGAAAGCCTTCATACCCATTTGTACATAAGTCTTATTTCTAAGCTCACTGAGGACAGGAAGCAAGTCACGTTCCTGTGTCTTTCATCAATAACACATAGTAAAGTATTTTGTATAAATATAGTAGAAAGTTCAGAAAGTGTTTGTTAAGTAAGATTGGCTGATACATTAAAATATCACATATGTGAAGAGTCTAGCAAAATAGCTAACCCATTCTAAGTGTGTTAGGTTAAAACAAAAAAGATCAATATATGTTGCTTTCCTTTGCCCCGGTTGACCGCAAATGTCATGTCTCCCAAGCTCTTTGTTGACAGGCTGTGCCACATAATTTAGTATCCAATTACACACTAGCTAGTTTGCTTTTATTGAGTTTTTTGTGTGTGTGTATGTGGTCGTATTTCTTCTACTAGATTGGAAACTCTTTGAAGGCAAGCATCATTGTCTTATGATTCTCTATTCCACATAGCAAAACTAGTTCATGTTTATAAATTTGTTGATCACTGAGATTCTCCACACTTATTGGCTGGTAATTTGTAGGAAAGAATGAAATGATGACCATGGTAGGAGGTATCAGTTTAGGTCCCAACAATCAGAGGCAACAGGGTTGAAGATCACCTTCCCTCTTTGTAGATGATGCCTCTTGTGTTCTTCCAGCCAACAAATGTAGAAGGAGTATGAAATCCTAAGGATTTCAGTGACATTTTCCGAGTATGGGTTCAGAAGATCAGGTAATAGTTATGCAAATGCATAGTTGTCTTTTGGAAGCAGGGGAAGAATGAAAACTATGCATAGTGTTGAGACCTGACTTTGGAGTACGAGCTGGGATTGAATTCCTCAGCTATTTAACCTCCCTAAACCTAAATCAGGATGATACCTCTGCCTCTGGGGTGGTTGTGAGAAGAGTACATGAGAAATAACACATAAAATGCTTAGCAGAGGGCCTAACTTATTGTAAGCCTCAGTAAACAATAGCTATTTTTATAGTGGGTGATCTAGGTAGCTAAAGGTTTCGATGCTAAAGGTGGGGTAGCTAAAAATATAATTGCTATCGAATTTTTAGTTAAATCTTGTTTCTAGCGTCAGTGACAGCTGTAATTCTTTACCTGTTTGTTCATTCAACCACTTATTCTTTTGTTCATTTATTCCCTGTTCATTTGTTTATTCTATGCCAGATACCAGGATTCCCTGGTGGCTCAGACAGTAAAGTGTCTGCCCACAATGCAGGAGACTCAGGTTTGATCCTCAGGTCGGGAAGATCCCCTGGAGAAGGAAATGGCAATCCACTCCAGTACTCTTGCCTAGAAAATTCCATGGATGGAGGAGCCTGGTGGGCTACAGTCCATGGGGTCGCAAAGAGTAGAACACGACTGAGCAACTTCACTTTCTTTCATGCCAGATACACAATAAATGTTTATTAAATATTGTTGAATAAGGGTGATATGAAGAAAGAAATAGGTGAGGAAGATTAAGAGGTACAAACTTCCAGTTACAAAATAAGAGTTGGGGGTGTGAAACCTTCAGTGTGGGGAATATAATTGATAACTATGTTCTTTGTAAGGTGACACATGGTAACTAAACTTATTGTGATCATTTTGAAATGTGTAGAAATACCAAATAACTATGCTGTGTAATAGAATGAACATAGTCTTGTAGATCAATTGTACTTCAAAAACAGACAATTAGGATCGACATATGTACACCACTATCTATAAAACAGATAACTAATGAGAACCTTTTATGTAGCACAAACAACTTTACTTGGTACTTTGTAGTGACCCAAATGGGAAAGAACTCCAAAAAAGAGGGGATATATGTATACATGTAGCTGATTCAGTTTGCTGTCCACCAGAAATTGACACAGTGGTGTAAAGTAACTATAGTCAAATAAAAAAACAAACAAATAAACCCATAGTGAAAAAAGATCAGATTTGTGATTACCAGAGAGGCAAGTTGGGGCAGGAGGAATTGGATGAAGGCAATCAAAAGGTATAGACTTCCATGCATAACATAGTTACTAGGAATGTAGTGTACAATATGATGAATATAATCAACACAGCTGTATAGTGTACAAGAAAATGGTTAAGAGAAAAAAATCCTAAGAGTTCTCATCACAAGAAAAATTTTTGTTTCTATTTCTTTTATTTTATATCTGTATGCAATGATGGATGGTCACTAAACATTTCATGATGTATGTAAGTCAAATCATTATTCTGTATTCCTCAAACTTACTCAGTGCTGGATGTCAATTATAAATAAAGCTGGAAGGAAAAAAATTCAGTTACAATTAAAAATGTTGACTTATCTGTTGCCTTGCAAATAGCTGAGAAAAGAAGAGAAGCTAACAACAAAGGAGAAAAGGAAAGATATACCCATCTGCAGACAGAGTTCTAAAGAATAGCAAGGAGAGATAAGAAAGCCTTGTTAATCAAACAATGCAAAAAAAAAAAAAAAAANNAAAAAAAAAAAAAAAAGAGGAAAATAACAGAATGGAAAAGACTAGAGATCTCTTCAAGAAAATTAGAGATACCAAGGGAACATTTCATGCAAAGATGAAATATCCAATAAAGGACAGAAACAGTACAGACCTAACAGAAGCAGAAGGTATTAAGAAGAGATGGCAAGAATACACAGAACTATACAAGAGTTCTTAATGACCCAGATAAACACGATGGTGTAATCACTCACCTAGAGCCAGATATCCCGGAGTGGGAAGTCAAGTGGGCCTTAGGAAGCATCACTATGAACAAAGCTAGTTCAGATCCTAAAAGCTATTTCAAATCCTAAAAGATGATGCTGTTAAAGTGCTGTACTATATATGCCAGCAAATTTGGAAAACTCAGCGGTGGCCAGAAGACTGAGAAAGGTCAGATTTCATTCCAATTCCAAAGAAAGGCAAGGCCAAAGAATGTTCCAACTACCACACAATTGTATTCATCTAACATGTTTAGCAAGGTCATGCTCAAAGTTCTCCAAGCTAGGTTTCAACTGTACATGAACCAAGAACATCCAGATGTTCAAGCTGGATTTAGAAAAGGCAGAAGAACCAGAGATCAAATTGCTAACATCCATTGGATTATAGAAAAATAATTCCAGAGAAACATCTGCTTCATTGACTAGGCTAAAGCCTTTGTATGGATCCCAACAAACTGTGGAAAATTCTTAAAGAGATGGGAATACCAGATCACCTTACCTTCTTCTTGAGAAATCTGTATGCAGGTCAAGGAGCAACAGTTAGAACTGGACGTTGAACAATGAACTGGTTCAAAATTAGGAAAGGAGTATGTCAAGGCTATATATTGTCACTCTGCTTATTTAACTTATATGCAGAGTACATCATGTGAAATCCCAGGCTGGATCAAGCACAAACTGGAATCAAGATTGCCAGGAAAAATATCAACAACCTCAGATATGCAGATGACACCACCCTTATGGTAGTAAGCAAAGAGGAACTAAAGAGCCTCTTGATGAAAGTGAAAGAGGAGAGTGAAAAATCTGGCTTAAAACTCAACATTCAGAAAACTCAGATCATGGCATCTGGTCCCATCACTTCATGGCAAATAGATGGGGAAACAGTGGAAACAGTGAGAGTCTTTATTTTCTTGGGCTCCAAAATCACTGCAGATGGTGACTGCAGCCTTGAAATTAAAAGACGCTTGCTCCTTGGAAGAAAAGCTATGACAAACCTATACAATGTATTAAAAAGCAGTTTAATACAGTTTAAAACTTAATTAAAGCAGTTTAATTTTGCTGACAAAATTCTGTATAGTCAAAGTTATAGTTTTTCCTGTAGTCATGTCTGGATGTGAGAGTTGGACCATAAAGAAGGCTGAGCGCTGAAGAATTGATGCTTTCAAACTTTGGTGCTGGAGAAGACGCTTGAGAGTCCCTTGGACTGCAAGGAGATCAAACCAGTTAATCCTAAAGGAAATCAACCCTGAATATTTATTGGAAGGACTGATGATGAAGCTGAAGCTCTAGTACTTTGGCCACCTGATGTGAAGAGCTGACTCATTAGAAAAGACTCTGATGCTGGGAGAGATTGAAGATAGAAAGAGAAAGTGAAAGTGAAGTCACTCAGTCGAGTCCGACTTTTTGTGACCCCATGGACTGTAGACCACCAGGCTCCTCTATCCATGGAATTTTCCACGCAAGAGTACTGGAGTGGGTTGCCATTTCCTTCTCCAGAGGCTCTTCCTCAAACCCGGGTCTCCTGCATTGCAGGCAGATGCTTTCCTGTCTGAGCTACCAGGGTGCTGACTAGGAGGAGAAGGGAACAGCAGAGGATGAGATGGTTGGATGGCATCACTGACTCCATTGATATGAGTTTGAGCTAGCTCTGGGAGATAATGAAGGACAGGGAAGCCTGGCATGTTGCAGTCTGTGGGGTCACAAAGAGCTGGACACAACTGAGCAACTGAACAACAACAAAAAATGTTGAATAAATAACAGAGTAATAAGTAACATGAGGAGATGACGACATTTTGGGAGATATGCTCTCAATGTTATCTCTGGATGCACATAAAATGCCCTGTGACTATGGTCAGGGTGCTGGTTGCTGAAAGTGCAAAACCAGTGACTTCACCTACAGAGAACACAAAATATATAACATTCCTTCAAGTCTTCTAACCTGTTACTGACTGGCAGCAGATGACTGCTTCCTGTGTGTGTGCCTGCTCAGTCGCTTCAATTTTTGTCCTTTGCGACGCTATGGAGTGTAACCTACAAGGCTCCTCTGTCCCTAGGATTCTCCAGGCAAGAATACTGGAGTGGGTTGCCATGCCTTTCTCCAGAAGATCTTCCCAACCCAGGTTTCAAACTTGGATTTTCTGCATTGCAGGTGGATTCTTTACTGCTGGGCCACTGGGGCAGCCTGACTGCTTGCTACTTTGTGCAAAAACTCAAGGTTGCAGAGGTCAGTCCTCAGTTTCCCCTCTCTACCTCTAGACTCATCTTCCACAGAATCTAGCCTTACATCTTCCCTGACATCCCTTCCTTCTAATGCTCCAGGCAGAGTGAAGCACTCCCACTTTGGTGCCACCATTGTGCAAATTTCTATTACTGTGCACATCTCTTGGTATCAGAGATAACTTGATTGTAGATTCACAAGTACCGGGTCTGTCTATGCCTCATTCTTTATATGTCCAACACCTGACATAAGGCCTGACATTTGATAGGTGCTCAGTAAATGTTTACTGAATGGGCTATTGAGCAAACTAAACTGTACGTTCCCTTTAGTCTCCTTTTCAAAAATAATCCTTCCAAAGGAATTACATAGTATCTCAATTTCTACTTCCTCGTCCTAGATCTTTTCCTGATGTCTTATATCCAATGCATCGCCAAGTCCTATGGGTTCAATCTCTAAAATATTTCCTGAATCTGTCTGCTCCTTATTACCCCATTGCCTCCAATATCAACCAGACAGAATTGTTTCCCACTGGCCTGTTTCCTGCTGTTGTGTCCTAAACTGGGCTCCCTACTTGCCCCTTCTTGTCTTATCCCAATCTATTGTCCACACATCCTCAGTGATATTTTTCATGTAAATGACAGCATCAGCACCTTGCATTGTCAGTAGCTTCCCAACATGCTGAGAATACGCTCCCATTTCCCTTCCCTGGTCTGCAAGGGCCTATATTATCCAAGTCCTACCTATCCTTCCTATTTCAGCTCCTGCAGCTCTCCTTGTTGCTCATTCTACTCCAGCCACAGTGGCCCTTGGAAGTTCTTAACGTCAGCAAACTCTTTCCCACCTCAAGACCTACTGTTTTCTCTAACAGAAGCACTTCTCCTCCCTCCTTACACAGCTGGCTTCTTGTTGTTCTTCAAGCAAATGTCATTCCTCAAAGACCCTCCCGAACACACATACACCCTGTCCTCTATCACAGGATCTTGTTTATTTTCTTCATAATTCTTATCAGAGTTCTAATTATTATATTTCATCATGATGACTTGGTTTGGGGAGGGTTTGTTTGTTTCTGACTGCACGGCATGTGAGATCTTAGTTTCCTGACCCTGGATGGAACCCTTGCCCCCTGCAGTGGAAACACGAAGTCTTAACCAGTGGACCACCAGGGAAGTCCACCATGATTACTTGTTTACTGTTTGTCTTCCCTATTAGAATATAGGTGAGCATGGAACACAACGTTTATTTTATTCCCCACTGTATCCCAAGTGCTTAGTACAGTCCCTGGAGCAAAGAATATACCAAACATGTACAAGTGAATACATGAATGAGTGCCCTCACTATTTTAAGTGCAAACTGTCTAGCTTTTCTTTTAACTTGCAAATAGGTATAAGACTCCTCAGACTAAAGGCTAAAGATTTACCCTTGACTTTCTCTTCCCTTTGCAGCTGCAGCCCTGTTGCTTCTTCCCTTACTTGACCAAAGAGTGGATTGTCTGTCTAGACCTCATCCACTCCCACTCTCTGAAACAGCTCTCACTAGTACCATGAATGACCTCTTTGTTTTTAAATCCACGGACATATGCTCCACTTCTCAGCCTACTTGACCTTTCTACAGCCACACTTCCTCAATTTGGTTCCACAGAACACTGGTCCCTTGAGTGGCTCTAATGAAAAAGTGTGTTCCTGTTCCTCCTATTAAACACCTTTATAGCATCCTGTGCTTCAACTCTGTAGCATTTAGCTCACTTGCAGTTAATTTGTTTAATTAGTTAATATCTGACTTTTCTGAGAAATGCATGTTCTTGAGGGCAGGGACCCTTATCGGATTTTTACTGAATAGACCCATATTCTAGCATGTAAAAGATGTTTGTTGAATTGAATGAACGAATGAATATGTTGCCCTCAGGGGAAATCACAATGTGAATATATTAAATGTAAAATCCTACACAGAAGAAATTTGTTCAAATTTATTTAGATCAGGATTTTCCAAACTGAGGTGCCCATAGCTCTCTTTGTTCTCTCACACTCCCAGTAGAATACCAGCAAACATCCTGGGGGAATTTCTAAAACACACATGGGAACATGTTACTCTTCAGTGTTACATATTGTTGAATAATCACTGTTTCTCCATATCTTCCTCACCTGACTCCTAAGGACTCCACTTTTCCTGATTCTCTTTTTTTCCTTCACAGATGATCTCACCCATCATGAGGTCACCAGGCATTTAGTGTGTTGTTAACCACCAATTGTATAACCCCCAGGCCTGTGTCCCATCTAGTGACTAAATACATCTATCCTGGCTGCCTCACTAGCCTTCCATCCTGTGTCTAACCCCTGCAACCTCCCTGGCCTTCTTGTATTGTATATCTTGGTTAATGATATCGTCATTCATCTAAGACAGAAACCTAGAGGTCTAAATTAAATTGATCAACTTTATTTCAGAAATATTGTTTATAACTTGGGCTCCTCTGGTGGCTCAGGTGGTAAAGAATCCGCCTGCAATGCAGGAGACCTGGGTTCGATCCCTGGGTTGGGAAGATCCCCTGGAGGAGGGCAACCCACTCCAGTATTCTTGCATGGAGAATCCCCAAGGACAGAGGAGCCTGGCAAACTACAGTCCATGGAGTCCCAAAGAGTTGGGCATGACTGAGTGACTAAGCACAGAACAGCCTATGTAGAAATACTGAGACACATTCTGGGGATAGAACAATAAAACAATAAACAGGTAATTATAATTATGTGTGATAAGTGCTATTATAGAGGAAGTAGACAGAGTTCCCTGCAAGAGTCAGCAGGAGGGGGCACATAACTGGCAGGGTTTTCCAAAAGAAATTAAGTCTAAACTGAGACAGAGATATGAGTCAGAATTAGCCAGATGAATGGGGAGGGGAGAATGAGAAGTGCACACATAAAGCCTGGAGGCAAGACACAGTTTGGCACATTTGAAATAAAAGTAGTTCCCGTTGGCAAGAGAACAGAGCCATGGGGAAAGATGAGGCTGGAGAGAGGTGGGCAGGGCCAGATCATGCAGGTCTTGTAGGTCAGATAGAGTTTGTAGTTTACCCGAGAGCAATGGAGAAATCATTTAAGCAAGGAATCATAAGCTCAAATGCCTTCAGGGGAAGGCAGGTGGCCTAAATCAACGTCCTAGAGGAAGCAATGGGGCCCACAAAGACTGTCAGAGTGCACACTCCCCTGAAAGCACTCAACTTTGAATTTTAAAACTGTGACCTGGGCAAGAGCCACAATCACACTTTTTTTCTTTTTTAATTATTTATTTAGCTGTGCCAAGTCTTAGTTGCGGCATGTGGGATCTGTAGTTGCAATATATGGGTTCTTAGTTGTGATATGTGAAATCTGGTTCCCTGACCAGCGATAGAATCCGGGCCCCCTGCATTGGGAGGGTGGAGTCTTACACACTGGACCACCAGGGAAGTCCCCGAATTTGTCTTTTAGAAAAAGAAATTAGATGCATGGAATGAAGCTAGGCAAGAGGCAGGAAGATCAGAAGGCAGTCCAGGTGAGAAATGAATGTTTGGGAATCAAGTGAGGAGGGAGAGAAGTGGTAGGTTCTAGGAATATTTAGGAAGAAGAATCACCAGGCCTTGGGATAAATTTGATCTGTGGCTAAGAGATGATGAATTTTATATTTTATGTCATGACAAGAAAAATTTAAACAAAATTTTTCTTTGCCCATTTGAGCTTCCTCCTTTCCCTTTGGTATGTATTGTGTATCTACACTAACCAGATCTCCTTAGGAGATAACATCTTTCTTGATCTCATCAAGGGTCACAACTCCTCAGGAGATATCCTTCCTTCTTACTTAAATATTATAGCCACAACGACCCATAATCTGGATTGTGTAAACTGCCAATAATACATGACTTAATATAATAGAGCCCTCTGTCTCAAAAACTGATATAACTGTGTTTTGACCTTTAATGGGCTGAACTGTTCTAAGCACTTTCTGAGAGGCTGTTCCCAAGTTATACTTTGACTCAAATAATTATTTGTCAACAGGGAGAAATCAAGATCTGTTTATTACTGTTATTGTTGCTATTGCAATGAGGATTCTATAAGACATTGAAAGAGATGGCAAATAGGTCAATGGTAAGAACAGCCAAATGGAAAGAAACACAAAGAACTAAAAAGATGAGGGGTTAAAAGATGATGCAATTTTTAAAAAATTGTATTTGGGCTTTTGACCTTGATACTGAGTCATGAAGGCAAATTAAAAGCCTGAAAGTTCAAACTGGAGTTCCAGTAAGCAACGCCAGATTAAACATGCATTTAATTCCACTTCCTTTCAAAAGTCTACTAAAATGACAGAAAAGAGACTGAAAAAAACAAAACAAAACATTGCTTAAGAACAAAGAGAACAAGAGAGGAGAGGAACGTTGACCAAATTAGCAGAACCAGGGAAGTGGCTTCCTACACTGACAGAGAAAGCCAAGAAGCAACTTGGATTTCCACCCTACAACTTGCAAAGGCTCAGGAACTGATGACATTGGTACCTCTCGAAGTTGTGGAGAGGAGGGACTATGAACAGGAGATGGACTGAGAGTCTGGTTAAAATGCTGTTAGACATCCAGAATCGCTCACTGACCCCAAATGGCTGGGCAACCTCTCCTCTCTTCCCTCATTCCAACAGAAAGCTGGAGAGCTAGTTTCTGGAGCAGGTAAAAGAGACAAAAACCTAAAGATACAGCCTTTAGCTGTTCCTCAAAGAAACAGACCTGCAAGATCAGTAAAGTACCCAGATGATAAGCAAACTCTCCCCTCCACCCACCCACCCCCACATAGACAACCAGGAATCACTAGATATCTGAGAATGTCCTCTTATATGAAGATGAGACCATAACAAATAGAAAAAAACTATTTACAGAAAACAGACTAGGTAGAAACCTGCCTCCTGTCTTCCTCTCTTTTATTCCCCTTCACTAATTTAGTCCCAACGCCATGGGTATGAGCAGATAGATATCTATGAGGGGTTGGGAAAGGTGGTATTAAAGCAGGGTGAGCAGGACTTCTGTGGGGTGGAGACAGTGGTCGTGATACTGGCAGCCAGGTACAGGCTGTTGAAGTCGAAGTAGAGTGACAAGGAATCCACAGAAGTATTGAGCCCAAGTAGGGTAAAGAATATTTGCAGAGGGAGTGGGAATGGCAGCAGCAGCTGCCTGCCAGGATTTTAGAGGTCAGATGAGTCAGAAAGGCCATCAAGCATTGAGGTGGCTGCTGCTGCTGCTAAGTCATGTCCAACTGTTTGAGACCCCATAGACTGCAGACCATCAGGTTCTTCCTCCATCCATGGGATTTCGTAGGGAAGAATACTGGAGTGGGTTGCCATTTCCTCCTCCAGGGGATCTTCCCGACCCAGGGATCAAACCTAAGTCTCTTGCATCTCCTGTACTGGCAGGCCGATTCTTTACCAACTGCACCACTTGGGAAGCCCAAAGCATTGAGGGGTTAATAGGCCCAAGCTTGGTGTCAGAGCCTGGGCAGGGCAAATAGAGTATTTGTCCAGAGAGAGGCAGGGGCAGCCATGCAGTTTGGGAGATCAGAGTTTGAGCAGAGTAAGGAGTTATGTCCATAGCCAGTGTGATATGTTAGAGCCAAAAGGGAGGGAAGATAGCATCTGAATGGGGGTGGGGGCTGGATGTGACAGTGGCCCTAAACAGGTTATGGGTATCTAAGTAGAATAAGAATGACTAGGATCTGGGAAAGGCAAGTATCTGCAAGTGGAGTTCTGGATACACTATTTTCTAGCTTTATCCGCTGAGAGAGAGCTTGGAAACAATGCGTGCATGCGTGCATGCTAAGTCACTTTGGTAGTGTCTGACTCTTTGGCTGGCAACCCTATGGACCTCTGTCCATGAGATTCTCCAGGCAAGAATACTGGAGTGGGTTGCCGTGCCCTCCTCCAGGGGATCTTCCTGACCCAGGGATCAAACCCGTGTTTCTTATGTCTGCAGCATTGGCAGGCAAGGTCTTTACCACTAACACCACCTGGGAAGCCCGGAAACAACAATACTCCAATGGCAATTAACACCTCTACTGCCCAAATCCTGGTGTCTAAATACCATCCTCAACTGAAAGAAACCTGGGACCCTTGAGGAAATGATTGATTCCAGAGTTGAGATAGGGAAAGTACAAGATAAACCTGGACCATCTTTCTGTGTCAGAAATAAAGAGATTCTTAAAGAATAATGCAGACAAAGCAAAAGAACATAAAAGGGGCTTGATGGGGACTCTCATTAACAATATCTGACCATCAAAAAATAATGACAATCAAAGGTTATAATACATTGAATAAAATAGGAATCTATATGTCCATACTGATATAAAAATGAATAAATAAGTGAATGGGCAGAAGAGAAAATTTTTCCTTACTTTTAGAATGACAACTAATAAATTAAAAGGAATAATAAAGTGAAAAAATCACCATTTGGCAACCATCATAGTAAAAATGCATTCAGCCAAAGAAACTAACAACTAAAAGTTTGAAGAGGAACAGGATATATACACAGTCTCAAAGTACCTCTGCACAAAATATTTACTAAATTACATGGGGCAAAAGAGTAACTTCACATGGAGAAACCTGCAGATACCACTTTAATCAGGTGATCAAAACAATCTCAATAATGGGACACATTGAAACTGGTTATTACCTGGGTATTAACTGATGTGTGTGTGTGTGTGTATGGTTAGTTGTGTCCAATCTTTGTGACCACATGGCCTGCAGCCTGCCAGTCTCCTCTGTCCACAGGATTTTTCCCAGCAAGAATACTGGACAGGGTTGCCATTTCCTCCTCCAGTACTGGTGGCACCAGTGGTAAAGAACCTGCCTGCAGGAGATGCAAGAGACACGGGTTCTATCCCTGGGTCAGGAAGATCCCCTGGAGAAGAGAATGGCAACCCACTCCAGTATCCTAGCCTGGAAAAATCCCAAGGACAGAGGAGCCTGGCAGGCTGCAGTCCATGAGATCACAAAGATTAGACATGACTGAGCGCGCAGGTGCAGGCCTCCAGTGTTACCTGATAGGAGGCAATAAGGACACATCATCACTTCATGATGTTCTTGCTCCAAAAAAGCATAACCTGAATTCAGTCATGAGGAAACTCCAGCTGAGGGACATTCTACGAAGTAAGTGACCTGTAAAAAAATTGTCGAGATCAAGAAAGCCAAAGAAACAGTGGAATAATTGTTTTAGATGTAAAGAAACTAAAGAGACATGACAATAAATGCAGTGTATGGTCCTGGATTGGATCCTTTGTTATAAAAGGCAGTGTTGGGACAACTGGAGAAATTTAACTGGGGTCTGTGGATTAGATGGCAGTCATGTATCAGTATTAATGTGTTGATTCTAATGATATTGTTAGGTAGATCTTGTTTGAGGAAATACTCAAGTACTGGAAATGATGGGTATAACACCCATCATTGGCAATTTACCCATGTTGGCAATTTACTCTCAAATGATTTAAGAAAAATTTTCTTTAAACTATTCTTGAAGGGACTTCCCTGGTGGTCTAGTTGTTAGGACTCCTTGCTTCCACTTAGGGGTCTTGGGTTTGATTCCTGGTTGGGGAACTAAGATTCCAAATGCTGCATGACACAACCAAAAAGTAAAACCAAACAACCCGTTCTTGTCTTTTTTTTTTAATTTATACTTTTCTTACAATAAAAAGAGAAATTAAATTAAAAATATATCACTAATATCCTCAGAGAAATAAGTAGCTATCAAATTAATGAAACAAGAACAGACACTATGAAAAGAAACACTCAAACAAAAAAGAACTCTTGCAAATTAAAAATATGGGTGCCCTGGCACAATTCCGAGCACCCAGACTCTGTCACTGGGTCCAGCCCCGGGTCTCTAGTCGTGAGTGAGGCGGCATATTGAGATGCAACTTGGAAAACCAGGATGCTCAAACCAGACAACTGCTGGATGCTGTCACAAATTTGGAGAAACATTTTGGAGAGCTGTGCCAAATCTTTGCTGCTTATGTGCAGAAAACTGCCAGACTGCGAGACAAAGCGGACTCCTGGTGAATGAAATCAATGTATATGCCTCTACTGAGATCCTGCATTTAAAGCAGGGCCTGAAAAACTTTGCTGACGACTTTGCCAAACGTCAGGATTATTGACAAGCTGAGGTTGAAAGACTTGAAGCCAAAGTAATTGAACCTTTGAAAGCTTATGGAACCATTGTAAAAATGAAGTGAGATGACCTCATAGCAACATTAACAGCAAGGAATCGAGAAGTTAAACAATTAACTCAGTTAGATAGAACACATCAGAGAAACCCACCTGATCGACACGTTATTTCGCAGGCAGAAACTGAATTACAAAGAGCTACAATGGATGTTCTAACTGTTGCTTCCTGACCTGCATACAGGTTTCTCAAGAGGCAGGTCAGGTGGTCTGGTATTCCCATCTCTTTCAGAATTGTCCACAGTTTATTGTGATCCACACAGTCAAAGGCTTTGGCATAGTCAATAAAGCAGAAATAGATGTTTTTCTGGAACTCTCTTGCTTTTTCCATGATCCAGCGGATGTTGGCAATTTGATCTCTGGTTCCTCTGCCTTTTCTATAACCAGCTTAAACATCTGGAAGTTCACGGTTCACATATTGCTGAAGCCTGGCTTGGAGAATTTTGAGCATTACTTTACTAGCATGTGAGATGAGTGCAACTGTGCAGTAGTTTGAGCATTCTTTGGCATTGCCTTTCTTTGGGATTGGAATGAAAACTGACCTTTTCCAGTCCTGTGGCCACTACTGAGTTTTCCAACTTTGCTGGCATATTGAGTGCAGCACTTTCACAGCATCATCTTTCAGAATTTGAAATAGCTCCACTGGAATTCCATCACCTCCATTAGCTTTGTTCATAGTGATGCTTTCTAAGGCCCACTTGACTTCACATTCCAGGATGTCTGGCTCTAGGTGAGTGATCACACCATCATGGTTATCTTGGTCATGAAGATCTTTTTTGTATAGTTCTTCCGTGTATTCTTGCCACCTCTTCTTCATATCTTCTGCTTCTGTTAGGTCCATACCATTTCTGTCCTTTATCGAGCCCATCTTTGCATGAAATGTTCCCTTGGTATCTCTAATTTTCTTGAAGAGATCTCTAGTCTTTCCCATTCTATTGTTTTCCTCTATTTCTTTGCATTGATCGCTGAGGAAGGCTTTCTTATCTCTTCTTGCTATTCTTTGGAACTCTGCATCCAGATGCTTATATCTTTCCTTTTCCCCTTTGCTTTTCGCTTCTCTTCTTTTCACAGCTATTTGCAAGGCCTCCCCAGACAGCCATTTTGCTTTTTTGCATTTCTTTTTCATGGGGATGGTCTTGATCCCTGTCTCCTATACAAGGTCACCAACGTCAGTCCATAGTTCATCAGGCACTCTATCTATCAGATCTAGTCCCTTAAATCTATTTCTCATTTCCATTGTATAATCATAAGGGATTTGATTTAGGTCATACCTGAATGGTCTAGTGGTTATTGTCACCCTGCTTATTTAACTTCTATGCAGAGTACATCATGAGGAATGCTGGGCTGGAAGAAACACAAGGTGGAATCAAGATTGCTAGGAGAAATATCAATAACCTCAGATATGCAGATGACACCACCCTTATGGCAGGAAGTGAAGAGGAACTAAAAAGCCTCTTGGTGAGAGAGAAAGAGGAGAGTGAAAAAGTTGGCTTAAAGCTCAACATTCAGAAAACGAAGATCATGGCATCTGGTCCCATCACTTCATGGCAAATAGATGGGGAAACACTGGAAACAGTGTCAGACTTTATTTTTTGGGCTCCAAAATCACTGCAGATGGTGATTGCAGCCATGAAATTAAAAGGCGTTTACTCCTTGGAAGGAAAGTTATGACCAACCTAGATAGCATATTCAAAAGCAGAGACATTACTTTGCCAACAAAGGTCCATCTAGTTAAGGCTATGGTTTTTCCAGTGGTCATGTATGGACGAGAGAGTTGGACTGTGAAGAAAGCTGAGTGCCAAAGAACTGATGCTTTTGAACTGTGGTGTTGGAGAAGACTCTTGAGAGTCCCTTGGACTGCAAGGAGGTTCAACCAGTCCATTCTAAAGGAGATCAGTCCTGGGTGTTCATTGGAAGGAATGATGCTAAAGCTGAAACTCCAATACTCTGGCCACCTCATGCGAAGAGTTGACTCATTGGAAAAGTCTCTGATGCTGGGAGGGATTGGGGGCAGGAGGAGAAGGGGACGACAGAGGATGAGTTGGCTGGATGGCATCACTGACTCAATGGACATGAGTTTGAGTGAACTCCGGGAGTTGGTGATGGACAGGGAGGCCTGGCGTTCTGCGATTCATGGCGTCACAGAGTTGGACACGACTGAGCGACTGAACTGAACTGAACTGACAATGGATGTGACCAGAACAACTAGTCATCTGGAGGAAATTACTTACAGTTTTGAAAAGCAGAAAATAAAGGATATAAAGACTGAATTTTCAGAATTGATCAGTATCGAAATGTTACTTCACAAAAAAGCTTTAGAGGTCTACACTGCTGCCTACCAAAATATACAAAAGATTGTTGAAGAAGATTAGAGGTTTTCTGACATTCTCTATATCCACAAGATTATTCATCCCATTTAGATATTGTAAGAGCAAATTCAAAGTTACCTCTTCAGAGATCATTGTCATCTAAGTGTGTATCTGGAACAGGACAGGTATTGACCTCTCCACTAAGAAAGGATCAATAAACAGAAGATGATGATGAAGAGGATGGAGATTTAGATGTTATAGAAGACGAAGTTACATTTCTTAAGTAAACTTTGCATTTCTATTTTCATCTTAAATGACCTGGAATCCAGAATTACTGAAATTATAAAGCATAATACTGGCTTGATACATTAAACCTCAAAATTAAATGCTATTGGAAATTTAGAAATTATTAAAGGAAATTTATGCCAATCAAAAAAAAATATGATAACAGAACTTTTTTGTCTACTTACAAACTGTCATGATAGTAAGATATTGCACATTTATTGACTACATTCCCCACACTGCACATTTCATGACTGTGACTCATTTATTTTACAGCTAGAAGTTTGTACCTTCTAATCTCCCTCAGCTATTTCTTTCCTCCCCCCACCCTCTTCAACTCTGGCAACTACCTGTTTATTCTATCTGTGACTGTTTCTAGTTTGTTATGTTTGTTCATTTGTTTTGCTTTTTAGATTCCGCATATAAGTAAAATCATACAGTGTTTGTCTTTATCTGATAACAGAAATTTAAAAAAAATACATAACAGAAAGCTTGCAAGACAAATTTGAGGACATCTTACAGAAAAAAATGATAAAGACAGACAATAAAGGGGTTAAAAAGCAAAAACAATACAAGCCCCATAATAATTGGGTTAGACCAGGGGATACAACATCTGAATAATAGGTACTCAAGAAAGAGAACAGAGAAATCAGAGAGGAGGAAGTTATCAGATGAACAGTTAAAGAATTGAAACATGTTACTTTCCACATTGAAATGTCCCACCTAGAGCCAGCACAGTGAGTGAAAACAGACCCGCAACGAGAAACATTACATCTTCAAGGTACACCGGAAAATCTGGGATAAAGAGAAGAACAGATCCGAGAAAGGAAACAAAACTAAGTAAACACAGAGAAAGACTTAGGAATCCAAATGATTTGAGACTTATTAGCAGCCACACAGAGATATCTTTAAGATTCTGGGGAAAATTTACTTACCGCTTAGAACCCCCCAGTATAGCCCAGCTATCCATGATGTAGGAAAGCAAAGACATTTTCAAGCATGCAAAGTCTTCAAAAATTAATTTCCCAACTATAGGAAATGGTGGCTGTATTTAGGAAGTTATTGAGGGATACACTTCACCAAAATGAAGAAATAAACCAAGGAGGAAAACATGGGCTGAAAAGACACAGCTCAGAAAAAAGTGAAGAGAATCTGAGGATGATGGTGAAAAGAAGTCCTGGGCAGACACTGCGCACTTGGGGCCGCAACAACCAGTCCAGATTGGAGTGGGTCCAGTGACTCCTGGAGAGGTGTTGCCAAAACGAAACGAAACGAAAGCACTAGAACATCCAAAGCACTTAATGTATTGAGCGAGGATTTCATAGTGGGGGGGATGTTTGGGACTGAATTAATATGTACTTAATGGCACCCCACTCCAGTACTCTTGCCTAGAAAATCCCATGGACGGAGGAGCCTGGTGGGCTGCAGTCCATGGGGTCGCTAAGACTGAGCAACTTCACTTTCACTTTTCACTTTGATGCATTGGAGGAGGAAATGGCAATCCACTCCGGTGTTCTTGCTTGGAGAATCCCAGGGACGGGGGAGCCTGATGGACTGCAGTCTCTGGGATCGCACAGGGTCGCACACGACTGAAGCGACTTAGCAGCAGCAGCAGCAGCAGAAAACTAACCATTCAAACAAATAAACTGAAAAGATAATTATTAACTTCCAGGAAGCAAAAAGTTTTGCAAGAAAGGAACACTAATATGACATTATATGACTCATTTATGAGCAGTATTTACAAAGCTTTAATGACTTAATAAGGCTTCCCAGGTGGCTCAGTGGTAAAGAATCCGCCTGCAATGCTGGAGAGGTGCGTTCGATCCCTGTGTTGGGAAGATCGCCTGGAGAAGGAAATTTGGCAACACATTTCAGTATTCTTGCCTGGAAAATTCCATGGACAGAGGAGCCTGGCAGGCTACAATCCGTGGAGTCGCACGACTTAGTGACTAGACAGCAATGACAATGACTTCATAATCTTAATAAGCCTAAAAACCAAAATTATGATATAATTATATTAGGGAATGAGGAATGGGACATATAAACCAGTGGTAATGGTGGTAGTGTGTAAGTGTAAAAGAGAGATAAAACTTCATCTTCCATAACAGGGAAGCCAGTAGAAAATACGTAAAACAGAAAAATCAGTAAGTAGCAGTATAACCACGTTATTCAAAATATGCTGGAAAATACAAAGGAATCAGTTAAAAGAGTAAAAAGTGAGGCAAGAAAATGGGTTGGAGGGAGCAAGAGACTACTATTTTTGTTTCTTGTAATAAGTCTTGCAAAATTTTTAAACATAGAAAGAAAACCAAAAAAGTAGAAAGGGAATTGTCTGGCAGTCTGGTGTTGAGGACTCGGTGGTTTCATTGCTGTGGGCCCAGGTTTGAGCCCTGGTGGGGAACTAAGATCCCACAAGTGTGCATGGCTGGGAAAAAAAAAAGGAGGAAGGAAGAAGGAAGGAAGGGACAGAGAGAGAGAAAGAGGAGGGAGGGAGAAAGAAAGAAAAAAGAAGGAAGGAAAGAAAGAAAGGGAAGGGAAGGGAGGGAGGGAAGAAGTAAAAAGAGACTATCCATTGGGGGAAAATGTTCAGAGTGAAACTATTGAAAACTTGTTTTGGGGGTCTTAATTTGTTTTATTTTTGGTTTTATGTTTGTTTATTTATTCATTTTTGGTTGTGCTGGGTCTGTGTTGCTGCTCTCAGCCTTTCTTTAGCTGGGAGGGGTGGGGGCCCCTCTCTAGTTGTGGCCCATAGACTTAACTTCCCCTCAGCATGTGGGATCTTCCCAGACCAGGTGTTGAGCCTGTGTCCCCTGCATTGACGAGCAGATTCTTAACCACTGGACAGCCAGGGAAGTCCTTGAGAGTCTTTGCTTTTAAAAATCTGTCCCCCAGGCAGTCCTGGAGCTCCTACTGACTGGATTCTTTCACTGAATGGTGGAAGTCTCTGAGCTGTGAGTTGCAGTGGATGGAGTAAGACCGCAGCAAATCTGTCCAGAACCATTGAATGTTTAGACCCCATGATGTCTTACCTGAGGGCCCTTTCTCAGAGCATATTTTCCCTTGTTTTATATGCAATTTTAACACATTTGATTACTAGGAATTTAATATAACCAAAAAAAAAAAAAGAACTCTAGTTTAAGAAATGTGAGACCTGGGTTGAAGTTCTCTTTCTAGTTACAATGACGTGTATTAATTTGTGAGCTAAATCATTAGTTTCTCAATCTGTAAAACCAATAATAATAATCCTATTATCTCAAAGTGTTGATGGGAAGTTTGGATTTGTCAGAACTGTTTTGGTTACAAATGACAGAAACTCAGAAGCCCAACTCAAATGAGTTTAAACATAACAAAGATAAATGAAAAATGGTTATGTATGGTGGCGCGAGCTCATGCAAGCTCAAAAGTCTAGGATTCAGATGTTTAGACGATATTGTTGTAGGTCTATGTCCCTCCATCTCCCAGCTATTTTTCTGTATTTTAGGATCTTGCCAGTAAGATAGACGGGCGGCTCCAGGTTTAGCCGATTTTATAGCATTAAGATAATCTTCAGAAGTACTGTTTCCTTGACCAATCTGAAAAATCCTAGGACAGATTCGATAGGCCCAGTTTGGGTCATGAGTCCATCTTTGAACCAGTCTTTGATGAGGGAGATGCAATATTCTGATTGGTCAGAATTGACAGACAATGATGTCAACTGCAAAGGTCCCATAAGCATTTTGCAACTGCTAAAGTGTAGTGCAAATGTAAGTAGCATTTATCATCTGCTGACAGTAGATTAGAAACTGTATTAGAAGGGAAGACAATCATAAATGAGCTCTACCCTAAGAGCAAAGAGAAGTGGGAGCCAATAGTAGGGAAACTGATAAGAAAAACGATTAAAATCCTACATGAAAACTTTAGACGTGCAGTATTCTGAGACATTTGGTGTACAAATTGCTTTATAATCTTTACCCTATTGTTATCAGTTTGGCAAATTTTTGTGTATGTTGAAAAATTAGTGCTTGCTTATGTATTTAACTTGTCCATCTACAATGACTTTTCTCGAAGTTTCCAGATAGCTGGTGATTTAACAGGGACTCTGTCCTAGAGAAAAGTTGATCTCATGGGGAAGATTGTGTAGATTTATTACATGACAGTAGAGAATGAGAACTAAATCAGTCTTTTACACAATAAACTCTACACAAAAATGAAGTTTTCACTTCCACTCTCAAAGACAGAATATTGAATTGGGTGGGTCTATTGAAAGAGGACAATACTCATGTTTTCACGTTAAGCTTGCTTGGCCAGATCTGTTGAGCTAAAAATATACCCACTTTACCTACGTATAGTATGTAAATATATCTCTCTCTGGAGATCTGGGTTTAATCTTTTGAGTTCTCTTTTGCAGTTTCCTTTTTAGCAGAGTGACCTGCCCCTGGCAGCACAAAACACAAAGTTTTTCTTGGATTTTCATATCAACAGTGCTTATCACAGAAGATGACATGTTTCACCCTTATATCACACACAGTTCTGACATTAGATTCACCTGTTGCTACAGGACATTCTAGGAGCTTCTGTTCAGTCAGATCTCCTCCCAAGCTGATCTATATGTCAACCCATTAGGAATGTCGGTAGGTATCATGTAATGTCTGTGATCACAGCTTGTCCCAAGTTATGACTTTATTAGGAAGAAGAAGGAGAATGAGGAGAAGGAAGGAGAAAGAATGGTTGATACATAGTTCATTTATGAACTTTTCAGATTTTCATCGCTCCCCTCAATCCATTTCCTCTAATTCTTTCTTTTTTTTTTAATTGGAGTATCATTGCTTTACAATGTTGTGTTGGTTTCTGCTGTACAGCAAAATGAATCAGCCACATGGATACATATATCCCCTCTTCCTTGGATTTCCTTCCCATTTAGGTCAACACAGAGCAATGAGTAGAGTTCCCTGTGCTGTATAGTCTGTTCTCATTAGTTACCTATTTTATACATCAGTTCAGTTCAGTTGCTCAGTCGTGTCTGACCCTTTGCAACCCCGTGAATCACAGCATGCCAGGCCTCCTTGTCCATTACCAGCTCCTGGAGTTTACTCAAACTCATGTCCATTAGTAGTTGGTGATGCTCTCCAGCCATCTCATCCTCTGTCGTCCCCTTCTCCTGCCCTCAATCTTTCCAGCATCAGAGTCTTTTCCAATGAGTCAGCTCTTCGCATGAGGTGGCCAAAGTATTGGTTTCAGCTTTAGCATCATTCCTTCCAATGAACACCCAGGACTGGTCTTTCTTAGGATAGACTGGTTGGACCTCCTTGCAGTCCAAGGGACTTTCTCAAGAGTCTTCTCCAGCACCACAGTTCAAAAGCATCAGTTCTTTGGCGCTCAGCTTTCTTCACAGTCCAACTCTCACATCCATACATGACCACTGGAAAAACCATAGCCTTAACTAGACGGACCTTTGTTGGCAAAGTAATGTCTCTGCTTTTGAATATGCTATCTAGGCTGGTCATAACTTTCCTTCTAAGGAGTAAGTGTCTTTTAATTTCATGGCTGCAATCACCATCTGCAGTGATTTTGGAGCCCCAAAAAATAAAGTCTGACACTGTTTCCAGTGTTTCCCCATCTATTTGCCATGAAGTGATGGGACCAGAAGCCAGTTTTCTGAATGTTGAGCTTTAAGCCAACTTTTTCACTCTCCTCTATAGTAGTGTATATATGTCAATCCCAATCTGCCAAGGCGTACCTCTCACCCACCCCCATTTCCTCTAATTCTTAATTTTATCTAGGTCATTCATTGTTTTGGATCACTATTTTGTACCAATTTGTATGTGCCTTGCCAGGCTCAGTAGCTCAGGCGTGTCCTACTCTTTGCAACCCCATGAACTATAGCCCACAAGGCTCCTCTGCCTATGGAAGTTTCCAGGTAAGAATAATGGAGTGGGTTGCCATTTCTACTCCAGTGGATCTTCCCAACCCAGGGATCAAACCGGCATCTCCTGCACTGGCAGGTAGAGTCTTTACCAGTGGGAAGCCCACCAATTTGTATACATATCACTAATTCCTTGAACCTCTGTGCTGTTCATCTTCTTATAAAAATGGATTACTATTTACTTACACAGTTTTAATAGAAAGCAAAGTGTCAATACCCAAAGTATTCATAATTTTATTTAGCGCCACACAAAAAAGGGAAGTCTTTGCAGGAGGCAATCCCATTGGTGAGAGGTTAGTTTCCACAAAGAATGTATAACTTGGGAGGCAAATAGTTATCACACACTCAAGAGTGCTATCACACCAGGAGAGGGAGATTAGGAGAGAAATTTAAGGGGGCAAAGAGAAGGGGGATAAGTGGGTTGGCAGAAAAAGGTGATGGTTAATTGCAGAGTTATGGGAAGTGGCCATGAGGGAGAAAGCAGAGGGATTGAGCTCAGAGTGGAATTCAGCAGTCCAACTAGGGGAAAATTGTTATGTTTGTTTATGTTTCCATGGCAACTAAGGTACCTTAGAAACAGGAAATAGGCCAGGTGGAGAAATAAAGAGAAGTGCAAATCCCCAAATCACAACATCCTTAATTGGTTGCAGATTTACTTTGTGTTAGCTTTACAGAGATCACTTGTTTTTAGATTTCATATTTAATTTTTTTCCTGCAAGATACCTATTTGTTTGGGGGAAGTTAAGAACTACCTCTGAAGAAAGGGCTTGTATACTGATTTCATTTCCATTCAGTTCTGGAATTTTAAAAAATAGATATTATTCAAAATGGAGATGACTGGAACACTCTTCTTCATGTTTTTAACTTCCTTCTTTTAACAGGTCAGGAAAAGTCCTCTAAAAAGTCTATCCAGACCAGAGAAAAGTTGGTCATGGACATGTGACTGCTGACGTGTTAGCATAAATATATCTTGTCAACTCAGAGTTAAACTGTAATCTCCTAGTGCTGTGCTCAGAGGCTCAGTCATGTCCAACTCTTTGAAACCCCCTGGAATGTATAGCCCAACAGGCTCCTCTGTCCATGGAATTTTCCAGGCAAGACTGCTGGAGTGGGTTGCCATTTCCTTCTCCAGGGGATCTTCCTGACCCAGGGATCGAAACTGCATCTCCTGCATTGGCAGGAGATGGATATTTTACTGCTGTGCCACCTGGGGACCCCGATCTGCTAGTAAGGGACTATATATTTACAGGTGGCCTACACTCTTTCCGTGCTCATCCGTCCTTCACACTGACACTGGAATTATCTTACATATACTGTTTAATGGCCTTCCTTTGCCTGCAGAATATACGACTAAACTCTTCAAATGCATTTGAAACCCTCCTCAATCTCCTTGATATTCTCATCTCTGATTATATTCTTCATCGTTCTTCTCCATCAATTTATTTTCCAAGTCTCAGTTCAAAGCCCTTACCTCCATGAAGGGGCTTCCCTTGTAGTTCAGTCAGTAAAAATCCTCTTGCAATGCAGGAGACCCGGGTTTGATTCCTGGGTTGGGAAGATTCCCTGGAGAAGGAAATGGCAACCCACTTCAGTATTCTTGCCTGGAGAATCCCCATGGACAGAGGAGCCTGACAGGCTACAGTCCATGGGGGTCACAAGAGTCAGACAGGACTTAGCAACTAAACCACAACTAAAAATAAATGTTTAGTTATTTTAATGTCTGTTTCTTCCTTTAGCATAGAAGTTCCCTGAAGGCTGCCTCCAAGCTTTTTTAAAAAAATAAACCCTTATTTATTTAGTTTTGGTTGTACTGGGTCTGCGCTGCTACACTTGAGCTTCCTTTAACTGTGGCGAGGTGGGGCTACTCTTTGTTGCCGTGCGTGGGCTTCTCATTGCAGTAGCTTTTCTTTTGTGGAGCACAGGCTCTAGGGCATGTGGTCCTAGTAGCTGTGGCCCACGGATCTAGTTGCCCTGAGATATGTGGGATCTTCCTAGAGTAGGGATCGAACCCGTGTCCCCTGGATTGGCAGGCAGGTTCTTAACCCCTGGACTACCAGGGAAGCCCACAGTTTTAAAATCTATTAATATCATTCTTCCATCATTCCTCCATACCTATCATTCATTCATTTAATCAACAAATATTTACTGATCACCTAATCTGTGCCAAAGAGTGCGAATGAGTAATTCTCCTTTTATAATAATAATGGCAATAATTGAGAAGAGAATAATGGTTAATATTCACTGAGCACTTACTATTGTATCATGTGCGGTGAGAAGTTTTATACTTTTTATTTTGAACTAATTATAGACTCACAGAAAGCTGAAGCAGTAGAATATAGAGTACTATTTGCTCTTCATTCAGCTTCCCCTATGGTAATATCTCATAGAATTGTAGCACAATGTGAAAACTACGAAATTGACGTGGAACAATATTTTAAACTAGACTCTGGATCTTATTCAGCTTTTGCCATTTTTTAATATGTATCCTTTCACATATTTGTAGTTCTATGCAATTTTTAAACCACGTAGATTCATGGAACCACCATCGAAGTCAAGATAAAGAACTGTTCTACCACCACAACAGATGCGCTCTTACTTCATACTTGTGAGCAACACACACACACCATCCCTGACCCAATAGCCATCAATCATCTCTCGCTCTCTACAGTTTCGTCATTTCAAGAATGTCATTATCAATGGAATCATATAGTGATTGACTTTTTTCATATTTTATGTTTTTAAATTTTTTATGAAATATAGTTGATTTGCAATGCCGTGTTAGTTTCAGGTGTACAGCAAAATGATTCAGGTGGGTAGACAGATTTCCTTTTTTAACTTAACTTTTTAAATTAATTTATTTTAATTGGAGGATAATTACTTTACAGTATAGTGGTGGTTTTTGCCATACATCAACATGCATCAGCCACAGGTGCGCATTGTGTCCCCCTATCCTGAACCCCCCTCCCACCTCCCTCCCCACCCTATCCCTCTGGGTTGTCCCAGAGCACCAGCTTTGAGTGCCCTGCTTCACGCATCAAACTTGGCACTGGTTGTCTATTTTACATATGGTGGTATACATGTTTCAATACTCTTCTCTATAATCATCCCACCCTCGCCTTCTCCCACATAGTCCAAAAGTCTGTTCTTTACATCTGTGTCTCTTTTGCTGCCTTGTGTATAGGGTCGTCGTTACCATCTTTCTAAATTCCATATATATGTGTTAATATACTGTATTAGTGTTTCTCTTTCTGACTCACTTCACTCTGTATAATAGGCTCCAGTTTCATCCACCTCATTAGAACTGACTCAAATGTGTTCTTTTTTATAGCTGAGTAATATTCCATTGTATATGTACCACACCTTCCTTATCCATTTGCCTGCTGATGGACATCTAGGTTGCTTCCATGCCCTAGCTATTGTAAACAGTGCTGCAATGAACATTGGGGTACATGTGCCTCTTTCAATTCTGGTTTCCTCAGTGTGTATGCCCAGCAGTGGGATTGCTGGGTCCTATGGCTGTAGATAGATTCCTTTTCAAATTATTTTCCGTTATAAGCTATTACAAGCATAACCTCTAATTCCCTGTGCTGTACAGTAGGTCTTTGTTGGTATCCATTTTATACATTGTCGCACTCTGCTCAGTCAGTGAATCGGGTTTGACTCTGTGACCCCATGGACTGTAGCCCATCAGGCTCCTCTGTCCATGGAATTTCCCAGGCAAGAATATTGGAGTAGGTTGCCATTTCCTTCTCCAGGGGCTCTTCCTAACTCAGGAGCCAAACCTGCATCTCCTGCATTGACAGGCAGATTCTTTTCCACTGAGCCACCTAGGAAGCCCATATATGGTAATATGTATCTGTTAATCCCAAACTCCTAATTTTTCCCTTCTCCCCTCCACTTTCCCCTTTGGTAAATATAAGTTCACTTGCTAAGTCTTTGACTCTGTTTCTGTTTGTAGATAAGTTCATTTCTATCAATTTTTTTAGATTCCATATGTAAGTGATGATATCATATATTTGTCTTTGTCTGATTTAGCATCATAATCTCCAGGTCCATCCATGTTGTTGCAAATGCCATTATTTCATTCTTTTTTATGGCTGAGTAGCACATACATGTATATTTCACATCATCTTTATCCACTTGTTGGTTGATGGACGCTTAGGTTACCTGCATGTCTTGGCTATTGTAAACTGTGCTGCTATGAACATTGGGGTACTTGTATCTTTTTTCTTTTTTGGCTGCCGCTGGCTCTAGTTGCAGCATGTGAACTTAATTGTGGTACATGGGATCTAGTTCCCTGGCCAGGGATCCATCCCACGTCCCCTGCACTGGGAGTGCAGAGTCTTAGCTGCTGGGCCATCATGCAAGTCCCCATGTATCTTTTCTAATTAGGGTTTTTTCTTTTCCAGATATCATATTTACATTTAAATTCATGATCAATTTTGACTTAACTTTTGTATAAGATTTGAGATTTAGGTCAAGGTTCTTCTTTTTCTTTCTTTTGCCTATATATATTCAATTTCTCCAGCACCACTTATTGAAAAGGACATTCTTTCTCTATTGAATTGTTTTGTCCCTTTGTGAAAATTCAGCTGGGTATAGTTGTGTGGGTCTACTCCTGGGTCTTCTGGTCTGTTCCATTTATCTATATGTCCATAAGCCTATTCTTTCAAAATTGTTTTAACTGTTCTAGCTCATATAAATTTTATTGTATTTATTTATTTGTTTTAGAGAAACATTGTATTTAATGTTAACATTTAGCTCTCTCCAGCACCGGGCATGGAAGTGTAGAAGCAGGGGTGGGTAGGTAATCTCCATGGAGCCTCGCGTGTCAAAGAGAATGAGGAGGGTTTTTCAAACAGAAAAAGCCCATAACCTCGGTCAGGGCAAAGCCCAGAATGGCATAACAGAAGAGCTGCTGCTTCAGAAAAAGGTTTCTGGCATAGCCAATAATCAAGCTGCCAAACACTGTTCCAAAGCTGGCCCCTGAACCAGCCGCACCAGTTATGGTAGCCACACCACTGGTAAACTTGGCCGCTGTGTCAACATCTCGTCTAGCCAACTTCCACTTGGCCACCTGGATTGGGACACTGCTGTAGGGAGGCTGTTCAAATGGGACCTCTGGCCTCCTCAGGAAGAAGTCAGACACAGGACTCATTAGACCTGGTACAAGAGCGGATCAGAGTGGGAGGAATAAGTAGTGCCCTGCTGGTTCTGCATTTTCTCAGTCTCTCAGCTTTAACTCTGGCTTCCTTGGTGGCTCAGATGATAAAGAATCTGCCTGCAGCGCGGGAGACCTGGGGTCAATCCCTGGGTCAGGAAGATTCCCTGGAGAAGGAAATGGCAGCCCACTCCAGTATTCTTGCCTAGGGAATTCCATGGACAGAGGAGGGCTACAGTTCATGGAGTCGCAGAGTCAGACACAACTGAGCAACTTCAGCTTTAGCTCTAGGACTCCATATAAATTTTAGGTTAAATTTGTCTGTATCTACAAAAAAAATCTTGCTTGAATCTTGAATTTTAACATTTTTAAGTGTTTTCATTTATTTTGTTTTTTAAATTTCTTTTTATTACTTATTCTATTGTATGCCACACAGATGGTCAGAATACTTCGATTTTCTTGCATTTTTAAGAGATAGGACAAGTCCACTTTTGGCATAGTGGTCACCAAGCTGTTTCTATACATGATATTTACATGTGTTCTTTAAACTTCATTGTAACTCTAAGAAAAAGATTTACTAGTACTTCCTCCATTTGACAGATGAGAAAAATGAAGCATGAATAGAAGAAATAGTTTGTCCAATATCTCATAGCTGGCAAGTGGTGGAACTAGGATTTGAACCTAAGCAGTCTAATTCTAGAACACACTCTCATCCTCTGTATATGTTTCTTTTCTTTGAAAGTAATTATTTCATTCAAAACATTTAAAAAATATTTTTTTTAATTTATTTATCTGGCTGCGCCAGGTCTTAGTTGCAGCATGCAGGATCTTTTTAGTTGTAGCAAGTAAACTCTTAGTTGCAGCGTGTGGGATCTAGTTCCCTGAGGAACGATTGAACCCAGGCCCCCAGTACTGGGAGTCTTAGGCACTGGATCACCAAGGAAATCCCAAAACAGTTTAATTGAGTGCCTGTTATCTGCCAGGGACTGTTCTGTGTGCTAGGGCTATAGCAGCCATGAGTATAATAAAATAAGGCAGTGACTATAACAAAATTCCTGCCCTCATAAAGCTTCTTTCCTAAGGAAGGGGAGAAATCATGGCATGAGTGCCATAATTATTTTATTACAGGATTATTTTATTATTGTGTCTATAGTAGGGGCATGAAAAAGTGAAAGTTAGTCACATAGTCATTTCTGACTCTTTTCGACCCCTGCTCTGCTCCTCTGTCCATGGAATTCTTCAGACAAGAGTATTGGAGTGGGTTGCCATTTCCTTCTCCAGGGGATCTTCCCAACCCAGGGATTGAACCCGGGTCTCCTGCATTGCAGGCAGATTCTTTACCAACTGAGCCACTAGGGAAGCCCATATTAGGGGCATAGCCATGTTTAGATACAGGGGCTGGGATCTCACCCAAAAGATACACCTATTCATTGAATCAGGCTTCCCTGATGGCTCCACGGGTAAAGAATCCACCTGCAATGCAGGAGACACAGGAGATGCAGGTTCGGTTCTGGGTGGGGACAATCCCCTGGAGAAGGAAGTGGCAACCACTCCAGTATTCTTGCCTGAAAAATCCCATGGAAGAGAAGCCTGGTGGACTGTAGTCCAAAGAGTTGGACACAGCTGAGCGACTGAACACACACACACACACACACACGTTCGTTGAATCATTCATCGTAGTCCTACCAGTTTTCTGGGGTCGGGAAAATCCCTCATTTGGGAAACAGAAACTGACTAGAAGACCCAGGGGGATAGTAGGCTAAGCCACCAAGGTGACACAACTGTCTAGACATTAGCTCTTGTGTGGTGGGAAATAAAAGCACACCTGCTCCCAGTGAGTGTTCAGGGGACAGAGGAAACAGGAACATATGCAAAATGCTTGGGTGTTTGCCCAGTCTGAGTGGGTTACAGATCATTCAGACCAGGCTCATGAGTTAGCTAGAAAAGGGTCAGGAAATTAGACTCTTCTATACTATTTTCTAAACATCATTTTATTGAGATATACTGTATATATAGAAAAGTGCAGAAGTAATAAGTGAGTGAATGAATTCACCTCAGTGAATTTCCACCCTTGTAACCAGAACCTAAATCAATGAGAGAGAGCATTACTAGCCCTCCAGGGCTAGTTACCTGTGCCCTTTGTCGTCACTAGTTCCAGTGACAATGACTTGATTGCAAACACCCCAGATTTCTCTGTTTGGGAAATGTAGATAAACAGAACCACACAGCAGATCCTCTTTTGTGCCTGCTTTAACCCTCAGCATTGTGTTGGTGAGATCCACGCATTTTTTACCTCGAGTTGTACTTTGTTTGTTGTGCTTTATAGTATTCCATTGTGTAAAGGTACCCTAATTATCTACGCTACTTCTCATGGACATTTAGATTGTTTCCAATATTTGGCTATTACACATAATACTGCTATTACCCTCCTAGTACATGGTTTTAGTGAACAAATATGCACAAAAAATGCACATTGGGTACATTCCTAGGAACGTTGAACCTGCTGAGTCTTTGCATGTATATGATTGTGATCAGCTTTAGTAAATACCAGTTGTCCGAAGTCATAACGATGCTTCATATTGTTTTCAAGAATGTCCCTTTGTTCTTTATTGTTTTTTCTTTTTCAATCCATTTATTTATTCTTGGCAGCACTGGGTCTTCATTGCTGTGTGCTGGCTTTCTGTCGTTGTGGCGAGCAGGAGCTACTCTAGTTTCAATGTGTGGCTTCTCATTGCAGTAGCTTCTCTTGTGGAGCAGGGGTTCTAGGGCGAGCAGGCTGCAGTAGCTGCAAATCCCTGGCTCTGGAGCACAGGCTCAATAGTTGTGGCGCATGCGCTCATTTGCTCCACAGCACGTGGTTTCTTCCCGGACCACGGATTGAACCTGTGTTTCCTGTATTGGTAGGTGGATTCTTAACCACTAAGCCATCAGGAAGCCCCTCCCATACTTTTTTTTTTTATAGAGTATTTTGTTGAGTACTCTGTCTGATTTCATCAATACTCAAAAGATTTATAATCTATGCTTGGGCCAGAGGGTTAGAGAGGAAACGGCAAAGACACAGGAAAACTGATAGACAACAAGGTCCTACTGATAGCACAGAAACGAACACGACATTGTAAATCAACTATAGTTCAATTAAAAAGAAAAAAGACAAAGGAAACTTGAAGGAGGAGGAACTGGGGACAGAGTCAAGACCCTGGTCAGCCAGTTATTCTATCTAGATATTTTCTCTCAAGAGCTAAGCTTCAAGGGTTCTGGTTTATTTTAATAAACCACAATGTTCCCTTACATAGTTGAAATGCTTGCCAATGAAAATTAGTGAAATTGCCCCATTATTTCTTTAGGTTAAATAATGAAACTCTGAGCATAGGTGGAAAGAGAACTTGTATGTTTTCCAACATAACAGATGTTCAGTAAATATGTGGGTGAATAATCAAATAATTAAACAATTGAGTTTCCTAAAACTTCACAGCTATGTCTCATGGCCTCACGTAGCATGCTTGGTTCGCTATGCAGGTGTTAATCCTGTGTCTCAAAATCAGTCGTCCAGGCCTTTCTCCTGTGTATGTGCTCAGTTGTGTCCAACTCTTTGCAACTCCACGGACTATAGCTCATCAGGCTCCTCTGTCCATAGGATTTCCCAGGCAAGAATACTGGAGTGGGTTGCCATTTCCTCCTCCAGGGGATCTTCCTGACCCATGGATCAAACCTGTGTCTCTGGCATCTCCTACATTGCAGACAGATTTTTTTACCATTAGTGCCACCTGGGAAGGTACCCCAAGTACCATGAGACTGTATCTCAGCTTTCTTGGCATGATGCATGTAGGATCAATCAGCTGGACAACCACCAACTCAGGTGGTAGAGCCTGGCACCATCCTCACAGAGATCATGGTCACGAAGCAGAGGTGTACAGAGAGAAGGTATGAAATAACATGTACACATAGTAATGGCGCTGCTGCTTAACTGTTCACAAGTGTGAACGAGAGGTTCTTGTACATAATCTTCTGAAAAGCCTTATGAGGCATACTAGGATCTTCATTTCATGTGATAAGTGGTTCAGAGAAGTGAAATGAATCGTACAGGGTCACATGCTCTGTCCATGGAATTCTCCAGGCAAGAATACTGGAGTGGGTTGCCATCTCCTTCTCCAGAGGATCTTCCTGACCCAGGGACCAAACCCAGGTCTCCTGCATTGCAGGCAGATTCTTTACCATCTGAGCTACCTGGAAGCCCAGGACACAAGTGGGCTAAGTGGTAAAGCCTAGAGTTAAACTTAGGTCAGTCTAAATAAAGATCCTGGGATTTCAATAATGATGTGTGCATAGATAACACAAAAATTAAAATTGTCTTGGCTCTCAAGTACATGTGTGTGCTAAGTCGCCTCAGTCATTTCTGACTCTTATTGACCTTATGTACTGTAGCTCGCCTGTGGACTGTAACCTGCCTGTGGACCCTATGGACTGTAGGCTCCTCTGCCCATGGATTCTCCAGGCAAGAACACTGGAGTGGATTGCCATGCCCTCCTCCAGGGGATCTTCCTGACCCAGGGATTGAACCTGACTCTCTTATGTCTCCTGTATTGGCAGGTGGGTTCTTTACCACTAGCACCACCTGGGAAGCCCTATGATATTATCAATTAAATCAAATACATTTGGTGTTTACTGTGTGTTGTTTTTCAGTTGCTAAGTCATGTCATACTTTTTGCAACTCTGTGGACTCCAGCACACCAGGCTCCTCTGTCCTCCACTATGTCCTGGAGTTTGCTCAGATCCATGTCCATTGAATCCAACCATCTCATCCTCTCATCCTCTGCACCCCCCCACCCTTCTCCTTTTGCCTTCAGTCTTTCCCAGCTTACTATGTACTGAAGACATATGTGTTAACTTAAGCTAATAGTAAAATCCATTTATTTTCTCTAAACACTCTTTCAGCTGGTTAGGAGGTAACTTGACCTTGAATGAAAACTCTTTTTTGAGGGTCAGAGAAGAGATGAACAGGAACCTGAGTGAGCAGGTCTTAGCCACAGTTAAGGAACGCTTTCCATCAGGAGAGACACGCAGGAGGAAGGGAAGAAAATGACTTAGCAGAAAAAGGCAGGAAAGGTAATTCAAGAAGGCAGCCTGAACCTTTTCCCCATCATAGCTTTCTTTGCTTTGTTTTCATGACAGCTCTTCACTTCTTGAAGGCTCAAGAAAGCAGAATAAATATGAGGACTGTTGACAGATTCTCGCGTCGTTGGACTGCAGGGAACATAAACACTCTGGGTTGCAGATGACTGACGTGGCTGGCCACCTCAGCCACTGGTCTGCCCTCTGGATGTGGGTGATGCCAGCTCCTTGGCAACCCCGCAGGCTGCTGTGACCCTGGGCTGGGCGGGGGGAGGGGCAGAGCACCAGGTGACGTGGCAACACTGCAATACATGGCCAAACACTTCTCAGAGACCTACCGTCCTGCAGCCCTGAGTCCGGCAGATCAGGGGTGTAACTGCAGGAATGCTGGGAAAGAGAAGAGAGAGAGAATACCACTGGTGCACAATTCTAGCCAGAAAGGAAATGCTATGAAATTCTGCTTCCTGGCCCGGCTCCCAGGGTGCTAATGATTGGAACTGTCCGGTCACCCAGACCATTTCAATTTTTTTAATCACGTGCAGCTCCTGCCTTGGTGTTCGGCTTTCTTTTGCCCCTCAGTTTCACATGGCCCACTGAGGCCCCTACTCATGATTCAGACTGAAATAGCGGCCTGCTTTGCATGCCAGCTCAAGCTACATTTCAGTTCTTGTTTCTTTGAAAAGGTCCTGCCAGGGAAGCAGAGTAAAATGTCAGGTTCCGGTCTGGTATTCCCCCTTAACCTTCACGTTGTAGTGTGACTTCTGTGGGATTCCCACTCAGGCCCAGAATTCCTGCATGTTAATAGACTGGTTTAATTTAGACATGGGTGGATGACGTGATGATGTCATGGCCCTCTGAGATCATACTCTTTTGCCTTCCACGGGCCAGCTGAAATCCAGATTAACCCATCCCAGTCTCTCATAGGACATGCTTATTATATCCAAAAAGTTATCAAGAAATTCTCAATTTCTTCCTACAAAATAACCAGATTTTCTCAATGATCTGAGCCGGAAACTCACTCAGCTGACAACTGGCTCATCCTTATTGATATTTAAACCATACCTGTCCTAAGACAGTTTGTGTTTAGTTTTTCTTTTCCTCCCTTGGGCATAAATAGATAATGACTTTGCATCACTTTTGCAGGGCACCCCATACCAAATCTTTTCCAAATACAATACTGTTTAGATCTTTCTGTGTGTGTTAGTCACTCAGCCCTTTGCAACTGGGCTCTTCTGTCCATGGAATTTTCCAGGCAAGAATAGTGGAGTGGGTTGCCATTTCCTTCTCCAAGAGATCTTCCTGAACCAGGGATCAAACCTGGGTCTCGTGCACTGCAGGCAGAGTCTTTGTCTGAGCTACCAGGGAAGCACATTTAGATCTTTACCGCAGTCTTAAGGTACTTAAATTTAAGGTTGTATGTAAGACAACGGGAACTTAAATTTGGAGATTTTTAAGAGGGGAAATTCTCAAGACCATGGTGTTTTGCCCAAGGCTACATTTGTCAACTTTTCAGGCTGTTGAATCTGGTCAGAAAGTGCTAATAGCCCTTTCAGAAATGGATATTTGTACTTTGACCCCACTTTTTCAATCTCTCCACTTCACAAAGAAAGGCCCATTTCTAGATATCTATGTATTTAATATCCTCTTTATTTAGAAAGCCACTTTCTGTATATTCTGAGCAAATGACCCAGGTGTGTTAAGAGGGTGGTTAGGAACAGGAAAGCTAGGATCCAAAGTAATTGGTCAGAATTGGTCAAGGACCCCACCTGAAAAGTAAATGAACTTGAACAGTTCACGAAAGAGGAAACATGCACGGCTAAAAGACACGTGGGAAAATGTACAACTTCACTAATAACAAAAGAGATGCAAATTTTTGAAACCAGGTACCATTTTTTATCTATCAAAACTTGCAAAAGTTAAAAAAAGAAAAGAAAAAAAAAGACTATCCAGTGCTGGCAAGCATGCAATGCAAAGGCTATTCTTATGTCCTGCTGATGGGAAGGCAAATTGATACTGCTTTTAGAGAAATAATCTGGTGATGCATATCAAGTATTTTCCTGTTAAATTATCCTAAAAAATTATCCAAAATATATACAAAGAGTTATTTACAAATATTCAGTGTTATATACGAGGCTGAAAAAATAGAAACATCTTAGGTACCAAAAAATGAAACTGGTTTAATACAGCTCAGTTTATTCCCACAGTAGATCATTAATGCAATCATTAGAAAAGATGCTTTGCATAGTTTCTAGTAAATTGGGGAAATGCTTTGATTTCTTTTTTTAATTTTTGATTTTTTTTGAAAAATTTTCAATTGAAGTATTTTGATTTATAACGTATTAGTTTCAAGTGTACAGCAAAATGATTCAGACAGACAGGTAGATAGAGATTCTTTTTCAGTTTCTTTTTACTTATAGGTTATTACAAAATATTGAATGTTGTTCCCCATGCTATGCAGTAGGTCCTTGTTGGCTATCTATTTTATATATAGTAGTGTGTATCTCTTAATCCTATCCTCCTAACTAATCCCCTCCCCCTTCCTCTTTGATAACCATAAGTTTGTTTTCTATGTCTGTGGATCTATTTCTGTTTTGTAAATAAGTTCATGTGTATCTTCTTTTTTTCGAATTCCACATTAAGCGATATCATATGATATTTGTGTTTTCCTATCTGGTTTACTTCACTTAGTATGATAATGTATAGGTCCATGTTGCTATAAATGACAGTATTTCATTCTTTTATGGCTGAACAATATTTTATTATACATATATATAGGCACACATACACACGCACACACACACACACCCCACATCTTCTTTATGCATTCTTCTGTTGACGGACATTTAGCTTGTTTCCAAGTCTTGGCTATAGTGTATGCTGCTGCTAAGTCACTTCAGTCGTGTCCGACTCTGTGCAACCCCATAGATGGCAGCCCACGAGGCTCCCCCATCCCTGGGATTCTCCAGGCCAGAACACTGGAGTGGGTTGCCATTTCCTTCTCTGAGGCATGAAAGTGAAAAATGAAAGTGAAGTCGCTCAGTCGTGTCCGACTCTTAGCGACCCCATGGACGGCAGCCTGCCAGGCTCCTCCGTCCATGGGTCCATGGGATTTTCCAGGCAAGAGTACTGGAGTGGGTGCCATTGCCATAGTGCTGCTATGAAAATAGGAATACATGTATCTTTTTTTGAATTATAGTTTTCTCTGGATATATGCCCAAGAGTGGGATCCCTGGATCATATGGTAGCTCTATTTTTAGTTTTTTAAGGAACCTCCATATTGTTCTCCATAGTGGCTGCACCAATTTACATTCCCACTAACAGTGTAGGAGGGTTCCTTTTTCTCCACACCCTCTCCACATTTATTATCCCAGGATTAATTATTTGTAGACTTTTCTTTTTGCATAAAGATTGAATGCATTTTTTTTTTTAGACTGGGCTGTGCAGCTTAAGGGATCTCAGTTCCTCCGACCAGGGATTGAACTCAGACTATGGCAGTGAAAGCCTGGAATCCTAACCACGAGGCATCCAGGGAACCCCCCATTTGTAGACTTTCTGATGATGAACATTCTGACAGGAGAGAGGTAATACTTCATTGTAGTTTTGGTTAGCATTTCTTTAATAATTAGCAAAATGGAGCATCTTTTCAGATGGCAATCTGCACACCTGCTTTGGAGAACTGCCTATTTAGATCTTCTACCCATTTTCTGATTGCGTTGTTTGAGGTTTTCCTATATTGAGCTGTAAAAACCATATATTTGGAAATTAATCTCTTGTCGGTAGTATCATTTGCAAATATTTTCTCCCATTTTGTGGGTTGTTTTTCATTTTGTTTATGATTTCCTTTGCTGTGCCAAAAGTTTTTAAGTTTAATTAGGTCCTTCCCAGGAGACCCTCCAAGACCAGCCTGGCCTAGGCTCCTATGAGGTCAGTGCTTTTGCCCTGGGTTTCTGTGCATGCAAGACTCTATGTGCACCCTCCAAGAGTGGAATCTCTGTTTCCCTGAGGCCTGAGCATCTCCTGCAATCAAGCCCTGCTGGCCTTCAAAGCCAAATGCCCTGGGGACTCTTCCTCCTAGTGCCAGACCCCTAGGCTAGGAAGCCTAACATGGGGCTCATAACTCTAATTTCCATGGGAGAAATTCTGCAATATATTTGATTTCCAATTGGGCTTCCCTTGTAGCTCAGTCAGTAAAAGATCCGCCTGCAATAGTAGAGACCTGGGTTCAATCCCTGGGTCAGGAAAATCCCCTGGAGAAGGAAATGGCAACCCACTCCAGTATTCTTGCCTGGAGAATCCCACGGACAGAGGAGCCTGGCGCGGGCTACAGTCCATGGGGTTGCAACAGTCGGACACAACTGAAGCGACTAAACCACCAACGAGTTTATGGGTTGCCCATCTTGGGAATATGGGTTTTATTATATCACAAGTATGCCCCTCCTACCAACTTGTTGTGACTTCTTTATATATTTGGATGTAGAATATCTTTTTTGATTGGCTCCAAGTCTGGTTGAGGGGTCCAAGCCCAAGTGCCACAACTACTGAGTCTACCTGCTCTGAAGCCCAACAAATGATCCCACATAACACAGTGAAGATCCTGCATGCAGCATCTGAGATCTGACACAGCCAAGTTAATTAATTTAAAAAATTTTTTAAAGACTAGGTAATGCTGATATAAGGAGAGCCATATAAGTGGAACAGATTTGGGAGTCCAGAAATAGACTCTTCCTATTGTGGCCAATCAGTTTTCAACAAGGTGCTAAGACAACTCAGTGGGGGAAAGAAGAGTCTTTTCAATGAACAGTGCTGGGATAACTGGATATCCACATGCAAAAGAATGCAGTTGGACCCCGTTTTTACACCACACATAAAAATTAACTGGAACATAGATCTAAATGTAAGAGCTAAAACTATACAATCTTAAGAGAAAACATAGAAGTAAATCTTTGTGACTTTAGGTTAGACAAGATCTTCTTAAATATGACACAAAAAACACAGACAATAAAAGAAAAATAGATAAATTGGATTTTATCAAAATTAAATATTTTGCGAATGAGAACATGACCAAGAATGTGAAAAGACAACTTAAAGAATGTGAGAAAATATTTACAGATTATTTATTTGATAAGGGACTTGTACCCAGAGTATATAAAGAGCTCTTATAAAATGTTAGTCGCTCAGTCATGTCTGACTCTTTGCGACCCCATGGAATGTAGCCCACCAGGCACCACTGTCCATGGGATTTCCCAGCCAAACTACTGGAGTGGGTTGCCATTTCCTTCTCCAGGGTATCTTCCTGACCCAGGGATTGAACCTAGGTCTCCCACGTTGCAGGCAGACACTTTATTATCTGAGCCACCAGGGAAGCCAGGAACTTATAACTCAACAATAAAAAGATAAATAATCCAGCTGAAAAATGAGCAAAGACTTGCATAGACATTTCTCTAGAGAAGAATTACAAATGTCATTCTTTCTAATTTGCTTATTCATTTTCTATCACTGCCATTTATTTTCTTATAGCTGTGGAAGTCAGAAGTCCACCACAGGTAGAAATGGAGAGTGGCTGGTACTGCGTACAGGGTTTCTGTTAAAAGTGATGGAAGTATTCTAATATTCATTCTAGTCATGGTCACACAACTTTGTGGTTATACGAAAAACCATCCATCTGTGTATACACATTAAATGGACGGATCATATGTACATAAATTGTATCTTAAAAAATTCTATCTCAATAAAGCTGTTAAAAATTAATGTGAATAAGTAGAATCCCATAATCAGTTTTATTTAAAAAGCCCACTCAAACTGACTTAATAAAGGAAATTTATTGACTCATGTAACTTAAAAGTACAGAGGAAGTAAAGGTTTTAAGTGCAGGTTAGTCAGAATCTCTTTTCACCAGGAGTGGGAACTCCAACGTATGTTTGCTGCTGTATAAGTGGGGGAGGTGGGCTGGATATTGTGAAGAAAACATCCACTGTGATCCTAAGGGGAGAAAATAGAAGAAGGGCAAGTTCAAATATGCGTATGAGAGAATGTGTGCATCAGTTATGGGTGCAGTCCTAGAGATACTGAAGCCAGGGAGGAAGACCACCCCTAGGATGAGGCCTGAGAAAACCAGCTAAAGATAGTCATAAAGCCACTTTAAAAGTGCTTAGGCCTGATTACTAATAGGTATGGGATTTCTTTAAGGGAAGAGGAAAACATTCTAAAATTAGATCACTGTGAATATACTAAGAAATACTGAGTTATATACTTTAAATAGAAAAACTCTTTGAATTGTATATGAATCATATTTCAATAAAGCTGTTTTTTTTAAAGTATTTAGAACAAGAGGATCACTAACTAGTGCTCAGGCATAAAGTTCCAGATTTGCAAGTGGCAGACAGAAAAACGTGCATCTCCTATTTAGAGCTCCACCAAAGACAACGGAGTTAAATGTGAATTGAAGTCCAAGATACGGGAAAGATAATGAGTGAACCTCTTTGTGTTTTAAAGACTCCAAACCCCAATAAATTACTCCTAGGGCACTGAAAGAAATTGTTGGACTAGTCACTGTTTAGCCCATGTATGTGCGCGTGTGCTAAGCCACTTCAGTTGTGTCCAACTCTTTGCGACCCCATAGACTGTAACTCACCAGGCTCCTCTGTCCATAGGATTCTCCAGGCAAGAACACTGCAGTGGTTTGCCATGCCTTTCTCCGGGGATCTTCCCATCCAAGGAATCAAACCCGAGTCTCTTATATCTCTTGCATTGACAGTTGGGCTCTTTACCACTAGTGCCACCTGGAAAGCCCATTTACCCCATAATCTAAGAGAAATTCTGGAGAATTGGGGAGGGAAGTTTGTTTTTTGTTTTTTTTTTTTTTTAATATGGTTTTTATTTAGGTTATCATGGGGTTCTTTCAGGGAGTTCTTTCTGTTTTATTTCATTTTTTGGCCACAACGTGTGGGATTTTAGTTCTCTGACCAGGGATGGAAACTGCACCCACTGCATTGGAAGCAAGGAGTGTGAACCACTGGACCACTGGGACAGTCCCATGGAATGAAAAGTTTTGAAGACAGGCACAGATCTGATTTTTCACAAGTGGTTTGGGTAGGATGAAAGGAAAGAGAATTCTCCTAGAACCTTGAATAAAATCAAACCTATTTCCAAACTCTTTAAGGTAGGGACTTCTGTTGGTTCACATCTGTATCCTCGGCTCCTAGAACATAACTAACCCATTGTAGACACTCAGATGTTGCAAGAGAATGGGGCACAAGAGGATGGTGGTCATGTCCCAGGTCTTGGGTGAGTTCCTGGGGCAGGCCGCCAAGTAAAGGTCCTCAGCTTCACACAGGAAAGAATTCAACAGCAATCCATACCAACATGAAAGCAAGTTTATTAAGGGATGCACAGACAGAATGTCAGCAGACTCAGAAGGCATGAGGCCTCCGGGTGCCAGAGTGGTTAGTTTTTCTGGGCTGGGTAATTTCATAGGCTAAAAAGTGGAAAGATTATTTTAACTATTTGGGGGAATGATTGGGAATTTCCAGGAACTGGGCCACTGCCCACTTTTTGGCTTTTTATGTTCAGCCTTGGAACTGTCACAGCACCTATGTCACAGCATTTTAGCATATGGTAATATAGTACAATGAATGTATAATGAGGCTCAAGGGAACTGGAAGTCGAGTCTTCCGCCATCTTGGGCCTCATTGGTTCTAACCAGTTTATATTGTATCCTCAACGGCTATGTCATTCTTTTAAAAGTCGCACCCTGTCCCTTTCTCTCCTGTCTCACAAATATTTGTTCAAGGTTGTGTGTTGACTCCCTCAGGATTGGCTGTAGAGGGAAACTCGGTGCACAGTGAAATCACATGAAAGTTAGTCTACATACACAGTAAATCTTGGACAAAACAAACAAACAAAACAAAACTTGGTGAGTGTTTTGTAGCTATTATTACAAATTCATTTTGAATTTGTTCAAATGCTTTTTTCTGCCTCTATCGAGATAGCCATATGGCTTTTCTCCTTTGTTCTATTAACACAGTAAGTTACGTTAATTGATTTCAAACCAAACTTGGGAATGCTGTGTTATCCTCTTTCTCCTTTGTTCTATTAACACGGTAAGTTACATTAATTGATTTCAAACCAATCTTGATTTCAGACCAAACTTGGGAATGCTGTGTTATCTTCTTTACTTGCTGAATTCCATTTACCGATATTCTGTTAACAAAGAAGCTATCTGGGCCTAAGGGAAGATTTTTTTTTTCACTCCAAATTCAATTATTTGATTGATATAGGACAATTCAAGTACTTGATTTCTTCCTCAGTTATTATAATTTGTTTCCATCTTATCTAAGTTGCCAAATTTTTTATTGGAATAAGGTTTTTCGTATTTCCATTGCTGTCTTTTAAAAATCTGTAAGATCTATAGTAAAATCATCTTTTTTACTTGCACCCCAAACTAAATCTTGAGACAAGAGTCAGACTTCAAATTGTAGGCAAACAAGGTCCACACATTACGGTTGGTTGCTTTGTCTCTTAGGCCTCCTATGCTTATTTTCTTTTCTCAGTCAACCTTGAAGGATCTGTTTTAGGCTTAATTAAAGCTGTTGGGAAGAAAGGCAGACTCCAGAAACAACAAAAAGCAAGCTCATTGTTGATCTTGGGTGAGATTCTAGAACATGTTTGTGAGCAATACAAAAAACTTGGTGATTCACTGAGAGCTGTTGTATATTCATTAAGAACAATTTTACTTTATTTTCAAAATGTTATATATCTACCTCCCTTGCACAGTTGGGATTGTTTAAACTCATATTTTCTGTAGGCCTGTTTTGTACCAAGCTAGGTGCACGCAAAACAGGGGTGAGAAAAACAGACATACTGTCTCTTCTTACTGTGTACTGAGGGAGATCGCCATTTAAGTAGGTAATGAACAGACATATTCAACACAAAGTGTGTTGAGTGCTATGAAGAAATTGTGTAAGATCACTACAGGGCGACCTCATTTAGACTTGGTGGTGCAAGGTAGGGGAGGTTGCTCCAAGTAAAGCCCCCAAGAGATTTTATTTATTCATTTACGTATTATTTTCTTTTGGTTGTGCTGTGTCTTCGTGGCTGTGCGGGCTACTCTCTAGTTGCGGTGCCTGGCTTCTCATTACGGTGGCTTCCCTTGTGGCAGAGCATGCGCTCTAGGGCATGTGGGCCCCAGTAGTCGTGGCTCCCAGGCTCTAGAGCACGGGCTCAGCCGCTGTGGTGCAGGGGCTCAGTTGCTCTCTGGCATGAGCCATGGATCATGTCTCCTGCATTGACAGGCAGATTCTTTACCACTGAGCCACCAGGGAAGCCCAGGAGCTCATATTTAAAGATAAGTAGGAGTTAACCAGGGAAATAGGGCCAGGAAGAGTGTTCTAAGCTGAGTGAACAGAATGGACAAAGATCTTGAGTCAGGAAAATATTTGGTAAGTTTCAGGAACTGAAAGAAGGCTACCGTTGCTGGAAAGTAGTGGGAGAATGAGATGAGTTGGGGCCAGAGAGCTGAAAGGGTCAAATTTATGCAAGCTTTAAAAGCTTTTGGCTTTTGTCCTAAAGGCGCTAGAAAGCCCTTGAAGTTTAGGCAGGAATGTGGCATGATTCAATTTTGTTTTACTTTTTATTATAGAAAAATTTAAACACATATGACAACATATAGCAGTATTATGAACCCCTTCACGATATGAACAGCTTCAAAAATTATCAACTTACAACCTTCTGGATCTGGGAATAAGAAATAAAAATCCCCAGGAATTCTTGATGTTATAAACTGTTCTGTATTTTTCATAACATGTTTTAAATAACAGTGAGTGATCTTAATAATAATCAGTTCTCTGTACTGAAGTTATACTAAACATTTCAGAGGCTTGCTACAAAAAAGCAGTGCACATTTATTATTATTATGAACCAACATATTGTGACAAGATTATGTATTTCAAGAACATGTTAACATGATCTCTATCTGATACAGACATTTGATAATGGAAAACACTGAATGACACTCTAAAAAGTTAGCACAAAATAAATGCCAAAAAAAAAAAAATCATCTTAAAAATTGAGAGATAATGCTACCAATATTTAGTATTTAAAAGTCAGCATTCTTGGGACTTCCTTGATGATCCAAGGGCTAACACTCTAAGCTCCCAATGGAAGGGCCTGGATTTGATCCCTGGTCAGGGAACTGATCCCACATGCCACAACTAAAAAAAGAAAAGATTCCGAATGTCACAATGAAGATCAAAGATCCTGAGTGCCACAACTAAGACCCGGTGAAATAAATAAAGGTTAAAATTTTTTTTTTTTACTGAATGAAAGTTAGCATTCTTGCTGAGGAGAATGTGAATACTTGCCCTTAGCAGCAGAAAGAACCCCAAACACAAACTTTAGAGATGGCAGTGAAGGTAAATTGATGTGAATAGGATCATGCTGTGCTTTGGTTTAGGTCACCACCACCAAGATGGTACAACACATTGTAACAGCCTCAATGCATTCCAGCATCTTTTTGTTGACACTGTAACAGTCTAAGTGGAACAAAAGGTGGGCATTAGAAATTTACAGGAAGATAAGATTGGATAGTCAGGGAGCATGAGGACACTTAAAGAGGAGGGCGAACTACAGGACAAAACAAGCTTGTTTTGGTGCATGAGGAACAGGTAGGGAAAGCGAAAGCAGTGAGTGGAGGGGCCCAATTGATGAGATCAGAAAGGCCCACGAAACAAACTTCTGGTAGGATTTCGTCAACACTTGTTTGAGTAACTTTCTGTTGTCACTGGGAAACCTGGGGGACTTTCTCCTCCAAGATGAACCAGGACCATACACTGGCCACTTTCACTTGTTCCCTGGTGGCTGTGCTGAGTCTGCGAAGGACTGCCTTAATTTACTGGGAAGGTGTCAAGGGATGCAGATTAGGGGTTTACATGGTCATACATTTGCCAGTTGCCTCAGTTCAGTTTCACAGTCTGATCATTATCATCTTGCTCTCTCTTTTATTCCTTGAAAAGGCCAAGTCTTTCTGTAAGCTGAGACTCTGGTAAAGTCCCTTCTTAGCCAGTTTACCCTGTCTCTGAACCCATAGTTCAACGTAGAGCTATTCTTACTCCTTTGATTACTGGAGTTACCAAATCCCTTTTTGTAGGGCAGCCATCCCCAAACTTTTTGGCACTAGAGACTAGTTTCATGGAAGACAATTTTTCCAGGAACCAGGGAGAGGGGGGATGGTTTTGGGATGATTCAAGGGCATAACAGTTATTGTGCATTTTATTACCTCAGCTCCACCTCAGATTGTCAGGCACTAGAGCCTGGAGTTTGGGGACCCCTGATCAACTGTACTGGTTTCATGCAGAAACTGCTCCTCTGTCTACATTGTCATTTAAATGTGTAAGTACATATGAATACAATGAAATACAGTGTAGCCTGTGTAGAGAATGATGTAGATCTGTCTATACAAGGATGTGGATCTTCAAGCTAAAGAAAAAAGTAAGTTACCAAACAACACTGGAGTATATGTATAAAACAGGAATGAAACAATAATTTTGTTTTCACTTTACTACTCTATTATTTTTATTTGCATGTATTACTTTTGTAATTTGAAACAAAAAATCTTAAACTCAAAACCTTGCTTTCCTTAGATTCCCTTGAACTTTAATTTGATGGTATCTCTGAAGGAATTCCTCCATTAGACTTTCTTCTGTTCTTGAGTGAATAAAGATTAAGGGAGTACCTACTCTGTGTCAGAAACAGGAAGAAAGAGAAGAGTTAAAGACCAGAAACAGCTGTGTCCTTTCTTTTTAAAATATTTATTTATTTGGCTGCACCAGGTCTTAGCTGTGGCATATCGGATCTTTAGCTGCAGCATGTAGGATCTAGTTTCCTGACCAGGGATGGAACCCAGGCCCCCTGCATTGCGAGTGCGGAGTCTTAGCCACTGGGCCCACGGGGAAGTCTCACCTGTGTCTTTTAAAGACTTCAAAGTTTAGAGGGGGAGAGAGATGAGAAAACAAGAAATTAAAGTACAATGTGATAAATGCTTGGATGCTACATCTGGGGTACCTACAGAGTAAAAGAAACAATATAACCACCTCGGAGGAGAAGAGGGGAGAGGGGCAGGAAAGGTTTCCAGAGGAAGTAATGACCGCAGCAGTCTTTTCTTTTCCTTAATATTTTAATTATTAAAAATTTCAAACACACAGAAAAGTTGAAACATCTTCAGATCCACCACCTAGATTCAGCAATGATTAACAATCTACCATAGTCACTTCAGTTCAGTTCAGTCGCTCAGTCGTGTCCGACTCTGCGACCCCATGAATCACAGCACTCCAGGCCTCCCTGTCCATCACCAACTCCCGAAGTTCACTCAGACTCATGTCCATCGAGTCCGTGATGCCATCCAGCCATCTTATCCTCTGTCGCCCCCTTCTCCTCCTGCCCCCGATCCTTCCCAGCATCAGAGTCTTTTCCAATGAGTCAACTCTTCGCATGAGGTGGCCAAAGTACTGGAGCTTCAGCTTTAGCATCATTCCTTTCAAAGAAATCCCAGGGCTGATCTCCTTCAGAATGGACTGGTTGGATCTCTTTGCAGTCCAAGGGACTCTCAAGAGTCTTCTCCAACACCACAGTTCAAACAGATCAATTCTTCGGCGCTCAGCCTTCTTCACAGTCCAACTCTCACATCCATACATGACCACTGGAGAAACCATAGCCTTGACTAGACGGACCTTACTTGCAAAGTAATATCTCTGCTTTTGAATATGCTGCCTAGGTTGGTCATAACTTTTCTTCCAAGGAGTAAGCGTCTTTTAATTTCATGGCTACAGTCATCATCTGCAGTAATTTTGGAGCCCCCCAAGATAAAGTCTGACACTGTTTCCACTGTTTCCTCATCTATTTCCCATGAAGTGATGGGACCGGATGCCATGATCTTCGTTTTCTGAATGTTGACCTTTAAGCCAACTTTTTCACTCTCCTCTTTCACTTTCATCAAGAGGCTTTTTAGTTCCTCTTCACTTTCTGCCATAAGGGTGGTGTCATCTGCATATCTGAGGTATAAGTAATAAAGATAAATAAATGCTAAGCCATTGAAAACTTTACCCCTAAATATTTAAGCAGCTAGCTCCTAATAATAACATTCTCTTACATAACCACAGTGCCATGATCAAGCATAAAAATTAACATAATCTATTTTATGGGAGTTCCCTCGTGGTCTAGTGGTTAGAATTCTGGACTTTCACTGCCACAACTCCAGGTTCAATTCCTGGTCGGGAAACTAAAATCCCCACAAGTCACATATCAGGGCCAGAAAAACCCATTAGTCCCTTTTAATCACCTAATAGCTAGTCTATATAGAAACCATTCCAATATCCCCAAAATGTCTTTTTTATTTTAGTTTTGGCTGCTCTGGGTCTTTGCTGCTACACTTGGACTTTCTCTACTTGCAGCGAGCAGGGTCTTTGCTGCTACACTTGGACTTTCTCTATTTGCAGCGAGCAGGGTCTTTGCTGCTACACTTGGACTTTCTCTAGTTGCAGCGAGCAGGGTCTTTGCTGCTACACTTGGACTTTCTCTAGTTGCAGCGAGCAGGGTCTTTGCTGCTACACTTGGACTTTCTCTAGTTGCAGCGAGCAGGGTCTACTCTCTAGCTGCAGTGCCTGGGCTTCTCATTGCGGCAGCTTCTCCTGTTGCGGGGCATGGGCTCTAGCCTGTGCAGGCTTCAGTAGTTGTAGGGAGCAGACTTAGTTCCCCCAAGGCATGTGGAATCTTCCTGGGTTTGGACCAGGGATCCAATCCATGTCCCCTGCATTGGCAAGCAGATTCTTAACCCCTGGACCACGAGGGGAGTCCCCCAAAATGTCTATTATGGGTGGTTTTCTCCAGTCCAGGATCCAATCCAGGCTCACGCGTTGCGCAGTACTGTGAGAACTTGGTTCAGTTGGAGCTATGTTTGCCAGAATCCTGTTCCCTGGATGGTTTCAGGTTAGAATTAGTCAAATGAGGGATGGGCACGAGATTCAGAAGGCAGAAATGAAGCAGCAAGTATGATTCTCTGAAGGTCATTGTGGTTAGATGTGGTGACTGTTAGAAAAAAGTGTTAAAAATGAGCTCAAGCCTGTTCTTGCTTTGCTCTCCTTTGTTGTTGTTCAGTTGCTACATCATGTCTGATGCTTTGCAACCCCATGGACGGCAGCACGCCAGGCTTACCTGTCATTCACCGTCTCCTGGAGTTCACTCAAACTCATGTCCATTGAGTCAGTGATGCCATCCAACCATCTCATCCTCTGTTGTCCCCTTCTGCACTTCTTAGAGTCCTGAAATGCTTCCCAACTGTTGACCCTCCTGACCAACAGTGGCCCTGGGCCCACCTCCAGACACTTGCTGGTAGACCCGCAGGGGTGGCAGTTTTCATGAGCTTTCCCATCTGTGTCCCATGGCTGCCAGATGTGCTGGGTTTCCCATATTTGTGACTCCTTTCCTGATCCTCTGACTTCTTTGTTGGCCCTTCACTTCTCCAGCTCTTTCCAAAATTGTGTAAGCTCTAATTCCCATAGAAAACTACACTTTTATTAACGGTCTTGTGCTGTGATTGGCTGAGGTGCCTTTTGTTTATTTAATATTTAATATTTGGCCATGCCGGGTCTTAGTTGCAGCACATGGAATCTATGATCTTTGTTGCAGCATGCAGGTTCTGACTTGTGGCACTCAGGTAGTTGCAGCATGTGGGATCTAGTTTCCAACCAGGAATCAAACCCAGGGCCCCCTGTATTGGGAGCACAGAATCTTAGCCACTGACTCAACAGGGAAGTCCCTCCCATAGTGAACTTCTTATTTCATAATTCACAGTGGTTAAGCTTTCCTGACTGATACACTTACTGGCTCTGACTGTGGTCTCAGGGAAATAGATTCTTAAGGATGGGGATCTGGAATTGGTTTTCTAATCTAATGAAATTTAAACACATTAATGATTATTGCCAGTGGGAAAGGGGCCATCAATGTTCCAAGGCATTCAGTGGCAAAGCAGTCACTTAATTCCCACTTGTATATAAAGCTCACTGTGATAAATGCCTATGGAAGGCAAACCTTAGAGTAACCAAATATTTGCAGTCCTAGAACATTTTAGTACAAATGGTGAGCTTTGTTGGTTGCTTCTAAGTGTGCTGGAGAGTTCAGAGAAAGAAAATATCGAACCTAGGCCTTTAAATTCCCAGCCCAAAATCTGGGAAAGGGACCAGAAACTTTCTCTAACTGCCATGGAGGAAAACTTTTATCTCTTGTAGCCTCAGGGTCAAGATTTCTGATAACAAAACCCTCAGTTTTCACTTGGCAGGGAACTGAATTTCCATACAAATTGAATTCATAACCAAGCAGGGTCTCATGTAAAATATGACATTGACTGGGAAGGAATGAGATCCTGAATCTTAGGATGGGGACACATGGGCAGATTCTGATGAAACTAAAAAGTCCTTAACCTCTAAGTTCTGCTGACCCTCCCTGGGCAGTAAAAATGAAGTTACTCTTCTTTTAGCTGAAGAACCTGTTATGATCTCCCCAGAAGTCACTGACTCTCAGGCAACTCATCCTCCTAGAGACCTAAGCCCACCACCTCTATTAGATTTGTGACCTGCTTCAAGTGCCAGCAGGCCCCAGCATGACCCATGAGGAAGCACCAAACACACTAGAAGAATATCGAAAGTCTGTCAGTTCATACATTGTTTCGCTTTTTGTTTTGACAGAATTTCACCCTTACTGAAAATTACAAGAATAGTACAAACGATACTCTTTACCTTTCATCCAGACCCCCTCTGATGCCAATGTATATGGACAGAAAGCCAGAGAAAATATGTGAGGATGGATCCTAAAGGTGTTGGGTCAGGATAGAAGGAATATTTATTGTGGATTGGGCTGAATGTGTTTACAGGAGTACACTAAACAGAGATTCTGGATTTAATGTATTTGCTCATGCTGGCTGGGAATAGCTCTAATAGTTTGATTAAATCCAAAAAGGGCTTTCATTGAAGGAAGCTGAGATGTCAGAAATTCCAATATTGAAGAGGAAAGTATTCTAAACACTAGAGTAGGTTGATAACATAAAACCAATGTACAGTCTTCCTGGGTAGGATCCAGAAGATACTCCCTTCACCAGGGTTTTGAGACAGACATTGGTTAGAACACCAGCATCCTTGAAGAGTGCTGCAGTGGTTTTTCTCTAAAGGCAGGCATGGCGGTGGGGAACACAGTCATCAGAACGGGCTTCCTGAATTAACTCAGTGGGAATGACAGGCTATCAGGTGTCAGAACCAAAGTGGAGGCATTTAGTAACCTAAACAAGTTAGTGTAGTTACTTTAATGGGCAGGAGAGCCCGAAGAGGCATCAAAGTTGTTTGGCCTACAGAGCTTTAGCAGCGGCTAACTGATCAGAGTGTCCCTGGGGCAGAAGTTTTACTTGGTTACTGTGAGTGAAATACTCTAGTTGTGATCAGAAATCTGACTTCTAACAATACAGCAAGAACCCTTCAACCAGTTCTTAGATTGCAGCTGGCTCCAACTTCTTGGAATGAAGGGAAGACTGAGACCACTTGAGGAAGGACCCTGCTATATTGCCAAAAAGTCACACTGTAAATCTTCTACCAACACTTTCTCCTGAAGGAACCTGCAGCCATTTACCATGGCAACTGTGCATTAGGAAGGGGAGATAACCAGATTTTTAGGGGATTACTGAACATTGGCTCTGAACTGATACTAATCCCTGGAGACTCAAAATGCCATTGTGATTCACTGTCAATGTAGGGGCTTAGGAAAGTCAGATGATCTTGAGTTTTGGCTTAGCTTCATATCACAAGCCCAGTGGTTCCCAGAAACCATCCCATTATTTTTCCTCAGTTCCAGAATACATAGATGGGTATATACTGCAGCTTAGATGTACTCAGCAGGTATGTGAGAAGATAAAATCAGCAACTGGTAGACATTCCCCTGACCCAGGAAGTAAAAGCTATCATGACAGAAAAAGTCAATCGGGTTTCCCTGGTAGTCCAGTGGCTAAGACTCCCTGCTTGCAATTCAAGGGGCCCGGGTTCCATCCCTGGTCAGGGAACTAGATCCTACCTGCTGCACCTAAAGATCCCATGTGCCACAAATGAGACCTAGCTCAGCCAAATAAATACACATTTTTTAGAAAGAAAAGAAAAGGCTTAGTGGAGTCACTAGAACTGTGTCCACTTCCTAAAACAGGATACCCAAAGCAGTATTGCATTCCTGGAAGGACTGAAGAGATCAGTGTCACCGACAAGGTCTTAACAGATACAGAGGTAGTTATTCCTACCATATGCACCATTCAGATCACCTATTTGTCTCTCCAAAGACTGATGGAACTTGGAGAATGACTTTGGATTATCCAGACTTGATGACTCAATCACAACTGCTGTTCTAGGTATGATTTCTTCACTAAAGCAAATCAACATATCCCATGGTACTTAGTTTGCTATTGATTGACTAGCGCCTTTTACTCCATACCTTTTAGAAGAGACCATCCAACGCAGTTTTCTTTTAGCTGGCAGGTCCAGCAGTATGCCATCATTGCTCTATCCTGGGGCTCGGCATTGGCATTTTCTAGTCTGCAAAGACCTCTGACCTCCTTTGCATTCCACATGAATGCTGCTTGGTGCTGCTTGTTGGCAGGATGACTCAGTTCTTCATCACATGTGACTCTCCACAGGGATGCTTATGTATCCTCAAAACACTGGGGTTAGCTTTCCCTAGAGCAATCTTAGGTACCCCTAGAGCAATCTAAGAAAGAGCAAGGTAGAAGCTGTAATGTCTTTTATGACACACCCTATTGCTTCAGTTTACTGGCCAATATTCTGTTGGTCACACGGGACAGCACTATTGAATGTGGGTGGAGACTCCCAAGCCCACAAATACCAGAAGAAAGGATTATTGCAGGCCACCTCAGAGGCTGGCTCCCATAGTCACAAAAATTATAAAGTTCTTTCTGTCTGTCCAACTTTTAGAAATTTGGAGTTGTTTCAGAATATGAATTTATTTTTAATGCTATATACATGCAAATACTATTATTATTAATGTTACCAATTGAATGCATCAAGTCTTAGCCCAGAAGACAAGGATGCCAACTTCAATCCTGAATCTGATACCAGCTCAAGACATGTCCTTGAGCATTTCTCTCTCATTAATATCTTTGACCTTAACTTCCTTATTGGTAAAATGAAGAATAAATACCTGTCCCTTCCTCCTTCCCCCTGAAGTGCTTTAGTTTTCAAAAAAGTGACCCTAAACGTCAATCCCATAAAGCTCCTCATTTTACAAATGTGCAAACAGTTTTCTAGAGAAATGAGGGGATTTACCCAGGATCATGGGCTTCCCCTGTGGCTCAGATGGTAAAGAATCCGCCTGCAATGCAGGAGACCTGAGTTTGATCCTTGGGTTGGGAAGATCCAAGATCCCCTGGGGGAGGGCAACCCACTCCAGTATTCTTGCCTGGAGACTCCCCATGGGCAGAGAAGCCTGGTGGGCTACAGTCCATGGGGTTGCAAAGAGTTAGACATGACTGAGTGACTAAGCACAGCACCCAGAATCACAGCTGGTTAGTGACACAGCCAGAATTAGAGCTCCAGTCTCTTTAATCTTCAGTGTCTGCCTGACTATACTGCCTCTGCCTTAGAAGAAAAGTGCTAGGGAAATTCTGTAAATCTTCACAGTATTTATGACAACTCATAGAGTAGGGGCTTGCTATCAGCCTGGAAGGATATCTCTAACACTGTGATTCTTGAGCTTTGTAGTCTTAGGATCCCTTGACACTTAAAATTTTTGAGGACTCTCAGAATTTTCATTTATGTGGATTATGTCTCTTAATAGAAAATTATTGTATTAGAAATCAAAATTAATAAAATACATTAAATGTTTTATTAATTGCTTTAAAAATAATAATATATCTACTGTATGTTATGTAACCTTTAAACAATTTTTTTAGATGTTTTTTGGCTGTGCTGGGCCTTCATTGCTATACACAGACTTTCTCTAGTTGTGTGCGGGCTTCTCACTTGTGGTGGCTTCTCTTGTTGCAGAGGACAGGCTCTACAAGACTTGATTTTTTTAAGTTGAGGTATAGCTGATTTACAGAGAAGGCAATAGCAACCCACTCCAGTACTCTTGCCTGGAAAATCCCATGGACAGAGGAGCCTGGTAGGCTGCAGTCCATGGGGTTGCTAGGAGTCGGACACTACTGAGTGACTTCACTTTCACTTTCATGCATTGGAGAAGGAAATGGCAACCCACTCCAGTATTCTTGCCTGGAGGACCCCAGGGACAGGGGAGCCTGGTGGGCTGCCGTCTACGGGGTCGCACAGAGTCAGACACGACTGAAGCGACTTAGCAGCATAGTTGATTTACAATGTTGTGTTAGCTTCAGATGTACAGCAAAGTGACTCAGTTTTATATATACATATATACACAGACATATAAACACACACACACATATATATATATACATCAGTTCAGTTCAGTTCAGTCACTCAGTCGTGTTGGACTGTTTGTGACCCCATGAACCACAGTACATATTATTTTATATACATATTTATATACATATATACATATTATTTTCAGATTCTTTTCTATTACAGGTTATTACAAAATATTGAATATAGTTCCTGTGCTATGCAGTAGGTCCTTGTTTTTATATTTTATATTATATAAACTTTTCATTTAAAATGGTTACATCTTCCAAAAAGAAAAAAATATAGTGAAAAAAGAGCGGTTTTATTCTAGTTTTGCAAATCTCTTTAACATCTGGATCATGAAAGACAGCTGGATTCTCATAACTACTTCTGCATAGTCTAGAGCAATATCATATATCATGTAACCTCTGGAAAATTCAAGGTTTGTTCATGATAAAATAAGAGGGATAAAGACATTTAAGCATTATTATGAAAATAGTTTTGATCTCACAGATCCTCTGAAAGGGTCCCAGGGAACTCCAGGATTTGTGGACCACACTATGATAACCCCCAATGTAATGCTATGCCACAAGGTTCTGTTTTGCCCTATTTATCATTTTTATTAATCATTAATGATGTTTTATAATTAATTTTCTGAACTGAACTACAAAGTAATTGATGCTCACCAGTTCTGCAGATGATACAAAGCTGCAAAGGGATTATTATAAAAGGTGACAGAGTAAAATATTTACAGTAGTTCAGCAGACCAGAATCAAATAAAATTAAAAAGTGAAATGCCCTGCATTTACATTTTACTTTACTTTTGATCAGTTGCACATGTACTAAAAGCTTAGGCTGGGAAAAACTGGCCTCACAGCAGTTTGTATGAAAAAGATCTGGTGGTTTAGGTCAACCACAAGCTAAATATGAACCAACAGCTTACAACATAATGTTAAGCAGTATTGATAAAAGTGCAACCATTGAGCTGCAACAAATAGGCAGGGTTCTTTTCTTGGAGGAGGGGTGGGAGAGGATGGAGTTATTACAGTTTCTTTGCTCAACCTCCGACCTGGATTCCCCGAAAGTGCAAATTGAGTGGATAGGAGGCAGGCGGCATTTGTGCTCTGGTAACAACGTGGTTTGAAAAGCTTAAAGTAAAAAATGCCAAATCTACAAACAAAAGTTCTCTTGAGTCCTACAGGCCTCCATACCCAAAAGGATAAGGACATCCATCCCTCTATTTTGGACCCACAGGTCTCCAATACAGTGCCCAGCCCCAGTCTGCATCAAGGGGGCAGCTCTGTCCAGGAGGTGGCTTTAGGCTGCTTGTGGGAGGTGCTTTCAGATTTCCTTCGACTTGCTGAAATGGATCACCCCAGCAGTCACTCTGGCCACTTGCCCCAGTCCAGTGGGCCCTCTGCTTCTGGGAGACACTCTAGATCTATCAGCATCACCTTGAAGCTGTCTTCAACATCACCCTTCTGAACTTGGCTTGATCACCTGGGTGGGGCTCAGCTCTTCCTGGCCTGCCCCAGAGTGGGAAAGGGCCTTGGGTCCTTCCTACCTGTTGCATCTTTATGCCCTTGTTGTAAAGTGGTTCCGCCCTCTCTGTCTTGGGTCAAGAAACAAGTTTAGAAGTCAGAAGGATGACTCCAGTTGGCATTCACCTCATAGAAAATGATGGCTTCTCTTGCTCTGCTTGTCTGAATCAGTCTTGAGGACACCCTTCTAGTCTGGGCATTCCGCAGTAGAGGATTATTAACAATTCCAGAGGTTGATAGAGGTGGTTCTGTCTCTGGAGTCAGATGAAGGTTCAAATCCCAGCTTTGCACTTGCTAATTGCATGACCTCTGCACTACTTACTGAAACTCTATGAACCTCAGCTTCCCTATTTATAGAATGAAGATGATAATATTTGGATATCATGAAAATTGAATGAGATAATCCATGTAAAGTGCTTATCATAATATCTGACACATGATCATTTAATATTATTGTATACATTTCACTTTATATCAAAAAATATTTTTTTTTGGAAATAGAATCTGAAGAGACGCTTTTCTGCCTACAACAAAGACCACCAACGTTATCTGACCAGAAGTGGTGCTCCTGGGCCATTGGACCACTGGGCCAGAGGCATCTCCTTTTCAGAGGGGTAGTTCTGTTCTATATTTGCATAACTAAAAGTCCCCTTAAGTGGTTTCCCTAGAGTGAAAATGGATTAACGTCAGCTTTGAAACGACAGTTTTTCATTTCCTCCCCTCCTATCAAGGCATCGGAGATTTAAGAGTCAAGTTTCAATGGAGCTCCAACTCCCTAACCACAGAAGGAGAGCTCAGCCCCAAGAAGCCGCTGTCCATTCATTCAGCCATGCCTGTGCCTGACCCAGCTAGGCCCAGGGCAGGAGTGCAAATGGACATCCATAGACCATATATCTAACATTTAAAAGTTATAAGTCAATATAGGAAACTGAATTATCAGTCAATACAGGGAAATGAACCCTGTTCAATATTGTGTATTAACCTATAATGGAAAAGAATCTGAAAAAGAATAATACATATTCTTTTTTAACATATATTCTTATATATATAGTTATATATGTATGGTTATATATATATATATAGTTTTATATACGGGGCTTCCCTGGTGGCTCAGACAGCAAAGAATCTGCCTGCAGTGTGGGAGACCTGGGTTTGACCCTTGGATTGGGAAGATCCGCTGGAGAAGGGAATGGCTACACACTCCAGTATACTTTCCTGGAGAATCTCTTNATAAAACATTGTAAATTAGCTATACTTCAATTAAAAAGTAAAATTATCATTTGAAAAGAAAATTAAATAAGTAGAAGTCATAAGTCAAGCTAAGAGACTTATTAGATAAAATATAGTCTATCCTCTGTGCCTAGAGATTGTCACACTAAGTGAAGAAAGTCAGAAAGAGGAAGACAAATAACATATGGTGTCACTTACATGTAGAATCTAAAATATGACAAAAATGAACTTATCTATGAAACAGAAACAGACTCACAAAGAGAACAAACGTGATTGCCAAGGGATGGGGCATGGTGAGTGATGGTTTGGAAGTTTGAGGTTAGTAGATGCAAACTATTATATATAGAATGAATAAACAACAAGGCCCTAGTGTATAGCACAGGGAACTATATTCAATATCCCGTGATAAACCATAATGGAAAAGAACGTGAAAAAGAATATGCATACCTGTGGCTGATTCATGCTGATGTTTGGCAGAAACCAACACAATACTGTAGAGCATTTATCCTTCGATTAAAAATAGATAAATAAATGAAAGTGTATATATATCTGTGTGTGTATGTGTGGATCACTTTACTATATAGCAGAAACAACATTGTAAATGAACTATACTTCAGTAAAATACATTTAAATATCTATGTACATACATATAGACTATCTTCCTACCTTGAGAAATATACCTTCAGAACAACCAGGAGGTCCTGGCTCTAATTTAGAATTCCTGGACTCCTTAGAGCTTCTCTCCAGAATGCAGAGGTGGAGGCAGGGCTGGCCTCCCCCTCTTCTAACCCTGGCACCTCCACCCCATCCCGCACAGGGTCTCGGGGGCATGCTTGTGACCACCTCAGCCAGCACGTCTAGGTTCCACTACACACCCAAACTTCAGGCCTAGGGATGCACACATACATGAGCCAACCTGTCCTTGGGATGATGGGCCCAGGAAAGAGGCCCTTGAAGGCCATGGAAGAGGGTGAGGGGCATTGCAAAAGGAATTCTAGGATCCCAGGTACATGGACTTGAGGGGAGAAGCCTGGTGGACACATATTCTCTGCTTCCTATAGGAAGGGGCAGAGTATAGGAGGGCCACAGCAGGGGCCTCTAAAGTGCAGGCCCAAAGTTGGAGCCCCCCTTGCTCTTGTCTTAGCACGCAATACACTCAGTGACTGTTTATTGACCATTTACTACAGGCCGGACACTGTGCTGCGTATCAAAGCTGCTGTAGACAAGAAGACTGAGTGGTCCCTGCTCTCAAGGAGCTTAGACTATTCAGGGGGAGTTGAGCAGTAAAGAAAGGAGAAAACAAATAGCAAATATTTATACATTCGGGGGGAAGAACACAGTGTGAGAGAGGGGGCTGCTTGGGTTTGGGTGCAGGTGACCCAGGCTGAGAAACCAGGGGAGAAGGGAGCAGAGGAAGAGTACTGAGTTCAGATGGAACTGAAGACAGGCCAGAGTTGAGAGGGGAGTGTGCGGGGAGGAGAATAGGGAGCGCCTGCGGATGAGGCGGGAGGCGGGCAGCGGCCAGGCCACATCCAGGAGTTTGGATTGTACATAAGGAGTATAAGAAGGGTGAGACTTCACTTATACTTTAAAAGTCTCACTCTTGCTGCTGTGAGAAGAAAGGATTAAGGGGTGCAGAGTGGAAGTGGGGAGACCAGTTCGGAGGTGGAGGCGGCAGCTCAGGTGAGAGAGAATGGTGGCGGGAGTAAGATGAGGCTGCGGGGAGGGAGATGAGGCCACAGACGAGGCCGAATCCAAGCACCTTGGTGATGCTCAGAGGCAGGTGAGTTTGAGGAAGAAGGAAGTGTCAAGATTGAGTGGCCTCTTTCCCTCCCATCACAGACATGTCCTGTTTCGGTCCCAGCTGCCTCTTCCCCACAAAATCCCTCTGACGGATGTTTTAAAAGGCTTAAATAGTCAAACCTGTTAACATTTGCCTCTGTGACATTTTCCCCATCATTTTCTTTCTAAAAAAAAAAAAAAAGAGTTTACAGTGACAGAAGGAGAAATATATTATTACATCCCTTAGGTGTGAAATCCAAAAAGAAATGATACAAATGAACTTACTTACAAAACAGAAAGAGATTCAAAGACCTGGAGAACAAATTTGCGGTTGCCCAGGGTGAGGGGAGGGATAGTTAGGGAGTTTGGGATTGTCATGTACACACTGTTATATTTTAAATGGATAACCAACAAGGACCTACTGTAAATTCATTATATCATTTTTCTTTCTTTTAATAATTTATTTATTTTTGGCCATGCTGGGCTTTTCTGTAGTTGCAGCGAACAGGGGCTGCTCTTCATCAGAGTATACGAGCTTCTCTTCGTGGTGACTTCGGTGACTTCTCTCATTGCAGAGCAGGGGCTCTAGAGCACAGGCTCAATAGTTAAGGTGCACGGGCTTTGTTGCTCCGAGACATGTGGGATCTTTCTGACCCAGGGGTTGAACGCATGTCTCCTGCGTTGGCAGCTGGATTCTTTCCCCCTGAGCCACCAGGGAAGCCCTCGTTATATCTTTTTTTCCCCCAATATTTATGTTTATATATTTGGCTGGACTGGGTCTTAGCTGTGGCATGTGGGATCTAGTTCCCTGACCAGGGATCCAACCTGGGCCCAGGTATTGGGAGGTTGGAGTCTTAGCCTCTGGACCACCAGGGAAGTCCCTATCTCATCGATTTTTAATTCTCAAGTCCTTTTATCACTTCAAAACTTTATATAATTTAGCTATAATTTCTTTTCCTTTTTCAAATTGGAAATTAATCTTACAAGGTAGCATTCTTCAAACTGTTGATGGCTACTTATAGGCATTGTGAGGTCAGCTTACTGGGTAGGAACAAGAATTTTCTTTCTAATAGGATAGACTGGACTGAACTGTTCCATTGGTCTTTCTCTGAATTCTTGCTCCCGTGGCACAGTTATTATCACTGTACTTGTTCACTGAACAGCTGTTAAGGGCTAAGCATTGTGCTCAGTGCTTTGCACCCAGCTGATACTCAATATTATACATTTGTGGAGAATGGATACCTGTATTGTGTATGGCTGAGTCCCTTTGCTATCTACCCGAAACTATCACAACATTGTTAATTGACCATTTGTGTGCTCAGTCATGCCAGACTCTTTGCAACCCCATGGACTGTAGCTTTCCAGGCTCCTCTGTCCATGGGATTTCCCAGGCAAGAATACTGGAGTGGGTTGCCATTTCCTCCTCCAGGGGATCTTTCAGATCCAGGGATCACACCCATGTCTCTTGTGTCTCCTGCATTGGCAGGCGAGTTCTTTACCACCGTGACACCTGGGAAGCTCCAATATAAAATAAAAAGTTAAAAAAACAAAAACAATACTCTAAATGGTATTCTTCTCTCCACTCTCCTAGATAAGGACATTGAGGCTACAAGATGTTAGAAATATTTCCAAAGGTGACTATATTAGTCCATTCAGGCTGCTACAACAAAGCACTGTGGTTTGTCTGGCTTAAGCAAAAGAAATTAATTTTCTCACAGTTCTTGAAGCTGGAAAGTCGAAGATCTAGGTTCTGACAGAGTTTGGTTTCTGGTGAGGGCTCTCGCCCTGGCTTGCTGATGACCTGCTTCTTGCTGTGTTCTCTCATGACCTCTCCTTCATCCTCAGGCATGGAGGGAGACAGACAGACATCTCTTTCTGGGTGCAGTCACACTGGGGGTTAAGGCTTCGACATGTGAATTTTGGCGGAACACCATGCCACAACAGGGACATGTCCAGGAAGTGGTAAAAGTTGCTGTTGTTCAGTCACTAAGTTGTGTCTGACCTTTGCAACCTCATGTACTGCAGCATGCCAGGCCTCTCTGCCCTCCACTATCTCCTGAAGTTTGCTCAAGGAAGGAAACTCAAGGAAGTGGTAGAGCCAGATTCAATGCCTGGTCTGCTTCCTCCAGAACCTGAATTCTTACTTATCACCCATTTCTCTCTGACAGGGCAAATCTCAACTCATTATTTTTATTTTCTTTAAAAAAAAAAAAAAGCTATGCTTGGCCCTTTATTCTTTCAGATGAATTTCACAAATCACTTTGACACATTCTGCAGTGGTAAAAACAGACGTCTTCACACCGCTGAGCCGCGCCATCCAGGAATGTGCTGCGTGCTGTCTGTCAGGGAAGTCACGTGCCTGTCTTCATGCTGGTCTCGCACATATTTCTTGTCAGGGGGTTTTCTGAGGTGATTTTATTTTTAGTTTAGTGCTTCTCAAACTCTGATGTGCGTACCATCACCTGGGAATCTTGAAAAGCAGACTCTGAGTCAGCAGGCCCGGGGCAGAGCCTAGGACTCTGCATTTCTAGCACGCTCTGGGGTGATGCCGCTGTGGTGCTGGGGCCTGCATGCTGATCACTGAGACTGTGGTTGTTCTATTGGGGATGGGATTATTTAATCTAATATTTTAGAACCTGTTACTGTGATTCTCTAGAAAAGCTAATGATTTTTTATTTGGCCAGTTTTGCATATTCTTCCCTCCCAGAGTCCAGCAGGCTTGCTTGTTGCTGTGGAGATCAACTGGAGCTGCCAGGGTCAGGAAGAGGGTCTAGTGAGAGGGGACCATCACACTTAAGCTAAAAAAGGATGTATGGCATCCATGCCTGGAAGTCTAGGTAACTGAGACCAGTTGCCTGGCAGCAGCCACCCTCCCACTCACACCTCTTGTGATATTACCCTTCCATGCAATTTAGACTCAGACCCAGCAAACTGTAGAGCTTGGTAGAGAGTCCAGTAGGTGCTCAATGAATACTTGCTGGGTGCATGACTCTGGGGCAATCCTATGCCCCGCCCTCAGTAAACTATTCTTGCTGTTGGGGAATCTGAGGTCCAGAGAGCGGTCCTGTTTGAGCTGAATTATGGGCCTGACGAGCATAAGAACTCAAGTTCTTGACTTCTACTCAGAGTTCCACCTTGCTCTTGGCCTGAGAGATATCAGAGAAGCTCAATCCAAGATCAGCACACATAGCTGAGAAGAGGCCTTCAAGATCATCTCACCCAGGGCATCCTAACCAGAGATGTGTCAGAACCATCAAGTTCCTGGCTGGGCCTCGCCCAGCAGAGTCTTATTCAATAGGTCTGTTGTGGGCAATACAGACTCTGAACAGTTCCCAGGTGGGTGAATCAGGTATGGAGCCAGCTTGGGAACCACTGTCCTGACCCAATCCTCTTGTTTTACTGAAGAGGAAACTGAGTCTGGGAAGGGAAGCAACTTGCTAATAGTCACACAGAACCATTCTATAGGAATCACCTGAAGACCTGAGCTTCAGGAAGTTGGAACCATATCCAACCATGGGCTTCCTGATCGGGAGAGAGGGGAGGGTGAGGGTCGCAGGGCCCGAGGCTGCCTTGGCAGCTAGACCTGGCATCTCGTTTTTCCAAGCACAGTAACAAGTCAAAAAACGTTGGTGTGAGAGGAGGAAAGCCCGTTCTTTAAGGGCTTTAACTTGAGAGATGTTGGGGCTTGCCTTGTAGCTTGATCAATGAAGAATCTGCCTGCAATGCAGGAGACCCTGGTTCAATTCCTGGGTTGGGAAAATTCCCTGGGGGAGGAAATGACAACCCATTCCAGTATTCCTGCCTGGGAAATCCCATGGACAGAAGAGCCTGGTGGGTTACAGTCCATGGAGTTGCAAGAATCAGACACGACTTAGCGACTAAACTACCACCACGGCAGAATGAATTTTAAAAACCAGAGATCTCTCAAAGTAGAGAGTCAGTGAGAGATTTCCTATCCCAGCTCCGTCACCAATTAGCAAATTACTTAGCCCGAGGCTCAATTTCTCCACTCGTGCTCCTGACTAGAACCCAGCCACATAACCTAGAGGTTAAGTGCATGGTACTTAGAACCAGACTGGTTTGTTCAAATCCCAGTACTGCTGCTTATTGGCTATGTGACTTTTGCCAAGTTCTTTCATCTCTTTATGCCTGAATTTCATCACTTGTGAAATGATGACAGGGCTTCCTTGGTGGCTCAGCGGTAAAGAATCTATCTGTAATGCAGGAGACACAGGAATTGCGGGTTCAATCCCTGGATCGGGAAAATCCCCTGGAGAACAAAATGGCAACCCACTCCAGTATTCTTGCCGGGAAACCCCATGGACAGAGGAGCCTAGTGGGCGACAGTTCATGGGGCCACAACATTTCAGACACAACTGAGCGACTAAACAACAAAATAGTGACTATCATAGTAATTTCCTCAGGATTTTGTTGTGAAGGTTAAGTGAATGCATTTCCCTGACCTCTGAACCTTGTGCCTTAGGCCGGAATCATTCATCTCTTCTACCTATACTCACTGCCTCTGCTTTAAACACTTGTTCCAAATTTACATCTTGAGCCCCTTCCTCTCCTCTGATCTCTACATTTCAATACTCAACTGCCTGATGGACTACTCCTCTTAGACATCTGATAGATATCTTAAGCCTCACAGGACCCACACTGAACTCTTCATCTCCCTCCCTAAACCTGCTTTTTCCCAGGTTTTCTCTGTCTCAGTTCAGTTCAGTTCAGTCGCTCAGTCGTGTCCGACTCTTTGCGACCCCATGAGTCGCAGCATGCCAGGCCTCCCTGTCTATCACCATCTCCTGGAGTTCACCCAGCTTCACGTCCATCAAGTCCGTGATGCCATCCAGCCATCTCATCCTCTGTTGTCCCTTTCTCCTCCTGCCCCCAATCCCTCCTAGCATCAGATTCTTTTCCAATGAGTCAACTCTTTGCATCAGGTGGCCAAAGTACTGGAGCTTCAGCTTTAGCATCATTCCTTCCAATGAACAACCAGGACTGACCTCCTTCAGAATGGACTGGTTGGATCTCCTTGCAGTCCAAGGGACTCTCAAGAGTCTTCTCCAACACCACGGTTCAAACGAATCAATCCTTCTTCGCTCAGCCTTCTTCACAGTCCAACTCTCACATCCATACATGACCACAGGGAAAACCATAGCCTTGACTAGACGGACTTTAGTCAGCAAAGTAATGTCTCTGCTTTTGAATATACTATCTAGGTTGGTCATAACTTTTCTTCCAAGGAGTAAGTGTCTTTTAATTTCATGTCTGTTTAATTTCTCTGTCTCATGTAATGGTAAATCCACACTGCTACCAACTCAGGCCAAAGCCCTTGGAGTCACCCATTCGCAAATTACATCAGCCTTTCCTTCAAAATACACCTGGAATCCGACCACTTCTCACCACCTTCACTATAACCACACTGGTTCATGTCACTGTCACCTCTTACCTGGGCTAATGAAATAGCTTCTTGGTGTCCCTGCTTTCATTTTATTCTCCTCACACCTATTCTTTTTTTGTTTGGTTTTTTTTTTTTTATCCCCAAGTCTACTTTAAAAAATTTTTTTAAATTTTATTTTTGCTGAGCTAGGTCCTCACTGCTGCACATGGGCTTCCTCTAGGCGTGGTGTGCTGGCTTCTTACTGCAGTAGCTTCTCTTGTTGTGGAGCACAGGCTCTAGGCATGTGGGCTCAATAGCTGCTGCTTGTGGGTTCTAGAGCTCGAGCTCAGTGGTTGCAGTGCAGGGGCTTAGTTGCTCTGCAGCATGTGGGATCTTCCTTGACCAGAGATCGAACCCACGTCCCCGGCATTGGCAGGTGGATTCTTATCCACTACGCCACCAGGGAAGTCCCTCCAAGTCTATTCTTAACATAGCACCCAGAAAGTGAAAGTGAAGTCACTCAGTTGTGTCCGACTCTTTGCGACCCCGTGGACTGTAGCCCACCAGGCTCCTCCGTCCATGGGATTCTCCAGGCAAGAATACTGGAGTGGATTGCCATTTCCTTCTCCAGGGGATCTTCCCGACCCAGGGATCGAACCCAGGTCTCCCACATTGCAGGCAGACACTTTTAACCTCTGAGCCAACAGGGAAGCCTAAAAAATGGAAATATTATTTCTTTTTGGCCCTACTTGACCTAGTCTCCACCTCGATGCAAGAGACTAAGTTCAAGCACCCAGAGTAAGCCTATTTTCTTACCTAGAGAATCCCAGGCATGGCAGAGCCTCGTGGGCTGCCGTCTATGGAGTCACACAGTCAGACACAACTGAAGCGACTTAGCAGCAGCAGCATAAAGGTCATATTATGATACTTTTCTGCCCCAAACTCTCCAGTACTTCCCAGTTCAGTGAAAAGTGAAAGTGTTAGTTGCTTAGTCATGTCAGACTCTTTGTGACCCCATGGACTGTAGCCTGCTTTTGTCCATGGAATTCTCCAGGCAAGAGTACTGGAGTGGGTAACTATTCTCTTCTCCAGAGGATCTTCCTGACCCAGGGATCGAACCCAGGTCTCCTGCACTGCAGGCAGATTCTTTACTGTCTGAGCCACCAGGGAAGCCTCCAAAAATACTAACCAGGTCCCACCCCTGCTTAGCTTCTGAGGCCAGACAAGATCAGGCGTGTTCAGGGCAGTACGGCTGTAGACTCCCTGTTTAGAGTCAGACTCAAAGTCCTTGTAGGACCTATGAAGTTGTACACAACCTGGTCCCACCATCTCTGCTGTTATCTTCTTTACACTTTGCTCACTTTATTGCAGTCAGACCAGCCTTTTACATGTTCCCACACCCCTGAATCTTTGTATTTGCTAGCAGAGGCCTGGAACATTTTTACCACAAGTTATCCTCTTGGCTCACACTTGTAACCTTCAAATCTTCACCCAAAAGTCCCTTCTAAATGCTACATATTTCCTGGCAGCTCCAGCCCTCCCAGTCTTCCTTTCCAGCTTTACCTTTTTAAATAGTACATGTGTCCTTCTCACAAACTATCTAATGCACTATCTAATTTTCTTATTTATTTTGCCTGTTTTCTGCCTTTCACCTTTAGAAAGTAAGCTCTGTGAAGACTGGGATCCTTGTCTATTTTGTTCACTGCTACATCCTAAAACAAAACCTGGCATACAGTACTGAATACACTCCTGATAATAATTGTGAATACATTTAGTTAATGTCTAGTCACTCTAGTTATTCTTTTATCACTTTGGAAACGGTAAGAGTCTGGGAAAGAACAATTTTAAGCATTGACATTTCTTGCTAAAAATCTACAAACAATGCTTATGAGAACATGCTAAATGAAAAGGCGAAAAATCACACAGATACTATGATTACAAATTTGCAAGATATGTAGAAGAAAAAGTTGCATTAGTGTTCATTGTAACATTACAAGGAATTTCTTGCTATTTTCCAATTTCATTTAAAATTGTCTCTAGAACAAAAGTTTGACTTACTGAAGTAGGAACAACTTGACATTCTTTACAGAAAAATGAAGCGAAGCTTACCTTATCTTTTTGGCAGTACCTGGAACAGGTCTGGAGAGAAGGGAAAGCACATTGTTGGTCTTGATCATAGAGCTTTTTCTGTAAATCACTTATAAAAATAACTGTAAAATAACTGTGTATACAGTGTTCATATACTGTATAATTAGATTTAAAAAATAAGCCTGGAAGAAGCCTCTTTAGAAAAAAAAATTCTGGTCCATAAGGGAGACTCCAACCCGAAACAAAACTCCCATTCTTTAAGTCCCGAAACCAGGAGTGCAATTTCAGTTAAAAGACAGTGGGTTCGAGTCCCAGCCCAGGAGTTCAAGTCCCATTCTGAGGTGTGCTTGGGTTTGAGTCACAGTGTGAGCTGTACGGTTTCACAAGGGTCCTCTGGCCAGCCCCTCAGCGGCCTCTGGACAGCAGCAAGGCAGGTTTCGCCCCAGGGCGCCCCCCCATGTGCCACATCCCGATGCCCTAGTCTCAGATTACAGGAAGGACACCCTCAGCAGCCTCCTGTGCCGCCGGGCTGAGAACCTTCTGTGATGTGTTCCAAACTCGGCCCATCTCACAGGAGGAACTGGGCTCATGTTGAACCACGGAACCCAGACTGGGACTTGAACCCGTGATCTTTTAATTACAGTCACTCACCTGGTCTCAGGACTTAACAAAGCTCAAGTTCTTGATGTCTCATCACAGAAATAATACAGTGAGAGACTGATAGGCAAGAGGTAGATTTATTTAGAGAGAAAGACTCCACAGAGTGTGAGTGACAGGTACCAGGGTATGGGGTTGTCAGTTTTTATAAAGGTGGATAATTTCATAGGCTAATGAGTGGGAGGAGTAGTCTAGCTATTTGGGGGGAAGGGGTAGGGATTTGCAGAATTGGGCCACCACCCACTTTTTGGCCTTTTATGGTTAGCTCAGGACTGTCACCTGTGGGTGGGTCATTCAGATGCTAATGTATTACAGTGAGGATATAAAGAGGCTCAAGGTTATGGATGTGAGAGATGGACCCTAAAGAAGGCTGAGTGCTTTCTTTGACGAATTGATGCTTTTGAGTTGTGGTGCTAGAGAAAACTCTTGAGAGTCCCTTGGACAGCATGGAGATGAAACCAGTCAATCCTAAAGGAAATCAACCCTGAATATTCACTGGAAGGACTGATGCTGAAGCTGAAGCTCTAATACTTTGGCCACCTGGTGTGAACAGCTGACTCTGATGAGGAAAAGACCCTGATGCTGGGAAAGATTGAGGGCAGGAGGAAAAGGGATGAGATGGTTGGATAGCATCACTGACTCAATGGACGAGAATTTGAGCAAATTCTAGGATGCAGTGAAGGAGAGGGAAGCCTGGGGTGCTGCAGTTTCTGGGGTTGCAAAGAGTCAGACAGAACTTAGTGACTAAACAGCAACAACAAGGTCCACTGGAAGTCAAATCTTCCACCATCTTGGGCCCAGTTGATTCTAACCAGTTTTTGTCATGTCCTATTACTTTGCCAACAAAGGTCCATCTAGTCAAGGCTATGGTCTTTCCAGTGGTCATGTATGGATGTGAGAGTTGGACTGTGAAGAAAGCTGAGCGAAGAAGGATTGATGCTTTTGAACTGTGGTGTTGGAGAAGACTCTTGAGAGTCCCTTGGACTGCAAGGAGATCCAACCAGTCCATTCTAAAGGAGATCAGTCCTGGTTGTTCTTTGGAAGGAATGATGCTAAAGCTGAAGCTCCAGTACTTTGGCCACCTGATGCGAAGAGTTGACTCATTGGAAAAGAATCTGATGCTAGGAGGGATTGGGGGCAGGAGGAGAAAGGGACAACAGAGGATGAGATGGCTGGATGGCATCACCAACTCGATGGATGTGAGTTTGAGGGAACTCCGGGAGTTGGTGATGGACAGGGAGGCCTGGCGTGCTGCGATTCATGGGGTTGCAAAGAGTCGGACACGACTGCACAACTGAACTGAACTGAACTGAACTGATTGCTAGGATATTCTTTTAAAGGTCGCACCCTGCCCCCTTCCCTCCAGTTTCACATGGAGGTTGTCAAGGCCAGTTTGGGCTCCTTCTGCCCTATCCCCAGGCACCTCCCCAGCCATTGTCTTTCCCCACTGCTCAGCCTGAGGAGCCCTCTCTTTGCTGCTGACCAGGGCTCAGCCTCCCTGGCCAATCTCCAGGACAGAGAATTCTACAGCTGTACAGCCTTGGCCAATGTCCATTTTCTGGGCACTGCACTGATTCATAAGACTCAGTGACTCGTGGCTTTCCCTTCCCCACCCTAGACCTGATAAGGACAAAAAGCATTGTTTCTTTTCTGGCTCAGCCTTCAAGCACAGGGTGACTGCCCCTCTGCACAAGCTGAGCCTCTCTTCCACCGCTGCCTCCACAGCCTCCCCTCCGCATCTAGCCAGAAGCCCTGGAAGATCACAAGGCTGGATCAACCACTTAGGAAAAGAATTTCTCTGCCTGAAGCTGAACAACCATAACAGCAACAGCTTACATTCCTTTAGTTTCTAGAAGTAGAATTTTAGATTCCAGAGGCTATTGACTCAATTATCGTGCATGTGTTCATCCATCATTCATCAAACCTTTGTGGACTACAGATTCTACTGCCTTGTATGCCTGGCACTGTGCTAGGTCAAAATCTAGCAGGACCCTTGTGCGGATGTCTCTGCTACAAAGAGGAATAAGGCAAATGCCCCGCCCCACCCCACCCCACCTAAAAGAAGCAGTTAAAACAAAAAGTCACTCTCACTTGGCTAAGTGGTCAATGACTTTATTGAACACTACTGTTTCCTGTATTGATCATATATTTATCCTCACAATAAAATTTTGAGGTAGGTATTAGATCACTTGGGCTCAGTGGGGAAAGAATTCACCTGCAGTGTGGGAGACACAGAAGATATGGGTTTGATCCCTGGGTCGGGAAGATCCCCTGGAGAAGGACATGGCAACACACTCCAGTATTCTGACCTGAACAGAGGCCAGAATCCCATGGACAGAGGAACGTGGCAGGCTACAGTCGATGGGGTCGCAGAGTCCACGATTGAGTGACTACGCACGTAAGATCCCTTGCACAAGGGTAAGAAGACAGAGACTTTCCTAAGGTCACACAGCTACTGAGCCTGTGTTCTTTCTCCTGACCTTGCTGGCAGTCCCAGGATAAACACTGCAAGCTCAGTCCACAGAAAGACTCAGGGAAAGCCAACCCCCTGGGGCCCTACCGAGACTTCCCACCTCTCCTTCACTGGCTCCACTCTCATTCCCTCTTCATTCCTTCATTCAGTGAGTCAGTCAATCAAAGACATTACTGAGCACCTACTAGGTCCAAAGCTCTTTGGGGCAGTGGGGAAATGGCTCATAAAAGACTTGGTCACCAAAAACTCTCATAGCCTAATAGAAGAGTATACATAAATAATTATGCCAGGTGAAAAGTGAGAAATGTAGATAAAGTGCTAGATCAAGTTCAAGGAGGAAAAAATTACTCTGATTTAGGAGAATCTTTGCAGAGAAGGGGCACTGAGATGGGCCTTGAGGTTATTCAGTTTTGGGTCCAGCAGAGATATGGGGGAAGGACTTCTGAGATTAAAGGAAACACATTCAATAAAAGGCAGGAAGGGATGGAGAAAGGAAGGGAAAAAACTATAGGAGTCTGTGTGTTTGGAAGATGATGTGCCTGAAGGGGAATAATAGCAGGCTTGAGTTCTAGAAATAGACAGTGGAGGGACTTCCCTGGTGGTCCAATGGTTAAGAATCTGTGCTTCCAATGCAGAGGGTGTGGATTTGATCTCCGGTAGGAAACCAGATCCCACATGCCATGTGGCATGCACCCCACCTCTAGAAATAAAGAAATAGACTGTGGACATTCTCTAAATATTTACTACCTGGAAAACAGTGCATTTGAGCCAGATCACAGAGACCAAAAATGCCAAATTACAGAATTTGGTGCTTGTTTTCTTGCTGACAGGGAGCCATTACGGGATTTTCCCAGCATCCCTCTTTGATGGGTAAGGCCAGGTGTCTGCCCCATCTTGGCCTCTCCCAGCCTCCTCCTCAGCAGCTGGAACCACAGTGTCAGCAGCCCTGTCCCCCGCTGCTGTGTCATCGTTTACTCTCTTTTAAGTGCCTGGCCCACACCCAGCGGCCCCCACACAGAAGCCCAGAAGGCTTCCTTCCTGGGGCAGCAGGGCCGAGTCATTTGGAAACCTCTCTCTGATGAGCTCCGTGATCAAGGTGCTGATACGGCAGGTGGGCCTGCCTCACTGTGTCCCCAGTCTCGGAGGTGAACGCGGCGGTGAGTTTCGTTGGCCCATCACCTCCGCCTCGGCCCGGTTCACTTTCACTGCCAGAGACGGAGACAGAGAAGGTGTGATGTGGATGCCTTTGACGATGCCCGCTCAGGGTCCTGCTTCTCGTTTCCTGCCTTTGCCTTTCAAGTCTGCTCTGTCCTGCCCACCCTATTCTGGGCCATCCCAGGCCAGGCCCCTCATCTACCCCCTTACTGACCACAGTTCCTTGCTCTAGTCTCACTGTAGAGGCTCTGAGGACGTGCAGGCGGGGAAAAGGAACTTTTTGCCACTTTTCATCTCTAGAACAAGCAGGCTAACTGCTTCCCTGGGGGCTGGTTCATCTCTTGCTCCCTGGAGGGCAGAGCACTGGGTCTGGAGTCAGAAGAACTGGCTGGGCTTCCTTTCCTACTGAATAGACTCAAGCAGCTCCTGAGACTGGCTGAGCCTGGGTTTTCTCAGGACATCAATATACTGTTGATACTATGTATAATTAGATAACTAAGAACCTACTGTATGGCTCAGGGAACTCTACTCAGTGCTCTGTGGTGACCTAAATGCAAAGGAGATCCAAAAAAGAGGGGATATGTGTATATGTATAGCTGATTCTCTTGGTCTTCCCTGGTGGCTCAGGGGTAAAAGAATGTGCCTGCAATACAGGAGACACCAGTTCAACCTCTGAGTCAGGAAGATCCCCTGGAGGGGGAAGTGGCAACACACTCCAGGATTCTTCGCTGGGAAATCCCATGGATAGAGGAGCCTGGCAGGCTACAGTCCATGGGGGTCACAAGAGTCGGACATGACTTAGCAACTAAATCAACCACCACTACCATAGCTGATTCACTTTGCCATACAGTAAATGCTAACACAACATTGTAAGGCAACTATACTCCAATAAAAATCAATTTAAAAATAAAAGTAAAATAAATAATTAAAAAGTAATTGAGGGGAAGAAAAAAAAAAGAGTTGAAGAACTCCTGGCTGGTTTTCTCCACAGGCTTGAGATGAGGTCCTTCTGAGACAAAGCATGGGAAAGGGCTCCATAAACTGTAGATTAATCTGGGAGGTTTCTGATTGCCATTATTAGTTTGTGGTGACTGAGTTCACATTATTGTTCTCTTTCTGGGAATCTTGTTCCTTTTCTTCAGAGCACTTACAGACTCTTATAAGATACCATAACTACTGAGCAAATTGTTGGCTTGTTGACGGCCGACCTCCTCTCCAGAGTGTAAGTTACGTGTGCAATGGGCAGAAATCATGTTTAGGGTGGTTTCTTCTTATCTCCCCAGTATTGGATGCAGTGCAAGCCTAAAGAATAATGATTTGAGCACCCATTACCCATCCTCCCGAGAGACACCTGGGAGGCTGGCCTGTCTTGCTCACTGCTTCCCCTTGGCATGTAATAGATGAGTAAGTGTTTTTTTAGAAGTTGAAATGAACAAACCTCCTTAAATTCCATCTTGTTGTGAAGTTCTGTTGCTGAAGAAGCTATCACGTTTCCCAGTTTCTCCATCTGTGATCCCAATGCCTAGAGAGGAGGCTCCCTGTGCCCCCTCAGAACCTACCTTCCCAGCCTCTTGTCCTTCTCACACATCTTCCTCAGCTCCAGTCCAGACCAGCTGCCCACCATCCTCTCCCCAAGATATGCTTGTACCTACCTGCAGACCACTGCTGGGGCTCAAGCATTCCCTATTCCCTTCCCTCAAAGTCCTGCCTAAACTTCTTTCCTTTCCAAGCCCCTTTGACAAGTGTGTGTGTGTGTGTGTGTGTGTGTGTGTGTGTGTGTTTTGGCTGTGCCAGGTCTTAATTGCAGTGCACAAACTCAGTTGCAGTATGTGAGATCTAGTTCCCTGACCAGGGATCAAATCCAGCCCTGTCTACTTTGGGAGCGCAGAGTCTTAGCCACTGGACCACCAAGGAAGTCAGAGTGTGTGTGTTAATAGCAGTTTGTACCTATGCAGGATTTCTATTTGAAAAAAAAAAAGACATTTTACGTATATGATATCATTCAAGATAAATAGTAGCAAGATTGGCAGTGCAGAAACTTTATAAGCATACAGATTAGGAAGTTAGGCACAGAGAAATTTTATTTGTAATTTCTATACCCAGGGATTGTACTTAACTTGTGGATCCATGAAAGCAATTTGGTGGAGTGAGTTCCACTGAAGAAAAAAAGGAACAAGGAGAGAGAGACTAACAGACGGAGAGAGAAGCAGAGACAGAGGCAAGAGACCCAGAGGGAGGTGGGGAGAAAGAAAGGAAGGGTAGAAGATATAAGTATGTCACACTAAGAATAAGTAAAGAATAAGCAGTATTGGGAAGACGTGTGTGTGTGTGTACACATGCCAAGAAGTCTGTGATATACGACATATATTTCATACGATGGGCCACGGTCAAAGTGACTGGGTTACACAGTGTGCTGAAGGGTTACCCAGAAAGACTTAAGCTTCACAGGTTCTTGTGGAGGCCGAGATGGACAAGAGAGAGGCCAGAGATGGGAGCCATGACCTAAATTTCAGCAGTGCCAGCCTGGGGCCCAGAGAAGCCAGTGCTGCGGGGGAAACCATCTGTGGGTTGTGGTTCCTACTGTGAGAGGTGAGCTCTTCTAGAGAAGCCTCAGCCACGGCAGTGTTTGTGTGGAGAGGCTGAGAGCCATGCTGGGTGGATTGGGCTGTGTCAGGGCCAGCCATCTCCAGGTGCCAGTGCCGTGTAGCCTAGGGCAGCGGTTCTCAAAGTGTGGTTACCAGGCTGGCAACTTCAACATCACCTGGTCACTTGTTAAGAATTTGAATTCCCAGGTCCCATCCCAGACTTTGGGAATCAGAAAGCCTGAGGGAGGGCCCAGCCATCTTTTTAACAAGCCTTCCCGGTGACTCTGAGGCAGAACGTTTGAGAACCACTTTCCTAAGGATGCCCTGTTCGGCATTCTGTATTTTATGTGTCTTGGAATATCTAGGCAGGTCTGGTCTAAAAGCAGCCTTGTTGGAAAATAGAAATGCTGGGCCTCCAGTCCAGGCCTTTTGCTACAAAACCTGGCTTTCTTTCCACAGTCTACACGGCACATTCACACACAGGACTTGTGAAGGAATACTGGGTATATACTTCCTACACCGTGTGCCTTCCACACTGCTGGACTTGGCCTACACTGGATTCAAATGCATGCGTGTATGTTGCTTTGAGAATGTAAGTTACACATGTAGATGAGTGTGCAGACTTGGGTGCATGCTGGACAAGGTGCTCCCAGCACAGAGCCTGAATCCTACCTCCCTCCATCTTCACATCACCCCTCTGGATGGGGCTCAGCTGTGCTCAGCACGCAAGCACCTGATCCAAGCACCTGACTCCCTCTCTAACTCTGGCCACAGAGCCCGCCCCAGACCGAAGTTTCCCAGACACGCTCAAGGCCCCTATAACCTTGAGGCAACCTTGATGTACCTCCCCAGCACCTGCAGCTCATTTCCTCCCCGCAGGACTCCTACCTGTTACCTAATGAGAGAGGAGCTATGCGTGGGTGCTGGCTCCAACACTGAGAACCTTCACCACCACACTTCCTGTGTTGATTTTTATTGTGCTTTTGGGTCACTGGTGACTGAGTGAGCTGTTAACACTCACAACTACTTCCCACTACTGCCTGAAGCTCAGTTTCCACATGTGTGATAATGTGATAAAAATACCTAACACATAAAGACTGTTCAGAGGACCATAGGAAATGAATCTACAAACGAGGTTTTGTAGCTTAGCAGTTCATGGCAGACAGTAAGTACCTGGGAAACAGCCCGTAAATTTAGGCAGAATTTTCCCCTCAGATGGCCAGGTAAGTGCCTGTTGTTTGCAAAACTGAATCTCTGTGAGGAGGTCGTGTGGTCTGGTGGAGAGATCCCTGGGTTTGATTTCAGACATTACTCTTCCTGTACTCAGGAGGGAGGGACTGAGGCTCTGTCTCCTCATACCTCCCCCAACATAAAATATGGCCACAGGTGATGCCAATACCTGTACAATGAGTTTTGAGGATTAAATAGAGTTAAATATGAAAGTAAGGACAAAGATTATTAAAATTATGCGACTTTGTAGAGTGGTAAATACTGAACGAAAGTTACTGTCCTATCCTAGACAGATACCCAACACTTCCTTGGGCTGATTCGCTAGGTGGGGACCTGTGGATCTTTGTTCTGAACAGCTGGGGGAGACCCAGAGAAAGAAGAGAACAAGATCTCAGTCCAGGTCAGACAGAGCCAGCATCCCAGGGTAGTGAAAGAATAGGGGATAACCCCAACCCATTCCTTGCCCCCCAGACACTCTGCTGCACAACTTAACTTTTCTGTGGAATATAGGAAATGAACTCCAAGACAAGTGATGGAGTCTAATATCTGAAATAAAGAGAAGCAATTAATCCATGAACTGTGAAGCAAAAATCACTGAGAAAAATCCACCTGAGCTGATATTAAGCCACATCTTGCCTAAGGCAGACACAAGTCTACTCTTGTCAGAACCCTCAGTGGTTGTTTTGTTGAGAAGCCTGGAAAACAACACTGCCTTGGGTAGACTACCCATGTGGGGACTGGGATCCCACATGGAAGAAATATAAGCAAGCTGCATGGTAAATAAAGTCTGGGCTGCCTTATCTGGAAATGTCTCCCTCACACACCGGTGGAACTCCTGCCATCTCCTCTTTAAAATCAAGGAGTCCCAGGCTAGGCACTGCCCTCTCTATTCTAGGGGGCTTAGTCTGACTTTATCTGTTTGAAGATCATCTTTTCTCCTAGAGGCAGTTACTCTCTGAACTTTCTAGGGTAACATTAGAACTCATAGTCAGCAGGTATTTATTCATTTAGGGCAAACCCAGCTGACCATCAAAGGTCAGTGACTGGGACAAGTGGGCCCTGGGCACTTGCAGAATCTCCCAGCATCTGGAGAGATGGGAAGGGCCATCTGAATGGCCCAAGATGCACAGCAAGTTAAGGGACTGGAGAGGAGTTCAGGAAACAGACACAGGTTTCTCTTCTCCATAAAACCCAGGTCAGTCACTGAGAAGTTAGATGCGTTGCTGCCCACAGCATCATGGGGCAACCACAGCCATAGCCTGCCACCACATCTGAGAAGTCATCCTGAATCTCTTACCAAACCCCTCTTTTGAGCCTGCCACACATCAAAGTGAATGGAAAGCCATGGGAAGAATAAGCAAGGAGAAGGCCACGAGAGCAATTCCTACCTTGTCCAGTGTACACTCCAACCTCCTCCATCTTCTTGCTGCTGCTGCCCCCCACACCCCCCACCACCATACCATCATCGTCATCACCACCACCATAACCACACCCATTGCATCTTGAGTAATTATTTCCACACACTTCTTCATGTGGTCCTCATCATCTCCCACGCCCCCTACCTTGCACCCTCCCCTCCAGGCACATCAGGTCACTCTATCCAACCCTCCAGAGTCTAGCTCATGTCCTTCTTCATCCATGAAGTCTTCCCTGACTTTTGAGAATGGTAGGTCTCTAATGGCATGAAGCAGGGTTCTGTTTTTGGCATTTGTCAATATTTCCCATCAGGACTTGGATAGGCCCAAGGATAGCAGACTTATCTAAGTTAGCATCAGCAAGGGACTGAATCAGGATTTCAAGTTTCCCTTCATAAGCTGAGATGATGGACTGTGTGTGCATGCTAAGTCGCTCCAGTTGTGTCCAGCTCTTTGTGACCCTATGGATAGGCCCCGCCAGGCTCCTCATCCATGGGCTTCTCCAGGCAATAATGCTGGAGTGGGTCGCCATGCCCTTCTCCAGGGGATCTTCCTGACCCAGGGATCAAAACTGCAACTCCTGCTTTGCAGGTGGATTCTTTAGTGCTGAGCCAACAGGGAAGCCCAAGATGATGGACTAAAACCACTGAAATGAAATTTGTTAGGCATTTTGTCAAGGGGAATGGGAGCCCCCTAGAAAGGCCATTTTAATTGCAGTTATGTAAGTATGGCACAAGGAAACTTATCTTCCTGTATTTTGTCCTAGTGAGATTGTATCAAGACCATTAACCAGAAATCACACAGAGGTCAAAGAACAGATTGATTATGTTATCCTGTATTAAAACATGATCTCTTAAAAGGACCAAGCTTCTCACCCTTGTTGATGTTTGACTAATACTGGGTGACCATCTGATGAGGACATAGTGACAGGGAACGTGAATTTGCTGGGGGTGGGGAAGGGGAGAATGAGAATGGAATGGTTGCGCTTCCAAATCCCCTTCCTGTTCCTACATGATTCTGTACGTGTGTGTGTGTTACTCTCTCAGTTGTGTCTGACTCTTTGCAACCCCGTGGACTGTAGCCCACCAGTCTCCTGTGATCACGGGATTCTCCAAGCAAGAATACTGGAGTAGGTGCCAATTCCTTCTGCAGGGGATCTTCCCTGGCCCAGGGATTGAAATGGGTCTCCCACACTGCAGGCAGATTCTTTACCAACTGAGCCACCAGGGAGATTCTGATCAGTTTCCTTAGAGTAGCACAAGCTAAATGGAATATATCAATGGCCTGGAGGGATAGAGATACTGGGATGGGGGGGTGGGGGTGTGGAAGAATGACAAGTACACAAGGAACACTGGAGAACCTCCTCCTAATGGTTTCAGGAACGGAAATGCAGAAGAGGAATTCTGGCCCCTTGTCCTGAAATTCTTCCTCTTTCAAAAGCTGTTACTGAAGGCACTGAATGGAGATTGAGGAAAGAAAGATCTCAACATTAAATAGAGAGGCTGAAAACTCCTCAGGTTGTTGAATTCCGAGAAAGATGTATCTGTTGGGGATGGTGTGGGGGACAGAAAAGGGGAAGATGAATACAGAAGAAAAAGAGGAGGAGGGCACTAGAACAAGTAGAATCCCAGCAAATGGCAATTTGGCTGGAAGGGGAGGACGAGGTGGAGCCAGAAAGAGCACGTCATGTGTAGGTGCCTCTGAGTGTGTTCTCACTGATTCTGTATCATTGTGGACCTTTCCTGGAAGAAAAAGCATAGAGGTGAGCCTTGGAGGAGAAGTTGATCCATGTCTACAAAGGAGCTTCTTAAAGGTAGGGATCCACAGAACCCTTCAACTGCCCATCAACTCAGGGCAGAGTTGAAGGAAAGGAAAAGGGTTCTGACAAGGCTGTAAGAGCAGGAGCCTGGTGCATTAGAGAAAATACTGAATATGAAGTCAGGAAGCCTGGGCTTCACGTTGTAGCTCTGCCACTGGTTACCTGTAGGTCCTAAGGAAGTCACTCGGCCTCTCTGAACATCAGGGTCCTCCCGTGTACAAGTCTACTCTAGCTGGGAAGTCTATGACATTTATCATTTATGTGCCAACCAAGTTCATTTATGGCTGGAACATCATTATTTTTGAGTCAGAAAATGACTCTTCTGTGGCTGTTTTTGCACTTGGTAATTCGGGTAATTTCATTTTTGTCTGCCAGTAATATTTTAGTGCTGTTCCCTTTGAAAATTTGTAACCTATCTCTTTTGAACTGAGCTGGAAAGGGAAGGGGTTTTGCCCCTGCCTGGACAAAAGGATGATGGCAAATAGGGTGTCCCAGTCTGCCTTGGACTGAGGGGTTTCCCAGGACCAGGGACTTTTGGTCCCAGGCACACTGGAGGCTGGGTTGCCATAGTGGTGAGAAAGATTAGGGCTGGGAGGCAGTTTGGAGGAGGGGGCCTGCTAGAGCTCGCCTCCCGTTCCCTTTCTACGTGGAGTTTCCCACGAAGCACCCCCGACCAACCAGTGTGGTGGTTTTCATTACAAGGCGTAACTAACTCCCTGTTGGGAGGCTGGTGGAGATACAGGGATGAGAAGTGAGCGGCAGCCTTCAGATTGGTCATAAGCCCTACCTGAGATAACTATTGCCAGGAAAGAAGCTGAAATGCTTGACTAGCACTGATGCTGTGGGGATTTTCCCTTTTTCTTCAAAAAAACAGAAAAGACCCAGTGGAAAAAAAAAAAAGTGATGAGTTGTGAGACAGGCCTTGGGCCCTATGCAGCCCCAGGAGACAGCGCGCAGTTCATTTGTTTAAATTTGCAGCTGACGGCTGCCACCTCGCTATAGGCACCGAGCGGAGAAGCTCTCAAAATCAGACAGTGGCCAGTCGGCTGACATACTGCTACAACCATGAACTACCCCCTCACTCTGGACATGGACCTCATGAACTACAACCTGGAGGACCTGGTAAGTACAGACAGCTTGCCCAGGAATTCGAAATATCCTGGGCCCGGGGCCCAAGGGAAGACAGGATAGTCCCTTCCCACAGCAGATCGGCAGGCTCTAGACAGGTTCCCTGGTCCCTGACTTTTAAGGTCTGATTTCTCATTCCATGGATGCAGCAGATAAATAGAGCTGATGCCTTACATAGATATCCTTTATTTAGAAGGGACTGGAAGGATGGGTTTAGGTCCTGCATCCTCCCTGGTGTATTCTGGGACCTAGAATAAGTCACTTTGCCTCTCAACTCTTCAATAGGATCTCCTGTCCTCATCTCTTAGGGCTGGAATAAGGGGTACGTGGGAAAGTACATTGGAGCTCTTCTTCATGTCCGGAGGCTGGCACTACCAGCTGACCGATCAGTGTACATTTAGTCATCTCTTGCTATATGACTGTCATTGGGGCACAACACTCTCTCTTGCGGAGAGAAGTTGAGAACCTGGTGTTGGCCCTTAAATAGCTTATGGGCTAGCCAAGAAGTAAAAATGACTCACTGGAAGCTTGTAGACAAGGATTATGTGCTTAAACCAAGGAGATGGTTGGCAAGGGAGAGGACCCCAGTGGGCTGGGGCAGGTGGTGCTGAGCTCATATCAAGTACATGGAAGAATCTTGTGTTAATCCTAGAAATGTCTTAGAATATGTTGTGGTCTCCCTTTGAAGACTGGGCTCTCTAGAGACAAGGTATTCTTGGGTGGGCTGAAAAATACAGTCTCCAGCATCACTCTCTGCCACCCAACCATGCCTATGCTGTGAAGGAGGAGCCCAGTTGGCTTGGTCATCACTGGGTCCCTGAAAGATGTATGTAGGGGTCCACTCAACCAGAGACCGGAGGCGCCTGTGTGAGGGCAGTAGAGGATGATTTGTAAGGATCTTTTGGAAACTTCCTTGTGGCCTTTTCTCCCTTTCCCCCATGGCCAAGGACACTCCTAGGGGAAGAATTTCTCACTCAGTATGGATTGGATCATGAAAAGTCCAAACCCTTTCTCCTCTACCCACCAGCTCTCCTGGCCCTAAACTCACCCTGAGATGATCCCTGACTCCTCTTGCTCCCGTGACTGGAGTCTATACTGTAACTCCATCAACCATGTTCCCACACTTGCTTGGAAAGTTCTGCCACTCACTCGCCTAGACCCCAAGACTTGGAAGTATACGTAGAAGATGGGGAGGTGAGGGGAAGGCTAATTACCCAAAGTCTGGCTTCTCAGATCCTAACCCCCAGATAAAAGCAGAGTCAGTACCATCAGTCTGATCAGACCTGCTGCTTAATTTGTGGGATCGGATGCAACCCGAACATGTAGGTCTCCTATTAAGAGACCTGATGCAACCTAAATGTGTAGGGATCCTATTAAGAATTGCAAGACAGTGACAACAGAGCACCACGCCAAGCATGGGGCTCTTCTAAGCGCTGGGTGCTGCGTGACTGTCCTGATAGCACGCCCATGAAGCTGGCCCTGAGTCCAACCAGGCTAAAACCCCACAGCCCTGACAAGGCAACGTGCTCTCGCCCTGGCCCCCAGCCCTGGCCCCTGGCCTTCCCTGATTAGGTTACAGGGCATCTTCCTTTGCCTGCAGCTTCAAGCTGACCACGAGCCCTGACCCAGTTGGATATCACAGTAACCAACTCAAGACCTGGCTGGTTCTGGCTTCTGAGAAACCTCAAGAGTTCCCCTAACAGCATGCCTCACTCCACTGCGTGACCTACTAGAGACAGGTGGTGGCAGGGGGCAGGGGGACAGTGGGGCACGTCCCACATACCAAAGAAAACCCACAGGCCAGGGAGAGAAACTGGTGACTCACTTCATGTCATACCTCAATTGAGTGGTCTCAGGCCAGGGAACCCAGTGGGCCTGAACCACCCCATCCACATCAGAGTCAGGCCAGGAGCCAGGAATCCCAGGACCGCCCAGGCCCTGGACTCGTCTTTAGCCAGCTCCTACTGCTTCATCCCACCTATGCTCACCTCCTATATATTCTCTCTTAGGGCTGTTGTCTCCTCAGAAGCACAGACCCTCTCTCCACCCCCACCCCCTCACAGCAGGACCTCAAGCAGTTTCGACAGCCTCCCCCATAGCGTCTCCCCGCACAGGGGCCCTGGGACGGCAGGGCGGCAGAAGAGGCTTGCATGCACCTGCTTCTCACCAAGTGTGTGCTGATTTGTGCTATTCTGCTGGGGGTCTCAGCTCCCCATCTCTCTTTGGAGTTAGTCTGGCTTCTATTCTGTTTCCTGTTCCCTTCCTTCTCTTTGTCGGAATCAAGTATCAGTTCAGCTTCCCAGAACACTGAGTTCCAGACTCCAATGCTGGGTTAAGATCGGTGTGGGGAGCGGGGGCTCTTGGCCATAAACCAAGTGTTGGCCATCCTGTCTTCCCTCCCTCTTCTTGCATCTATTTTAAACATCTATCAACTGTTTTAAACGTCCATTTTCTTGAGATGGATTGCTAATTGCCATGAATGGAGGATCCAAACGGAAGACATCTAGGCGGCTAGGTGCCAGAAACAAGTAGCCAGGTCCCTGGGGTGGGCACGCCAGGGACCCATCCTGCTGGGAAGACAGATCTAGGCAGACCAGGAAAAGCCTCTGTCCACAGGAAGATGGACCTGAAAGCATGGAGCCTCCTCTAGACAGAACTAGGACCTGAGGCACCTCCAGGGGCCGGTCATAAGCTGCATCTCCAGCTCCACCCTGCACACCAGCCATAGAGTAGGGGGAGTCTGGCCCAGCCCCAGGGCCTGGATTCCCCGACCCCTCCCCAGGGATGACCCCCACAAACTATGACTTCAGCGTGATCAGAGCATCACAGGATGCAAAGGCCGTTCACACATACTGCCCCATTTCATCAAGGAGGTGTCAAGAAGAGGAACCAAAACCAGCTCAGGCTGTTTCTGGGGTTTACCTTGGGGGAGGGGAGGCTCACCCCCCTCCCAAACCAATCAGAAATTCCCAGAGGAACCCCAGTGGAAGGGGCCCCACCTGGGGGTGATTGGTAGGGTCCGATAAGGGGGAGACCCAGGGCCAGCCTGAGGAGGGGTCCGTGTGGACTCAGGCACACAGACCACAGTCTCCATCAGGAATTCTAGCCTTCAGTGATGAAGCAGACTGTGGCTGATCCACTCCTCTGGCAGACTGGCTGAAAAAATGGCCCTGAACTCGCGCTGACAATCAGGACATAAGAATGAGTCTTCTTTCAGGAAGGATGGGACAAAATGTTTCCAATCAGTACTAACTTGGGATGTGGTATCATACACACCCAAGTGACATGTCCACCTGTCCCTTGGACAGTGTGGCTCTGTCCCCAAAGTGTAAATTGACTTGTGGTACCAAGGGGGACCCACTGAAGCCTAGAGACTCAGTGCAGAGGTAGGGGTAGCTTAAAGTCTCCACCCAGAACCACACCCAGAGTAGTGTCTTGTTCCTCATGGCCAAAACCCTCATGGAGATGGAAGAGTAGCCTGGCAGGTCCCTCTTGAAGGCTGGGGGTGGGGAAAGGTGGGGAGATGTGACAAATGGCAAGCCAGAGTCTCAGATGGTCTTTAGGGAGTGTGGGCCCTCTAAAGGAAGAGGGGGTACAGACCTCCACCCTTGCCCCTCAGCCCAGCCTCCTTCCTCAAGACACACCCCCAACCCCCACCCCCGGCATCCCTCAAGCCACTGAAAGCCAGAATAAGAGACACCCTGGCTGGCCCTGATCACGGCTCCCGACTCTGGATTGGGAATGTCCAGCCAGGGACATAAAAGGAGATGGAGCCTGTGTGTGCTCCCCGCGCCTCTTGCAGTCTGTATGACTCAGGCCCCTGGAGCCCTGGGCTTGGGCCTGGATGAGCCAAGCCCTCAGCAGCCCTGCCCTCTTCCTGGGGGCTGAGAAGCAAAGTTAGGCTGAGCCATTCCCTCCCTGCAGGCCCGACAACCTGGAGAAGCAATGGCTCCCAAGCCAATGAAGATAAGGCTGAGAACCAGCACAGGGCAGGGCATGACAGCCCGAGATGTGGAGCGTCTGGGAGCTGGGAGCAAGGCGCATCTGAGAGCAGCGCCCAGCTTCCTTTCCAGGGCAGGAACGCCTTCCACACACTTGGCCTCAAATATTGCTCTTCCTCCCAAGTGCCCCAACTCATTGTTGGATAGCTAGAACCTGTTAGAAGTTTCTTTCTCCTTTGACTGAAACACCCCTGACCCCAACCTCAGCCCGTTTCTCCTGGTCTACCCTCTAGAACCTCACACAATAAGTCCATCCTACCCTCTCGCCACAGGGGCTCTTTACAGTCCTTGAAGGAGCCGGCTGTCTTTGACTCAAGTCTTCTCTTCCCTGGATGCCACAGCCAGCGACCTGGCAGCTTCCTCCCAGGGCGGGGATTTCTGGACCCCTTAACCACTGGTCACCCTAGTCCAGCCCAAGGGAACTGGGTTGGTGGCAGCTGCCCACCTACAGGTTTCTGTTCACCTAGATAAGGTAACGGAGCCCTCCTGGCAGCCACGTCACTCTGTTGACTCATCTGAATCTTGCTGTCAACAAACTCTCGGGTCTTTTTTCTCATAAACAGTTAAGTCAAGTCTTCCCTCATCTGTCCCTGAAGAGTTAAAGTTTGAAACCCCATCTCGGTCTCTACATTTTTCCTGATCAATTCCATCTGGTCAGTTTGGGCCTGTAGTTCTGGGTTGTAGAGAACTCTGTATCATCTGAAAATGTCCCCCAGCTGTGTCACCCAGGACAGGGCTGAGAGTGAAAACAAGGAAAGGATCCAGGGCAGACCCCTGGGGAGGGTCTGAGACACCCCCCCTGCCCACCTGCTGACACAGAGACCGGTCAGCAAACGTTTGTGAGCTTCACACAGGCCAGGGCAGGGCAGCAAGGTAGGCTCATTATTCAAAGAAGTCAGATGGGGCCTGGGGGCCTTAATTATCCAGGGAGAGGCCTGGGTCCTACAGGGGATCCAGAGGAAGGAAAGAAGGGGGGATCGGGGGAGGAAGAGTAACATTTGCAATCCCAAGCATTTAAAAAAAATTTTGTATTGATTCATTTTTTATTGTGCTGGGTCTTCACTGCTGCATGGGCTTTCTCTAGTGTCAGTAAGTGGAGGCTACTCTACAGTTGAGATGTGAGGACTTCTCGTTGCGGTGGCTTCTCCTGTTGCAGAGCACGGGCTCTAGTGCCCTTGAGCTTCGGTAGTTGCGGCTCGTGGGCTCAGTAGTTGCGGCCCACGGGTTTAATTGCCCTGCAGCCTGTGGGATGTTCCGGGACCAGAGACTGAGCCCGTGTCCCCTGCACAGGCAGGTGGATGCTTAACCAATGGACCACCAGGCAAGTCTGCAACCCCAAGCACCGCGGTCCCATCCTCCCTTCTCCTGGCACCTCCCTGCCAGGACACAGAATGTTCTAGCCCCTACTCCTGCCCCTCCCCAGTGGTCATAGCAATTTTCTACCTAGATTCCTGGCTCTTTGCTCAGCTTCATCCCCGTCACTGTGTTTTCTTGCCTCCTTTGAGTCCCTAGGCTTTGTTAGGCTGCTGTCCACTGGGTACCTGCTCATGCTGCATGCTGTCATGGCCCCACCTGGCACATGCCTGAGGCTATTCAGGGTACACACTGCTGTCAGAGGGTGTGTGCCTGAGGGCCGTGGGTTCCTGAAACTTGTCATAGCAAAGAATGAGGCCATATCACCCACAATGAACTCTCTCTGGGTGTGAGTCTTGAGGGGCCCTTCCGTGCCCCATTCCTATGACATTCAGGATTCCCGATTTCTGATTTCCCACTGGGCCAGAGTCAGCCTTGTCCGATTACCTCTCTCCATGATTTGGGGAAGGGTGAGGGTGCCGGATCCCCTGGCTGTGGGAAATGGTTTAACACGTGCCACTCCCAGGCCCCCAAAACCGTCTGTTTGACACCTCCTCCTGAGCAGTATCGCAGCCTCTCAGTACTCCTCAAACCAGCTTCCTCCATCTTCTCCTCTCTGCCTGAGCGTTCTGCTGAACAACCGCCTCTTGGCAAGAAGGAAGAGACAGTCCCCCACCCCCCTAACTCCCCATCCCCACGTGTGCGTGCTAAGTCGCTTCAGTTGGACCCTGCGTGACCCTATGGGCTGAAGCCCACCAGGCTCCTCTGTCCATGGGATTCTCCAGGCAAGGATACTGGAGTGGGTTGCCATGCCCTCCTCCAGGGGATCAAATCCAGGTCTCTTACGTCTCCTGCACTGACAGGCAGATTCTTTACCACTAGCGCCACCTGGGAAGCCCCCTCCAACCCCGGACCCCAGCCATCCTTCTCTAAACCTGGTTCAGGAGATGCGGGCTCTAGGGTCCAAGGGACACTTCTCTCTATGTTGACTTTAACCCATCAACCTAGATGTTTTAGCCAGCAGGTCTTGAGTGGTCCTGGGCCAGGTAGGCTAGCTGCACTGAAGCCCTCCGCTGGGCGGTGGGACCGCCAGACTCCCACCATGAGGTAGATGGAGTCCAGCCCAGTCCCACTGACTGCCAAACCCTGCACCTCTGCTTCTGTCTCCATTGCTTTGTTCTGCATGAAGACAGCTCATCTCACTGCTTTCTCCTTAACTCCTGCTGAATTCCGGGATGAATCAAAGGGTTGTACTCAATGACGATGTTGGAAATAGCTCCCAGTATGGATAGAGAACTCGATAGGCTTGAGGCTGTCAAGTACTTTGGAAGGAGGAAAGACCTGAAGAAGGGTAAGGAGGAGTGTCTGAGTATTTGCTGGGGCACAGAGAGGAACTGCCTTGAAGTCCTGGAATATGAGGGTCCCTGGTCTTCTTTCGAAACTGCTCTCTGAAGCCCATTCAGCATGTGCAGAATACATGGCTTTGTAAGGGGGACACAGAAGGCCTGCCTCCAGGAGCTCGCCCTGTACTGAGGCCATGGACATCCCAGCCCTGAGTGATGTAATAAAGGCACTTGTGACAAAAGAAGAGAGAATATACTGGGATGGCCCACAAGTTTGTTCAGCTTTCCCCATAAGATAGTAGAGAAAAATCTGAACAAACTTTTAAGCCAACCCAATAATTCCAAACAGAAGAGTTAGGAAGGACATAGGGAGATGGGATTGAGTGAGGCATTGAGAAAAGCATAGGAACGGGTAAGCTTTTGCAAAAAAGGACTCTAGCAAAAGGAAGAATTTTAGAGACAGGACTATATTGGAGTGATGGGGGCAGGCAGTCAGGAGGATGATGAACCTGAAGGAGAGGAATAAAGCTATGAAGAGGAAGAGATAAGGTTTGAAAGGTCAGGGAAATATACATTTTGCAACAATGTAAAGGCCCTGTAGGGGAGTTTAGACCTCACCCTACTTCCCAGGTGCCACTAGCAGTAAGGAACCTGCCTGCCGATACAGAAGACACGAGACGCGGGTTCGATCCCTGGGTCGAGAAGATCCCTTGGAGAAGGGCATGGCAATCCACTCCAGTAGTCTTGCCTGGAGAATCCCAGGGACAGAGAAGCCTGGCGGGCTACCCGTCCAGAGGGTCACAAAGAGTCAGACATGACTAAAGTGACTTGGCACACTGGCACTACAAGCTTATGGCTTTTGAATGAAAGCAGAAGCATATTCTTAAACAAAATCTAGTAGGTGAAACACGACACGAGACAAGGGTGTCCTGGTTTCAAGGAGACGCTCTCCTTGCCCTCCACTTCATCCCTGGTAAAACTGCAAAGACAGCCATGGACTCATCCTCCAGGGGGATGCCCTCCAATTAGTTCTGAAATTGAGTGATGTAAGGTAAACATCTCTCCCTAAGAGAACATACAGATAAACCTCATCTGGTTTTGAGCACTGCGTCGTAGTTTGCTCTGTGAATGCACGGAGGTTGGCGTCTTCCAAACTTCTATCGATGAACTTGATCCCAAACATGACTTTTTCTTATAATGTGCTTTGCTATTAAATAAGACTAACACATTTTAAATCAACTATACCCCCAATAAATTTTTTAAGTATGAAACTGGAAAAAAAGATAAGAAAATCACTGCTTAGAGGTAACAGGGAACAGTAAAAGATTTTAAGCAGGACACTGATGTAATGATGTTTGTGGGTTGGAAAATTCATCCTGCCCTCTGTGTAGGAGCTGGACAAGAGTGGAGAAGTTAGTGGGAATGGGACTGTGGGGAGACAGTAGACCTGAGCATGAGCGTGAAGAAGGGCTAGAGCTTTGGTAGAGGATGCTGAGATCGGGGCAAGCCTATGGCTCTGCCACTAAACATATGTTTCCCCCCAACCCCTTCTTCCAGAACCACCTGCCCCAGGAACCAGAAGGAAAGACCCAGGCTGGGGAATGGGTCCTCCCACCATTGAGAGCGAGTAGATGACCCCTAGGTGGGGTCCTAGTTAGCAGTGCAGCCACCTCCACTTGTGGGGGGACCCTCACTCTCCAGGAAGGAAGGCACCCAGAGCCTGGGTGCCGAGTCCCTCCTCCCATCTTCTCTCTCCCAGGGGTTCATCATTTCTAGAAATGTCTTATTGAGCCCACATAAGTTGGTTATAAGTGGTTTTGAAATGCCGTGGAGGGGGGTCTGGTTGTGGGGGGGTGGGAAGAACAGAGCTGGGAAGTGAGGAGGAGCAGGTGCAGGGGGACAGCTGTGAGTGAAAGGTATGAAAACAGGCACCCTGTCTTCCTTTGCGGTTTGCTCGGTAAACAACCTGAGTGCTGGCAGAGGTGGGGGAAGGGGGGAGGAGTGAGCTTCCGGAAACAGAGTGGGCACATGCCCTTCACTTGGAGCCCTCCCCAGCACCCCCCCACAATCACCCCTGCTGCAGGTATCCACCCCCACACCCCACCACCACCCCCATGCCTCCCTTACTTCCTCCTATCGCTCTCCTCTGCCTCTGGGCGCAGAGCAAGGAGTGTGCAGTGACCGGGTGGTTGGGGGTGGGGGGCGGGAGCAGCAGGCAGGGCAGCCCAGGCAGCGCCACGTATTGGTGGAAGTTACATCAACATGGGTTCAAGCAGGCCTGCTCTCTAGCAAGACAGCGGTGAAACAGAGATATTCCATGCCTGAGCTTGTTGTGCACGTTAAACAAAGCAAGAGGCTCTCACAACAATTTCAGTTATAAGGAAGGCACTCAGGAAGAAGGGGACAAAGCGAGGGGAAGCCAGCAGCCCATATCAGCCTCCAGCCCTTCAGCAGGATCCTGGGCTTCAGTAGGGCTTCCCGAGTGGCTCAGTGTAAAGAACCCATCTGCCAACGCAGGAGCCACAGGAGATGCAGGTTCCATCCCTGGGTCAGGAAGATCCCCTGGAGAAGGAAATGGCAGCCTACTCCAGCATTCTTGCCTGGGAAATCCCGTAGACAGAGGAGCCTGATAGGCTGTCTTGCTAGAGAGCAGGCCTGCTTGAACCCATGCTGATGTAACTTCCACCACCCCGTCAGGGCACACTCCTTGCTCTGCGCCCAGAGGCAGAGGAGAGCGACTGAGGAACTGAGCACACACGCACGCAGGCTTTAGTGCCCTCGTCCTGTCCAGAACTGGAACTCCTTATCCCAACCAGATTCACTCCCCAAACGGAAGTCCTGATCCCACCCCGTGAGCCTGCAGCCTTCCACACCTGAGGACTCAGAGATGAGAAACGGCTTACCGGAGCACAGTCCTCCAGAGTTCATATTCCCACGCCACGTTCCCTCCTTTAGTCTTTGTTTTACAGACGAAAACTGAAGTCGGAAAAGGCAAAGTGATTTGTTGGAGGAACATGAAGGGAAACTGGGATTTGATCTGTGGGCGGCTTGGGGACGCAGGGACAAAAGCAGTTAGCTTGCAGGGTTAGGGGAGGAGGGGAACAGGATAACTCTACCAGGGAGTCAGTGTCCCTCTCCGAGAGGAAAGACTGGTTCTCAGTTTCTGCTCTCCTGTCTCCTTGTCCTTGAAGTACAAGGAATTAGGTAGCTACAATGACAGTACGGAGACCCCCATAAAGGAAAACCATCTCTGCCTCACCGTCGAGGGGCCTCTGCTGACCTCCTTCAAGGCCGTGTTCATGCCCGTGGCCTATGGCCTCATCTTCCTCCTCGGTATGATGGGCAACATTCTGGTCCTGGTGATCCTGGAGCGGCACCGGCAGACGCGCAGCTCCACTGAGACCTTCCTGTTTCACCTGGCGGTGGCAGACCTCCTCCTGGTCTTCATCCTGCCCTTCGCCGTGGCCGAGAGCTCCGTGGGCTGGGTCCTGGGCACCTTCCTCTGCAAAACCGTGATTTCTCTGCACAAGATCAACTTCTACTGCAGCAGCCTGCTCCTGGCCTGCATCGCCGTGGACCGCTACCTGGCCATCGTCCACGCCGTCCACGCCTACCGCCACCGCCGCCTCCTCTCCATTCATATCACCTGTGCGACCATCTGGCTGGCCGGCTGCTTCTTTGCCTTGCCGGAGATCCTCTTCGCCAAGGTCAGTGAACCCCATTACAACGACTCCCTGCCACACTGCACCTTCTCCCAGGAGAACCAAGCCGAAACCAATGCCTGGTTCACCTCTCGCTTTCTCTACCACATTGGAGGATTCCTGCTGCCGATGCTGGTGATGGCTTGGTGCTACGTCGGGGTGGTGCACAGGCTGTGCCAGGCCCAGCGGCGCCCTCAGCGGCAGAAGGCGGTCAGGGTGGCCATCCTGGTGACAAGCGTCTTCTTTCTCTGCTGGTCACCCTACCAAATTGTTATCTTCCTGGACACCCTAGCGAGGCTGAAGATGCTGGGCAGCAGCTGTGAGCTGGACAGCTATCTCTCCTTGGCCATCACCATGAGCGAGTTTCTGGGCCTGGCCCACTGCTGCCTCAACCCCATGCTCTACACCTTCGCTGGTGTGAAATTCCGCAGTGACCTGTCACGGCTCCTGACCAAGCTGGGCTGCACCGGCCCTGCCTCCCTCTGCCAGTTCTTCCCCAGCTGGCGCAAGAGCAGCCTCTCGGAGTCAGAGAACGCCACCTCCCTCACCACCTTCTAGGTCCCAGCCCCCTCCCTTTTGTTTCAGCTTTCCTCGGGGCAGGCAGTGATGCTGGCATTGCAGGAGCTGGGATCCTAGGAGCTTGCTTTGGCCAGTATCCTCATATGGGGCAGCTGGAGGAACCAACCCCTCCTTCCAGGACATCCTTGCCAGCTCTTCTCCCAGCCCCACATCTAGGCTGGGGTCCAGGGAGGGGACAGCATCCCAAAGGCAGAGCCAAGGATACCTGTGCCCTCGGGCTGAGAGAACCACACTTGCCTTCTCTCATCCCAACCACCCAGAGCTCGAGGAACAAATGTTACTTCTGCCCCTGCCAATAGGGAAAGTCATTCCCCTTCCAGAACATAGTCTGTCATCTTATGGACCACATACCTCCAGAACCACCCACATCTGCTCCCACCTCACCTGCCAAAAGAAACTAGAAGCTGAGCACCAGGGGTTGAATGGAGGTTAAAGCCAAAGAAAGGTCAGTTGGCAACAGAGCGTGTGTGGCCTTGACATGTCTCAGTGACTAAGAAGCCCAGACATTCTTTCAGGTCACCAGCCCTGCGGAGTTCTGACCAGGCGGAAAGCTCAGGCCGACCCGGTCCACGTGGCTGCCTGGCTCTGCTGAAAATGGCGCTGGGCCAGCCCCACATCACTGGGCCCTGGGAGGTCTACTGACTCAGGGCAGACTCCAGGCACCCTCAGAGACAAGTCAGCATCCTAGAGAAGATGTAAGGGCAGACGAGAGGAACCCAACCAAGGAAAGGAAAGATTCTCCTTCCTCAGCTCCAAGGAGGCAAATGTATTCACCAAAGCCAGCTGTCTTCTCTGCCCAGGGCAGAGAGCTCCCAGTGTGGTCCAGGGCCCTGGTAGGTCTGGGAGCTGATGGGGAAGGAGATAGATGCGTTCCCCCGACCCCTCTCCCCGCAAACTACACTGCCAGGGAAATCCCTGGAGCTGCAGAGAGAATCCAGCCACAGCACAGGGGGCACTTAGCCAAGAGTCAGTGGAGAGAGAGACCTCCTGA
>SJYQ01094264.1:52707-73071 GCA_006410935.1 Redunca redunca | reverse complement strand
CAATGTAATTTTTTTGAGCAATGTAATTTTTAAACTGTGGTGTTGGAGAAGACTCTTGAGAGTCCCTTGGACTGCAAGGAGATCCAACCAGTCCATCCTAAAGGAGATCAGTCCTAGCTGTTCATTGGAAGGGCTGATGTTGAAGCTGAAACTTCAATACTTTGGCCACCTGGTGCGAAGAGCTGACTCATTGGAAAAGACTCTGATGCTGGGAGGGATTGGGGGCAGGAGGAGAAGGGGACGACAGAGGATGAGATGGTTGGATGGTATCACCAACTCAATGGACATGGGTTTGGGTGGACTCCGGGAGATGGTGATGGACAGGGAGGCCTGGCGTGCTGCGGTTCATGAGGTTGCAAGGAGTCGGATGCGACTGAGCGACTGAACTGAACGGACTGAGCAATGTAATAACACAGTATCGGTGACTGTTTACTAAAACACTCCAGCTGCCTGATTTATGCATCATTTCATGTAGTCCTTGGGCTGCCCCGGTGGCTCAGTGGCAAAGAATCTGCCTGCAGCGCAGAAGACGCAGGTTGGACGCTGGGTCGGAAAGATCCCCTGGAGGAGGGCATGGCAGCGCACTCCAGTGCTCTTGCCTGGAGAATCCCATGGACAGGGGAGCCTGGTGGGCTGCAGTCCACGGGGTCGCGAAGAGTCAGACACGACTGAAGCGACTGAGGGCACACACGTGCACATTAAGTCCTCACTTACAGGCATGAAGTCAGATGGGGGAGGGGACGCTCAGAGAGGCAAGAATCACGTGCCTAGAAGGTAGCGTGGGTGGGATTCACCCTGGGGGTGGCTGAGTCTGAAGCCTGTGCTCCTAACCGCTGCACCTGCACCTCCTGGAGGCCCAGGATTGCCTTCAAGTCTGTCTCCTCGTGGAGTTCTGCCCTTTGAAGAGAGCTGCTCTTTGGAGGCCCATTTGGCACCTCCTTGTGAGATTCAGGTAGCATTTGTCCTGCGGAGGGCTGCTCTGAGCAGGACACGGCCCGTCACAGACAGACCCTGAGTGTGTGATGGATCTCTTCTACCCTGTGCCTTGCGACCTTTGTCCTCTGAGTTTTCCCGGGAGTTCATTGCATCCTCAAGGCTGAGGGTCATGGTCGTCCCTGGAACCAAGGGTTCCCTCATGGAGGTTTGCTGAGACAGACTCCAGATACTGCCTGTCCCTGCGTCCTCTGTCCCAGCCAGGGAACTCAGGCAGGGCTTGCTTCCTGGAGGAGGTGGCAGCTGAGCAGAGTCTTGACTATGAGTAAGGAGTTGCCCCACCAACAGGGTGGGGGAGGTCATTCCACACAGAGGACACCACGTGTGCAAAGATGCAGAAGCGTGAGAGAGCAGGACTGTTAGCTTGGCATCTTGCAGAATTCCCGTGGCACACGAGCCAGCCGGTCAGCCTGCCAGGCAGGGGGCTGGCGAGACAAGCATCGACCGCTTGTGCCATGTAAGCAGGAGCCCTCCGCGCTCTGGGGACGGCTTCTGGGCACGGGTGCTTTCAGCGGGGTCTGTTTCCCAAACGTAGCGCGTCACAGAGCTGAAGGCAGGCTGCCGCATCTTGGTCTGAGCCTTTTGTCTCTCCCCAGAGAAGGGAACTGAGACCCGTAGACGGGAGAGGCTGTCCCATGTCGCATGGCAAACATCGATGGTTTCCACTTTCTGTTGAGATGGGACAGCCCCTGACACACTTCATGAGTTCTGGGAACTGCCGGAAGCCCCCAGGCTCCACCACGGAAGCCACAGGGAGGGAGTGTTTCCACCCGTCTTTTCTGGGAGCGGGTGTAGGAGGGCACAGCTGAAGCTCTCGCTCCGCAGGCAGGCCTTGCCCAGCTGGGAATACTTCCCGGCGAGCTCGTAGCCAACACTTGGCCTGGGTTTCCACCAAGCATCTTTACCCAGATACTGTCTTTGCTGGCTCCTCAGACACACTTTGTTTCCCCAGACATTATCTTCTGAAATTGGGGTGTTATACACACCAGCATATTTGTTCCCTTGTGTCTGAAAACCATTGCCATATTGATGGTGTAGAGCTGAGGACATGTAAGAGTTACCCTTCTTCTCACAGCATCTGTGGGAGGATTGATTCCAGGACCACTCCCTTTCACCCCCCAACGGACACCAAGATCCAAAGATGCCCAGGTCCCCGGTATTAAATAGTGTGCATGCGTTCTCAGTCACTAACTCGTATCTGACTCTGTGGTCCCCATGGACTGTAGCCCACCAGGCTCCTCTGTCTATGAGATTTTCCAAGCAAGAATACTCTAGTGAGTTGTCATTTCCTCCTCCAGGGGATCTTCCTGAGCCAGAGATCAAACCTGCATCTCCTGCATTAGCTGGTGGGTTCTTTACCACTGGTGCCACCTGGGAAGCCCATTAAATAGTGTATTTGCATATAAGCTACACACATTCTCCTATATAGTTTAAAACCATCTCTAGGTTACTTATACCTAACACAGTGTAAATGCTATGTAAACAAAAGGTAAATGCTATGTAAATAGTTGCCAACTGGAGTAGAATCAAGTTTTGCTTTTCTGGAACTTTCTGAAAGGTTTTTTCCCTCTAATATTTTTGATCTGTCATTGGTTGAGCCTGCAAGTAGGGGACCCGAGGGTATGGAGGGCCAACTGCAATTCTTTATTTGGAAAACAGAAAGAGGGAAAGCTGTATAGGTTGATTGCATCTAAGGCCCAAAAGCAGGGCCTGTTGCCACCACCTGGAAAATAATTTCCCCATTTCTAGACAGTGGCTGACCAAACCAGTTAACCAGCTCTTCATTCATTTGTTCATCCATTATTCATCCATTCTTTGCACATATATATCCCAAGGGCCTACCATGTACCAGACAGGAGGTGACGGGGAAGGGGGTGGGCCAGAGGGCCGCCTAGTAAGGGGGTCAGGCTGAGAACATGCTGCCCTGACTGAGAAGGGGCTGTAGAAGGAGAGAAGTGGGGCCATGGACAGACAGGACGGACAGCGGGCTCCAGTGGAGACCAGGACATGCCGACATTTAGCAAAGCACGCTCGTCAAGGGGACAGAATCCCCAGAGGCAGCGCACCGTCAATGGTAACTGCAGTGAGACAGCTGTTTGCAAGGAGAGGCGATCAAAGCCTGGGAGCTGACTTGCCTTTGGTCTTGGCATGTCCTGGCCCGAGAACCACATGGCTCCCCACCAGCCTGCAGCTGCCCGTGACGGTCACCTGGGCCCTTGCACACTGCTTGCCCTGGCTCTCCTGGGACTTGGGGCCTTTGTCCCAGTGTGGCAGTGCACCCCTCCAAGTCCAGTCTGCTGCTAACACAAACCACGTGTGGACCTCCACGCCAGCCTCCACGATGTTTTCCTTGGACAGCCCGTCTCCTCTCCCTCCACCACAAGCTGCGTCCTGAAAACTGCTGATGGAGTGTTCTCCCATTCCCTTGTGATGTGGCTGCTTGACGTGGCTCCCTCTCCCTTCCCACCCCTGAGACTGACTCACTTTCCTCCGGGGTTTCCAGTCCTCCTCACTCTCAGCACCGCTTTCTTTCATTCTCTGAGGGGCGGGGCATGGACGTCCAGTCTCCAAGGACACCGTCTGCAGTCAGACTTGCCTGGCATGCCTCTGGTCCTGCTGCTGCGGGCAGCCTGGGGTCCCCACAGAGGGTCTGGGATGCTGCCCGTGTCTGCTTCAAAGCCTGTGGGGCCAAGTGTGACAGCTCCCTGGCTAGAAGCAGCTTGTGGCCTGTGAACCCCAACACACTGAGACCTGGAGCCAAATAGCTCCCAGGCTTTGCTCACCTCTCCTGGTGAATAGCCGTCATACAGATTGCAGTTACCACTGATGGGATAATAAAGAAAATGAAATAAAACTAGATATGACTAAAAGAGGAGAATGAGTATTACAGTCCAGCCCTGTGCTATCCAATATGGTAGCCACTAGTCATGGCATTAACTTAAATTTAAGTTAATTAAAATTGAATAAAATTAAAAGTTCAGTTCCTCCATCCAGTGAAGGTGCCGCTTCCAATACAGGAGCTCCCTTTCAACTGCTTAATTGCAATCCAGGGCCGATGACTACTGTAAGGGACACCACAGATGCAGAACATTTCTATCCTCATAGAAAATTCTACTAGAAAGCCCAGCTCTGGCCACTGTGGGGACCTGGATAGTGGGAGGAGTTTGGCCAACCTTAAAACGCAGCTTCATGGTGGAATATTATTCAGACCTAAGAAGGAAGGAAATTGCAGTGCATACTACAATATAGATGAAACTGGAAGATATTATTCTAAGTGAAATAAGCCAGACACAAAGGACAGATATTTACATGTGGTCCCTAGAATAGTCAGATGTATCGAGATAAAAAGTAGAGTGGTGGTTGTCAAGGGCTGGAGGAGAGGAATGGGGAGGTCGTGTTTAAGGGACATAGAGCTTCAGTGTGGAATGATGAAGAGGCTCTGAAGATGGAGGGTGGCGATGGTGGCACAACAATGTATTTAATGCCACTTAATTGTATACTTAAAATGGTTGAAACGATCAATTTCATGTTATGTATGCTTAAGCCAAAAATACAGTCTTATAAAATACTGATAATTATTCCCAGATGATTCTCAGAATAGCATTCGTTGTGGGCAGAATGCAAGGAGGGGGCCTTCCTTGTTGGGCACCTAGTGTGCCCCCGTGTCCAGCTCACACGCAGCATTCATTTACAAAAACCCCTGCCCAGCAGGCTGCATCCGTCGGTCTCCAAATGGGGACTCCGACTCACTGGGCTAGGTCTCTGGCTCGGGACACACAGCTGGCATGAAGAAACATCGGGATTAAACCCCGGGGCTGTCTGGTCCTCAGGGATAATGTCTGTGGTTAGACTGCAACCTTAAACCTGAGACTGCTGCTTCAAATTAATAATACCTGCTTCAAATTAATACCACTTGGGGAGACACTTCAGCTCTTTGAGCTCCACTTATGTGGGTAAAAGCAAGTCAGGACAGAGGATGAATAACTTCCTGACCGAGCGGTGAAGACCACAGGGCAACGCGGCAGCGGGCTGGGCCGCTGAGCCTGTGTGCGCACTCAGACAGAAGCGCAGCAGAAGCCTCGACGAGTGCACACAGGCAGGGCATACCTTCTAAGAAAATGTTCCCCTGTATTCCAACATTGTCTTCACAAGTAAAACTGAGAAGAAGAAAAGAAGATGCGTACATGCTAAGTCGCTTCAGTCGTGTCTGACTCTGTGCGCCCCTATGGTCTGTACCCCACCAGGCTCCTCTGTACACAGGATTCTCCAGGCCAAGATACTGGAGTGAGCCGCTGTGCCCTCCAGGAAAAAAAGGGCAGCGTAAAGACAAGGCTATGGTTTTTCCAGTGGTCATGTATGGATGTGAGAGTTGGACTGTGAAGAAGGCTGAGCGCCGAAGAATTGATGCTTTTGAACTGTGGTTGGAGAAGACTCTTGAGAGTCCCTTGGACTGCAAGGAGATCCAACCAGTCCATTCTGAAGGAGTTCAACCCTGGAATTTCTTTGGAAGCAATGATGCTAAAGCTGAAACTCCAGTACTTTGGCCACCTCATGCGAAGAGTTGACTCATTGGAAAAGACTCTGATGTTGGGAGGGATTGGGGGCAGGAGGAGAAGGGGACGACAGAGGATGAGATGGCTGGATGGCATCACTGACTCGATGGACGTGAGTCTGAGTGAACTCCGGGAGATGGAGATGGACAGGGAGGCTTGGTGTGCTGCAATTCATGGGGTCGCAAAGAGTCGGACACGACTGAGTGACTGAACTGAACTGAAAGACAAAACTTATACAGTACCAAAAAGACTCTGCAGCTGAGCTTGATTAATCACTCTGCTTTTAAAAAGAAAGCATACTCCACCTGTGCATGGAATATGAAACTTAGCCTGGTCTCAGGCTGATTTTTCATGTTCATGTGACACTCTGAAGCTGCCTAAGAGAGGGGTCTTAGGGGAAAAGAAGAGGATTCAGGTTAAGATATCTGAACTGGTTGCACCACCGCATAGCTGTGTGACCTCAGGCAGTTCGCTGTGTCCTTCTGCTCTGTAGCTTCTCCATCTGTGACTTGGGGGTTGTGCACTGATTTCATAGAATTATTCTGAAGGACAGATGAATCCAGGTGTCTGAGAAGGCTTGTTCGCTGTAAACTCTCAAACCGATGTTCACAGTCATTCAGTTCAGTTCAGTTCATTCGCTCAGTCATGTCCGACTCTTTGCAACCCCATGAATCACAGCACGCCAGGCCTCCCTGTCCATCACCAACTCCTGGAGTTCACTCAGACTCACGTCCATCAAGTCAGTGATGCCTTCCAGCCATCTCATCCTCTGTCATCCCCTTCTCCTCCTGCCCCCAATCCCTCCCAGCATCAGAGTCTTCCAGTGAGTCAGCTCTTCTCATGAGGTGGCCAAAGTACTGGAGTTTCAGCTTTAGCATCAGTCCTTCCAATGAACACCCAGGACTGGTCTCCTTTAGGATGGACTGGTTGGATCTCCTTGCAGTCCAAGGGACTCTCAAGAGTCTTCTCCAACACCACAGTTCAGAAGCATCAGTTCTTCGGTGCTTAGCTTTCTTCACAGTCTAACTCACATCCATACATGACTACTGGAAAAACCATAGCCTTGACTAGACAGACCTTTGTTGGCAAAGTAATGTCTTTGCTTTTGAATATGCTGTCTAGGTTGGTCAAAACTTTTCTTCCAAGGAGTAAGCGTCTTTTAATTTCATGGCTGCAGTCACCATCTGCAGTGATTTTGGAGCCCCCCAAAATAAAGTCTGACACTGTTTCCACTGTTTCCTCATCTATTTCCCATGAAGTGATGGGACCAGATGCCATGATCTTCATTTTCTGAATGTTGAGCTTTAACCCAACTTTTTCACTCTCCTCTTTCACTTTCAGCAAGAGGCTTTTTAGTTCCTCTTCACTTCTGGCATAAAGGTGGTGTCATCTGCATATCTGAGCTGATTGATATTTCTCCCAGCAATCTTGATTCCACTCTGTGCTTCTTCCAGCCCAGCGTTTCTCATGATGTGCTCTGCATATAAGTTAAATAAGCAGGGTGACAATATACAGCCTTGACGTACTCCTTTTCCTATTTGGAACCAGTATGTTGTTCCATGTCCAGTTCTAACTGTTGCTTCCTGACCTGCGTATAGGTTTCTCAAGAGGCAGGTCAGGTGGTCTGGGATTCCCATCTCTTTCAGAATTTTCTACAGTTTATTGTGATCCACACAGTGAAAGGCTTTGGCATAGTCAGTAAAGCAGAAAAAGATGTTTTTCTGGAACTCTCTTGCTTTTTTGATGATCCAGCGGATATTGGCAATTTGATCTCTGGTTCCTCTGCCTCTTTTAAAACCATTACTAATTATTATTTGTTATTAGTAATGCAGTGGCTCAGTGGTAAAGAATCCTCCTACAGTGCAGGAGTCACAGGAAATGCAGGTTTCATCCCTGGGTCAGAAAGATCCTCTAGAGAAGGGCATGGCAACCCACTCCAGTTTTCCTGCCTGGAGAATCCCAGGGACAGAGGAGCCTGGCGGGCTGCAGTCCACAGGGTCACAAAGAGTCGGACACGCCTGAAGTGACTTAGTGCACACACTCGTGCATTAGTAAAGTGAATATTATTAATCAGGGATGCTTTGCAAATATCTTCGCAAATAAGCTGCCCCTATTTCCAGACTTTGTTTACGTGCATTCACTGGCTTAGCCAATTTTTATTGCATGCCTACTATGTGTCAGCATTGAAAAGCTCTTGGATTAAAAAGGGAAGCCTGCCTTTCCAGCAAGTCCTTTCCAGATGCTGGTAAGCCACAGTTCACAGCATAGCACAGAGTAGGGGCCAGTTGGCAATCACAAATAAAACCACAGCCTCATGGGCAGCCCTTCAGGGTTGCCAGCCAGGTTGAGAGTGACCACCCCCTACCCAGGGGTGTCACACTAAACAGTTCTAAGGAGGCAAGGCACTCCTAAATGACCCTGTTTCTTGAACATGGGGAGCAGTCCTTTTTAATCAACCACTGTGGCATCTCAGAGGCAGGTGATACAATGGCAGTAAGCCACGGGCTCCTGTCTGTGTCCCTGCCGCTTGCTGGCTGCAGGCCCATGGCCAGTTTCTTCACTCTGGACTTCAGTTCCCTAGATGATAACGTCCATCTCTTGAGGGAGTATTCTGCAGATTTTGTGGGAGGATGTGTCCGAAGAACCTAACTGGGCTTGGCATGTACAGGTGTTTCTGTGCTCTCCCACCTGAGGCCTCTCCTCCCTCCCCCTGCACCATAGCTGTGCTTACTTTTCCCAGGCTATTCAGAGCTGATTTTGTGCTATCAGAGGCACACATCTTTTTTTAATCACAGTATAGTTGATTCACCAACTTCCCTAGTAGCTCTGTTGGTGAAGAATCTGCCTGCAGCGCAGGAGACACGGGTTCGATCCCTGGGTTGGGAAGATCCCCTGGAGGAGGAAATGGCAACCCCCTCCAGTTTTCCTGCCTGGAGAATCCCACGGGCAGAGGAGCCTGGCGGGCTACAGCCCATGGGGTCACAGAGTCAGACCCGGCTGAGCGCCTAAACCACCACCACGTAGATGATTCACAGGGCTATGTTAGTTTCAGGTGTACAACATAGTGCTTCAGTATTTTTGTAGATTATACTTCACTATAGTTTTACAAGATAACGGCTGTAATTCTCTGTGCTGTATGTACCGTATATTCTCGTTGCTTGTCTGTGTTATAGATAGTAGTGGGTGTCTGTTAATCCTGCGCCCCTAGTTAGCCCCTCCCTCCTTGCCTTTCTCGCTTGGTAACTACAAGTTTGCTTTCTGTGTCTCTGAGTCTGATTCTGTTTTGCATATACATTTATTTGTATTACTTTTTAGATTCCACATACAAGTGATATTGTTAATATATAATGTTTGTCTTTCTCTGACTTATTTCACTAAGCGTAATATTCTCTAGGTGCATCCATGTTGCTGCAGATGGCAGAATTTCATTCTTTACGGCTGAATGCTATTCCACTGTATATGTGTATGTTATGTGTGTATATGCACACACACACGCCCCACGCCATCCCAATCCAGTCATCTCTTGACGGGCCCTTGGGTTGTTCCTTGTCTTCGTTATTGTAAATAGTGTTGCTGTGAATGTTGGGGCGCATGTATCTATTCAAATTAACGTTTCCATTCTTTTCAGAGATATGCCCAGGAGTGGAATTGCTAGGTCATATGGTAGTTCTGTTTTTAGTGTCTTGCGGAACCTCCAGACCATTTTCCATAGTGGCCACACCAATTTACATTCCCACCAGCAATGCACAAGAGTTCCCTTCTTTCCACATCCGGAGGGATGCATCTTAAGATCCAGGGTGACTTTCTCCTTGAGGTGAAATGATGGACAGGTTTCTCACATTCGGCCGCCACTGTGGGAGGCTCAGGACCCCTTTTCTTCTCCTTGAATCCTGGGCCTGCATACTGATGAGGCTGGCTTAAGATATTGTGCTGTGAGACAGAGCAGAGACAGGTGGACGCGCGGGTGGGAGGAGAGCACGGGACAGTGCCGACATAGACACAGCCCCGCGCGTGAAGTCGGGGGCGAGAGGCGGCTGCACAGCGCAGGGGGCTCCACTCGCTGCTCCGTGAACCTAGAGGGCTGGGAAGGACCATCGGTATACTTAGAGCTGATTCACTTCATTGTACGGCAGAAACTAGCGCATCGTAAAGCAGTTACATCCAACTGTTTAAAAAGTGGTACAATGCTATGACAGACAGCCTCACCGTACACGGGGTTTACTTCTCGCTTGGGAAATAAAGATTGTCCATAGAGGTTGTTGGGGGCTCTGGGCCCTCGCTCTAGGTCCCTTGCTGGCAGAAAAGCCACACTCTGGAGCATGGTGGTCACATGGCAGGCAGAACTGGAGAGGGATGAGTGAAGTACCACTCGTAGCTCTTCTGCCCCGAAGTAAGCCGTGTCCCTTCTGCTCACCTTGAATTTGCCGCATCTTATTGCAGGGGGGTGGGGAGGTAGGAACCTACCACGTGCTGAAAGGAAGAACCAGAAATCTGGTGACAGCATTAATGGCCACCACATCCCAGCTTTAATCTGGAAAGCGACACTGGCAGTGGGTACCTACGGTCAACTAAGGATGAGGCGCAAGATACGTCACTTCCCCAGATCACAAATAACAGATCCTGATGATTTTGTATATCCGATCAGATACTTCACATTAATTCCTTAAAATATCAGAGATGCATTTGCTGTTATCAGAAGACATAAAAGGTTTTTGTTTGGGCTGTTCCATCCCTCTTCTTCCTCTGTGCCCACAGCAGCCTGTACTATCTCTCAAGGTGCTTCCTACACCTCCCGTCAATGATCAATTTACTTTTCAGTCTCTCCCTAGACTCTGAGTCGCTTCATTGCTGCACCCCACGTGCCTGACTCAGAGCTAGGAACGAAGCTGAGCCAGGCAAAGCAAGTCTTCCTGCGGCAGGAGTGTGTCATGACCTCACAGGTGGAGACCTAACCAGATTAACTGAGTCTCCATGGTTTGAGCACCACCCAGCAGATCTTAGGAAACAGGGTGACCTGCCATCCGTGGAGTTTTGGGGGCTCGAGTGGGTGTTGTTCACGCTTCAGGTTCTGTGACTGGAGCCCACAGGAAAACTGAGGTTGGTCTCTCCCAGCCCTGAGCCTGCACCAGGCTGCCGGCTGCGGACCTAGAGAACTGTCTGTATGGAGATCCTAGGTCTGATTGACTTTGTCTTCCGCTAGTTTGGGTTTCTGGAACACTGAACAAAGTGAGCTTTTCTCTATCAAATCACGTAGTTAACATAAACTGTCAGAGATACTTTTATCATATGAAGGCTTTCATTTTGTTATTCTTCCCATTTAGATGCAGATGTTGGACAAATTTCCCATGGAAGGAGGACAGAAGGACCCCAAACAGCGGATCATTCCCTTTCTCCCTGGTGAGTGAGGCGTGTGCTCTCAGATGGGGCCTCTAGGCTCTCATACAGCTCTTGGATTGCTCCCCTCTTTGTCCCTGTCCATTGTCCCAGTGATCAGACCTTGGTCTTTTGTAGAACTCAGTGCTTAAGAATATGGGTTTTGGAGTTAGATGCTACGCCATTTACTAGCTATGTGACCTTAGGCAAGACACTTTGCCTCTGGGATCCTCAGTTTCTCCCATTTCTGGGAGTAGGGACTTCCCTGGCCATCCAGCGATTAAGACTCTATGCTTCCACCGCAGGAGGCACGGGTTCAATCCCTGGTTGGGGAACTAAGACTTCACATGCCACGTGGCAAGGCCTCCCAAAATAAATTAATAATAAAATTAAAGGAATATTTCGAGCTCATGTAGTCTGTGTACTGAATGGCACCTATTTTAACAGCTTCTGTTAAAGTATTTGTTTTCTGTTGTGCATAACAAATTACTACCCATTTAGCAGTTTAAAATGACACCCATTTATGATCTCACAGCTCTGCTGGTCTGAAGTCCAGGCAGGCTTAGCCTGCTTCTCTGTTTAGCATTTTAAAAGACCAAAGTCAGGGTCTTGACTGGGCTGGCCAGTTACCTGGAGGATTTAGGGAAGAATCCCTCCCAACCTCATTTAGATTGTTGGCAGAACTCGGTTCCTTGCAGCTCTAGAACCTAGATGGCCTGTTTCCTTCCTGGCTGTCCACTGGGAACTCAGCTTCCAGACGCTGCCTGTATTCCTCATCCACCTTTAGGCTGGCAACAGGGCATGGAATCTCTCCTGGGCTCTGAATCTCTCTGCCTTCCCCCACCTGCCACCAATGGGGAAAGTTGTCTGCGTTTAAAGCCTCATGGGATTACCTTGTACCCACTTGGCTAATCCAGGATAATCTCCTTCTCTTGAAATGAACTGAGGTATATCATGTATCATGATCCTAGGAGGGAGATCCCACTCTGTTGACAGGTGCTGAGATTGAGAAGAGATATCTTTGGGAGCCATTTAGGAAATTCTGCCTGCCTGCCCACCTACCACAGCCACCAAGCACCTTTTAAGGGCCAGGCTTAATGCAGCCATCACTGGTTCCTCCTCTCAGTACATCCCCCCCCACCCCGCCACCCCAAATTTTTTTACCAAAGAAATAGCATCAGGGCTTCAACTAAAAAAAATGAGCTACCCAAGCCAGTGTTACAGCTTCCAATAATAATAGCTACCATTAGATGTCTGCTGTGGGCCAGTCACTGGGCTAAGTGCTTTTGTTAGCTCTTTAGTCCTTAGAACAACCCAGCAGGGCAGACATTACTGTGCCCATTTCACAGATGAGGAAATGAAGACTGAGAGAAATTATGATCTCTTGCACAAATGGCAGAGCTGGGATTCAGACACAGGTATGGCAGGCTCTAAAATTTATGCCTGAAAGTCACACACTGCAGGCTCAAATCCCAGTGTCCCTAATCATCCACTCTGTTCTCTTGGGTAAGTTACTTAAGCACACACAGTTTCATTTCTACACTTGCACATCGGAGATCATAATGGTACATAAATGATAAAGTTGTTGTGAGGATTAGGTAAGTGCCTGGTGTGTAGCTAGCAACAAGTAAGCACTTACTACTACTTTTCTGTACAGATGATCAGCAAATCGACAATCACCCTAAATCACAGATATTTGGAGCTAGACTGGCCCTTAGACCCTGGTGGCTCAGATGGTAAAGTGTCTCCCTACAATGCGGGAGACCCAGATTCAATCCCTGGATCAGGAAGATCTCCTGGAGAAGGAAATGGCAACCCACTGCAGTACTCTTGCCTGGAAAATCCCATGGATGGAGGCCTGGTAGGCTACAATCCATGAGGTCGCAAAGAGTCAGACATGACTGAGTGACTTCACTTTCCTGGCCCTTCAGTCATTTTCATTTTGAGGGGACAGCGGGGCACCAAGATGGGGAGACTCCGAGTCACCCAGGAGCTCATTCTCCCCTCTCATTCCAAGATTCTGCTATCAGCGTATCATTGTGTTCTTTCAAATATTGTCATTGTTGAGTGAGTTTAGAGACAGGGTGGGTATATTTTCCAGGCCCCCATTTCCTGGGAAGATTGTTTACCTAAAAAAATTAATGTTTTTAGTTCTTCCACGGGGAAAGAACACTGGAATTTTTTCCTCTATTGGAGATAACCCAGTGTGCCAGCTGCAGGAGTCGAATCTCAGCGCCCAAAGCACGTGCTTTGGAGTCCAGTGGACCAAGTCCTGTGACCTCAAGCAGACAACATCTCCCACCATTGAGCCCCAGTTTCCTCATCTATAAAATGGAACAGTGACCCCTGCTTCATAAGCTTCACTCCCTGGCACATAGAAGGTTCTTAGTAAAGGCAGAAACAGGGTCTGGGGACATTCGTTTGGAATTTCTGGGTATTTCGTATCATGGAATCTTGCTTAAGTGATCCATCTGGATATTCAAGTTGAAATGGGCCCTGAATGTATATTTTTCTTCAAGACAGGAAAGGAAAGCCGTGAGTTAGAACTCTGCTGGATGAAAGGCAAAACCAGCTCTGGAAAAACTTCCCAGAACAGGGAAGAACTTGAGCCGACCCTCTCCCCAGCCCCTGAAAGCTTTCGTGGTTACGTAATCCTTATCCACCCACGAGTGCATTGGAGATGCAGTTCTCAGGGACCCCGCTCCATTGTCCCTGCTCAGGAGACCCACTTGCAGCTTGGAGAGGTCCCACTGGGCCCCAGGACCCCTGGAGCATTCTTTACCAGCCCACCTCTTAGCTCTTCCTCGAGGCCAAGGCCAAGGGCAGGGATGGGTGGGAGAAACGTCCCCCACTCGGAGGGGTCAGTTTTCTGCCAAGACTGCCGCGTCAGCAGAACAAAAGCAAGTTTCTTGTTAGCACAAAGGCGGGGGAGGGGAGGGGAGAACAGGCCTGTGCAATTTTCCATCCCAGCAAGAGCTGGGGAAAGCCAACTTGGCAGAGGATGTGGCTTGAAAAATAAGAATTACAGTTTGGCCTTTCTCCACTATGGAAAACAAAAGCTTGCTCGTTCCCACTGAAGGCTCGTCTCTCCTCTGAGGACCCTTTCCATTCCAGCAAGGCTGGCCTGCCTGAGAGGGCTAGGTGCAGGCTTGCTTGCCTTCCTTCTCCACAACTCACACAGAAACGCTTGGACGCAGGGGCAGGCCGGCGGTGCGGCCCCACCAGCCTTTCGCCCAGAGGCACCAGCCAAGGGGGTGCTGGCCACGCAGTTCTTCCCCCGAGCCTGAGTGGTAGTCCAGCTCTGCTGGGGATAAATGATAAGGGAGCCAGTCGGTGACAGGTCTTAAGAAACCAAGTTGGGAGCTGAAGAAAAGACATGTGCCCTTCCTAGTGGACTGTCAGGCAGTATCCTGTAACCTTTTTTTTTCCCCAAGTAATTGCCCTTTTTAAAGCGCCTAGCAAGGGCCAAGCCCAGTGCCCCTGCGTCTTGGAGATTACAAGACATAGGGGCAGTTCTCCTTTTTTGCAGATGAAGGGTAAACGCATTTTCCAAGGCAGCACAGGAAGGAAGAGGACCCCCTGGGATTGGCCTGGGGGGCCTTGCTCGTCACCCCAGAGCCTCTGTGTGTCTCCCTGGCCCGTGCTAATCCTGCCATGGGGCTTCCTGCCCCCTGAGTTGGGCAGGGCCCCTGACATGAGCCCAGAGACTGGTCCCACTAAGGCCTGAGTTCTCTGTCCTCTCCCAGCCCCTGCAGGCAGGCCTCAGGCAGATTCTCTTGGGTGGTGGCGGCTCCAAGGTGGCCTGTGCTGTGCCCGCCAGCCAGGGCTTACACCACGCCCGCTGTAAGTCACAGCCTTCTCAGTCAGCCTGTACACCCCACTCTGCCCACTTCCTCTCATTTTATAGAAGGGGAAATTACACCAAACCGAGAGCAAAGTGTTTTTGATAGGGACTCCTCCTCCATTTTGAGAAATGGATTAGAGGCAGGAAGCGTTTGCCCTGTGGGATTTCTCTTCACAGGCACGCTTTTTTTTTTTTTTTTAAAGGCTTAGGCCTCTCCTAGAGATTCTGATCTTCAGGTGGTCCCACCTGTGAGGGCGGTAATTTGATTATCACAGTGACTAGGGCTGGGATGGAAACAGGAAGGCCAGCGGCTTTCTCTGGATTGGAGGCCAAGGATGCAAGCCTCCTGCAGGGCAGGGGCCCTGTTCCCCTATTGGGAAACTTCGACTGTCAAGTGTCGAGAAGGCAGGCCCCCTGCCCCCTGCACACATGGGGCTCACGCAGAGCCTGTGCCTCCGGAGTAGATGAGGGAATGCCATCAGCTCTAGGGAGTCCAGGTGTAAACCCCTTCTGATTTCCCTGCATAATTTCCTTTCTTCGTTTTAAATGACATGAACGTTTTGATTCCAGAAACAATCAGTGTTTAGGGTAGGGACTTTGGGGAAAGTATAAAGAAGAACACAAGAAGGCTTTGTCTTCTACCCTCAGAGACAAGGACTTTGAACTGTGATGCATTTTCCTCTAGATTTTTTCTCTGTTCTAACAGGTGTGGTATATCAGAAATTTGACTGATTCATCAGAATTAAGCCCATCACCACTATAAAGAAAGGAAATTTTCGTTATTAAGAAATACATGTTTCATCTCCTTGCGGGTTTTTTTTTTAATTGATGGAAATGAACAAAGAAAGGATGACTGTTAGGTTCTACCTAATTTCCTGAGTGTGCCCTTTGGCCCAAGAGCAAGTTGTCCGATTATTTTACATGTGACATTAAGCATGTGGCTTCTTTGGGTGCAAATCTCTTGACCACCTTAGATTGCAAATCTTCAAAAGTCAAGAGGCTGTTTTCCGTTATCCCTTCTGATCCTGTCCTATGACGAAATTCTTCATGGACTTTTCCTGCCGTCTTGTCCCTGCTCACCCACGCGTGACCCAGGCAGACAGCAGTCCCTCCAGTGCCATCTCTCCTCGCCCTGCCAGCTTCGTGCCCAAATTGGTCTCCATGACCCACCTCCTCGGACCAGCAGTAGGTGAAGTTCTCAGTAGTTCTCCGAGCTCTGCTGTCTGGAGGACTGTGGCCCCCGTGCTGTCCTCTTTGAGCCCTGGAGACCCCCTGGGCGCCCTGCATAGGCATGGCGTGGGGGCTTGTCCCCGTCTCCCCCTCTTTGGCCCTCCTTGCTGTCTGATTTCTGATTTTGCCTGCCCCCTGTCTGTGTGGTGTGGCCATACTGTCTGGATCTTCAGTGCATGAGCCTTGCCACCATCTCCCCCTGAGAAGTGGCAAATCAGAGGGAACCCACTGATTTGCGTGAAACAAACCTCACCTGTAACATTTCAGCCTCTTGGATATTTCCCAAGACCCTTGGTGGCACCATTCATATACTTTCCTTTGCCCGTGACCCACATCCTCTGCCTCTGTGTCACACTGGAGGCTCTGGTATCACACGCCAGCACTCAGGTGTCACCAAGCAAGTAGTGGGTGGACCTTCTGTTGGTGTTTGGTTGTGGGGGGGACATGGAGCCTCTGCTACCCACTGACTGGGGAAGGGATGGGAGGGATTTGTCATCCTGGCAGGTAGAGTCCACCTTCATACACTGATCAGACGTGAGTGAGTGCCATGTGGCAGGGGCACAGAATTGACTAAAACCCAGGCAATCCCTATCTGGGCAGAGCCCCATGACTAGTAGGAAGGAAGAAGAATATCAGTGTGATGTGTGCAGTTAGAAAGAGACAGGAACTCTTTTCTCTTTTTTGTTGAAGTGTGGTTGATTTAAAATGTGTTAATTTCTGCTATACAGAGAGTGACTCAGTTCTACATATATGTTTTTTCATATTCTTTTCCATTGTAGTTTATCATAGGATATTGACTATAGTTCCCTGTGCTATTCAGTAGGACCTTGTTTATCCATCCTTTATGTACTAGTCTGCTCTGCTAATCCCAAACTCCCAAGCCACCCCTACCCCTTGGCAACCGCAGTCTGTTCTGAAAGACACAGGAACTCATAACCCATTTGAAGTGGCTAAGAGTTTCCCAGCAGGGATAGTGGTGAGGTTGGACAGGGAAGGTATTCCAGGAAGAGGGAAAGGCGCAGAACTACGAGAGAGCAGAGCACACCCGGGAAACATCAGGTGAGAGCAGGAAATATACAAAGGAAGAGGAGGGAAGGAGGCTGAGCTGTTGGCTGAGGGCACATCTGAGTGTTCACTGAACCACTCACACGGTCTGAGAATGTTATATTTAGACAGCGGGCCTCTGATCATCAGGTCTTCCTTGCTTCCAGTCTCCCTTATCTCACCAAAACTTAACCACCAAGTCCCACTCCGTCAGACCCTTGTACTAGAGCTGTGAACAGGGTTTTGGGGGACCAGGCATGGGGTCATCCAAACCCTGTGGATGAGCAGCAGTGGGTTTTGATGGCAGCCAGGCGTTTAGGGACCACTTCCCAGATAGTGCAGGGTAAAGAATCTACCTGCCCAGTGCAGGAGACCCAAGAGACAAGGGTTCAATCCCTGGGTCGGGAAGATCCCCTGGAGTAGGAAATGGCAACCCACTCCAGTATTCTTGGCTAGAAAATCCATGGACAGGGAAGCCTGACGGGCTACAGTCCATGAGGCCCCAAAGAGCCAGGCATGACCGAGCATGCACGTGCGCACAAGCATACCAAAGGCAGGCACGTCCTCATCCTCCCAAGCTGCTGAGGGCTTGTCACCGCTGCCTCTCAACACTGTACGCACTCTTGTCCTCTGCAGGCAAAATTCTCTTCCGACGAAGCCACATTCGGGACGTGGCCGTCAAGCGCCTGATACCAATAGACGAATACTGCAAGGTAAGTCTGGGAAATTCCAGTACTTCCTGGTCTCTTGTCTTCCCCTTGGATAGTCCCCCCCGCCTTCTCTTTTTCTGACTAAAGGATGCCCATTGTTAAAGATCTGTACAGGTAAAAGAAATGTAAAGAAATTAGAAAAACCAATCACCCACGATCCTTCAACTCAAAGGCAACAATTGTGAAGGTTTTTACAATATTTCCTTTCTTTTTGTGTGCCTTTCATTATGACTTTGAGACCATCCCATATGTGTTATTTTTGTCGCTCTTTCTCTTTTCTTTTGCATTATAAGAATTTCCCGTGCTATTAAAAAATCTCCTTGAAGCTGCTTTTAGTGGCTTCATAGTATTCCATTGTGCGTGAATGTTCTAGAAGTTATTCAGCCAGCTCCTGTTGTTGGACACTGCAGCTGGCTTCCCGTCCGTTGAATGTTCTCAACCACATGGAGCCTGTCTGCCTTTTGCTTTTATTTCGTTTGATTTGAGGTTGTGGTTGGGAAATAAGCCTGTTTTTCTTTTGTTTAGCTTCCCTAATCTTTAGTATTTGTTTCTCTGACTCAAAATCACTAGCAGTTTGATTGGAGGAGGGTGGGAACAGCAAAAACTGCCTTAATAATGGAGCGGTGACCGATTTCTCCCCCGAAGCTTGGGAGCAAAGCAAGTATGTTTGCGCTCTCCACCTCTGTTCTGTGTTTTCCGGGAGATTGTGGCTGGTGTAAGCAGGCAAGAAAAAGAAATACAGGGAATACAGATTGGAAAGGAAGAAGTAGGGATTTCCCTAGTGGTCCAGTGGTAGGAAGTCCGTACTTCCAATGCTTAGGCTCAATCCCTGATCAGGAAACTAGGATCCCACATGCTGTGCGGCATGGCCAAATGAAAGGAAGAAAGAAGTGAAACTGCCTTGATTCACAGATGACATGATTCTACTATAGAAAATCATAAGTGAAGTGAAGTCGCTCTGCTTGCTGCTGCTGCTAAGGCGCTTCAGTCGTGTCCGACTCTGTGCGACCCCATAGACGGCAGCCCACCAGACTCCCCCATCCCTGGGATTCTCCAGGCAAGAATACTGGAGTGGGTTGCCATTTCCTTCTCCAATACATGAAAGTGAAAAGTGAAAGTGAAGTCACTCAGTCGTGTCCAACTGTTTGCGACCCCATGGACTGTAGCCTACCAGGCTCCTCCATCCATGGGATTTCCAGGCAAGAATACTGGGAGTGGGTTCCCATTTCCTTCTCCAGATTTTCCCAACCCAGGGATTGAACCCAGGTCTCCCACGTTGTAGGCAGATGCTTGACTGTCTGAGCCACCAGGGAAGTTCTCGTAGAAAACCATAAGGGATCCACAAAAAAAAACCTGCAGAAACTAATAAATGAACTTAGTAAGATTATAGGCTACAAGACAAATATTTTAAAAATCAATTGTATTTCTATATACTAGAAGTGAAAAATCCCAAAAATGAAATTAAGAAAATAATTCCACTTACAATAACATCAAAAAGAATGAAGTAATTAGGAATAAATTTAATAAAAAGAAATACCAAGTTTATACACTGTAACTGCAAAACATTGTTGAGAGAAATTAAAGAAACTAAATTAGTAGAGAGACATTCCATACTCATGGATTGGAAGACTCGATAGTGTTAAAATGGCAGTTCTCCCCCAATTGATCTACGGAGTCAGTATAAACTCTGCCAAAGTCATAGTAGGCTTTTTTGTAGAAATGAACAAGCTGATCCTAAAGTATGTGGAGAAGTACAAAGGGCTCAGAATAGCCAAAAAAATTTAAAAAAAAAAGAAAAAGAACGAAATTGTGCTACCCATTTTCCAAACTTCATATGAAGCTGCAGGAATCAAGATGGTGATACTGGCGTAAGGAAAGGCACATGGACCAGGGGAAGAGAATTGAGTCAGTAAGTAAACTCTTCAGGTTTATACTCAGTTGATTTTCAACACAAATACCAAGAAATTCAATGGGCAAGGGTAGTGTAATCTTTTAACAAATGATGGGATCATGGGATATTCATATGCAAAAAAAATTTTTTTTAATTAAATTGGACCCTGACCTCACACACATGATTAAAAAATCAAGTCAAAAGCTCCCGCTTAAATCAAAATGGATCATAGACCAGGATATAAAAGCTAAAACTATAAAACTTCTAGAAGAAAGCATATAAGAGAATCTTCATGACCTTGGTTTAGGCAAGGAGTTCATAGATACAGCACCAAAAGAAAAGAAGTGATACACTGGGCCTCATTAAACTTATACATTTCTGTGCTTCGAGAGACGCCAAAAGGAAAGGGAAAGACATGCCACAGATAGGAGAAAATATTTGTAAATCATATCTGAGAAGGGACTTGTGTTCACTTCAGTTCAGTTCAGTCGCTCAGTCGTGTCCGACTCTTTGCGACCCCATGAATCGCAGCACACCAGGCCTCCCTGTCCATCAGGAAGGAGGAACTCCAACTCCCGGAGTTCACTCAGATTCACGTCCATCGAGTCCGTGATGCCATCCAGCCATCTCATCCTCTGTCGTCCCCTTCTCCTCCTGCCCCCAATCCCTCCCAGCATCAGTCTTTTCCAATGAGTCAACTCTTCGCATGAGGTGGCCAAAGTACTG
>SJYQ01094264.1:0-52079 GCA_006410935.1 Redunca redunca | reverse complement strand
CACTGCTGAGTTTTCCAAATTTGCTGGCATATTGAGTGCAGCGCTTTCACAGCATCATCTTTCAGGATTTGAAAGAGCTCCACTGGAATGCCACCTCCTCCACTAGCTTTGTTCGTAGTGATGCTTTCTAAGGCCTACTTGACTTCACATTCCAGGATGTCTGACTCTAGATGAGTGATCACACCATTGCGATTATCTGGGTCGTGAAGATCCTTTTTGTACAGTTCTTCTGTGTATTCTTGCCATCTCTTCTTAATGTCTTCTGCTTCTGTTAGGTCCAGACCATTTCTGTCCTTTATCGAGCCCATCTTTGCATGAAATGTTCCCTTGGTATCTCTAATTTTCTTGAAGAGATCTCTAGTCTTTCCCATTCTGTTGTTTTCCTTTATTTTTTTGCATTGATTGCTGAAGAAGGCTTTCTTATCTCTTCTTGCTATTCTTTGGAACTCTGCATTCAAATGGGTATATCTTTCCTTTTCTCCTTTGCTTTTCACTTCTCTTCTTTTCACAGCTATTTGTAAGGCCTCCCCAGATAGCCAGTTTACTTTTTTGCATTTCTTTTCCATGGGGATGGTCTTGATCCCTGTCTCCTGTACAGTGAGCTATGACTATATAAAGAGCTCTTACAACTTCAAAATAAAAAGACAACCAGGTTAAGGCTTCCTTGGTGGTCCAGTGGTTGGGACTCCAAGCTTCCACTGCAGGGGACACAGATTCAGTCCCTGATCAGGGAACTAAGATTCCTCATGCCATGCAGCATGGACAAAAATATTAAATAAATACATATATAAATAAGTAAATAGTTGTGTTTTTTTTTTAAGACAGCCAGTTTAATAATAGACAAAAGATTGAATAGAAATTTCATCCATGGAGACATACAGTGCTTATTAAGCACGTGAAAAGTTGTTCAACATCATGAGTCATTAGGGCAACATGAAATAAAATCATCATAAGATGCCAACACAGTGCCCCAAATGCCTGTAACCAACAAGGCGCACAAGACCGAAAGCGGGTGAGGATGTGGAGCAGTGAGCTCCTCATTCCGGTAGGTAAGCGGCCGCATCACGTGGCAAGTGGGATGCTAGTTCCCCAGCCAGGGATCAAACCCACACCCCCTGCATTGGAAGCACGCAGTTTCAGCCACCGGGTGGCCGGGGACACGTGAGGGAATCTACTTTGGACAACAGTTTCGGCAGTTTCCAAAGTAAAATTTACCACCCAGCTACTCTCAGGGGTATACTCGCAAGAAGCGGACACTTCTACCCACACAGAGACTTGGATGCAGTTGTTCATCATAGCATTAATTCATAATAGCCCCAAAGTAGAAGCAATCTCTATGTCTGTCATCTGCTGAATAGATACAGAAATGTTCACTAGGCATTCAGTAGAATATTATTTGACAGTGCAATGCTGATCAGTGCTGCAAAGTGAATGACTCTCAGAAACATGATGCTATGCAAAAGAAGCCAAATGCAAAAGGCTACAGATTATATGATTCCATTTACATGAAATGTGCAGAAAAGGCAAATTTAGAGAAAGCAGGTCAGTGGTTTCCTGGGCCGTGGGGCGGTGAAAATGGAGATTGACTGCAGATGAGGTTGGTGGAATTTTTGAGGTGATGGAAAAGTTCTAAAACTAGAATGTGGTGATGATTGCCCAGCTCTATAATTTGAATTTGAATCATTGAATTGTACACTTATAATGGGTGAGTTTTATGGTGCATAAATTTTACTTCAATAATTCTATTGAAAAATTTGAAGTGGGACAGTGTGGGGACAGATGCCCCCTCTCTTGGCAGGAGATGTCACAAACAGGCAGAAAATCACTTCTCACTGGGCATCTGCTCTTTATCAGACATGACCCTGTTTTGTCCCTCCAGTAACTTTGAGGAGGAGGTTTTCTTTTTCCCTTTGTGTTGATGAGAAAATGGAGACTCAGTAAAGTTACTTGCAGTAATAGTGTTGGAGGCTTTGAGAGTTAAACCCAAGCCTTTTAGGAATCAGCACTCACATACCACTTAACGCCTCTCTAAGAAAGTACTTGGCCACCTGATGCGAAGAGCTGACTCATTGGAAAAGATCCTGGGAAAGACTGAGGGCAGGAGGAGAAGGGGATGACAGAGGATGAGACAGTTGAATGGCATCACTGACTCAATGGACATGAGTTTGAGCAAGCTCAGGGAGATGATGAAGGACAGGGAGGCCTGGCGTGCTGCAGTCCATGGGGTCACAAAGAGTTGGACACAATAAGCAACTGAACAACAGCAACAAGAAAGTACAAATTCAAGAGGCTGAAATAGTCAAGCACATGTTTCATAGACTTTACCCTCTCCTAAGGATGCCTTTAAAAGGGATGGGGATGAGGGGCAGGGCCAGTCTCTCAGGCACCACTTCTGCCTCCCAGATCTCAGAGGAAAATTCAGATCTTCCTCTCTTTGCCCTTTTCCAAATCTCTAGAGCCTAAAATTCCTTCGTCCAGGCCCTGCTGGCAGAAACTTCGTACTCTGGAGTCATCTTAGCCAACTGGCAAGTTCTACCTGGTACCTTCCCAGAAAGTGTTATCTCTCAGCACACATGCATTCTCCTGCTTCTTCCCCAGCACACCCAATTTCTCTCCAGAGTCACACCTTCCTCTCACACCCGGGGTTCCCTGAACCCCCGGACGATTGATTTGGAAGAGGAAGTATAAAATCCTGGAGGAGTAAGGGACAGCGGCAGCTGCCTGCATCTGCTCTGCCTGGAGCAATCCAGAGATCATGAATTGACCGGGATTCACCATAGGGGAGAAACTGCTTATGTTATATGAGCCATGTAGAAGTTACTGCCCCAGCTGTTAACGCAGCATAAGAAAGGGAGCAGATATTTGCGGGGTTTGGTTGGCCAGATTCCCTGAACTTGGCTTCAAGGACACTGCCCTCCTGGAAGGAGATGAAACCTTATGCCTTTTATCACAAGGCCTGTGAAGTCTTTTAGAGACTGCATAGACCATTATGTAACATTTGGGCTCTGTTCTTGACATCGTTGTGAGCTGACTTGAGCCAATTTGATCTATCTCTGTTTTAACATTATTTTGGTATAAAATGGGCAGTTTCCAATAGATGAAGATAGAAGAGGGCTGTAGATGTCCCTAAAACTAACTACCAGCTAGAAAGTAACTTGCTGCTCTATTAGACCTATTATAAAGTTTCTATGATTAATATAATATGCTGTTAGCATAAGGATAGACTAACCATTGCAACAGATTAGAGAACCCAAAAACAGGTCCATGTGTATTTGGACACTTTGATACTAACAAAAGCAGCTTTGTAGATGATTGAGGAGAGGCAGGATTCCTCAGTAAATAGATGTCCGTATTTGAAACAAACAAAAAGGATAACTCCTGCCTCACACTACACATATAATCATTTCCAAGTACATTAAAGACTTAAATGTAAGAGGCAATTATAAAAGATTTTAGAAAATAAAAATAGGAAAACTCCTCACAATCTCAAGGTATTGAGGGACTTCTAAAGACACAAAAAGTTCCAAGTATAAAAAGATTGATTTATCGGACTACATGAAGTTCAAGAACTTCTGTTCATCAGAAGACACAATGAAAACAAGACTGAGCCAAATCCTGCCCCACACGCAAGCATTTGTTATCAAGCAGTTCCCTAAACAGCTTCTCGAGTTGTTCTGTAAACTCAGTGAAATACCAGCTGTCTTGTCTGACACCACTTTGCATGAAAGTTTTCTCAAAACAGATGCAATGATATCGCAGTGGCAGGATCGGCTAATCCTAACCATGGCGTGATAGTAAAATCTTCAGGAAGAGGCCGAACACTGAGGATTCAGAATCTAAGAGCCAGGACACCATGTCGAAGGGTGTTTAATGCTGGGCTCAGCACATTCTGTTCATGCAAGGGCCATCCCTCATTTTACCAGTGAAGAAAATTATTTCTGACAACTGTTAACGCTAGTGGATAGAGGCTGTGGTGTTGGTCAGAGGGTGATATACCTGAAGCCCCAAAGTTGCCTTTTCTGAAGTGAGAACTTGTGATTAGAGTCTATTACTTGCTAAAGTGTTCATTCCTGATGAAGGTCCTTCAGATATTAACTCACCATTATTAGAGAATAGGTTACATTAACACACACACATGCATTCCTATGAGTTTGTGAGTGTATATGCTCATGCCATAGTACTTGATTTTTTTATCTTATTCAAGTATAATTGATTTTGTGTTGTGTTAATATTGGAGAAGGCAATGGAAACCCACTCTAGTACTCTTTCCTGGAGAAGCCCATGGATGGAGGAGCCTGGTAGGCTGTGGTCCATGGGGTTGCAAAGAGTTGGACACGACTGAGTGACTTCACTTTCACTTTTCACTTTCATGCATTGGAGAAGGAAATGGCAACCCACTCCAGTGTTCCTGCCTGGAGAATCCCAGGGATGGGGGAGCCTTGTGGGCTGCCGTCTATGGGGTCACACAGAGTCAGACTGAAGTGACTTAGCAGCAGCAGCAGTGTTAATATCTGCTGTATAGCAAAATGACTCAGTTATACACATGTGTATTATTTTTCATAGTTTTCCATTATGGGCTTCCCTGGTGGCTCAGACAGTAAAAGCGTCTGCCTATGATGCAGGAGACCCAGGTTCAATCCCTGGATGGGGCAGATCCTCTGGAGAAGGAAATGGCAACCCACTCCAGTACTGTTGCCTGGAAAATCCCATGGACAGAGGAGCCTGATAGACTACCGTCCATGGGGTCTCGAAGAGTTGGACACGACTGAGCGACTTCACTTCACTTCCATTATGGTTTATTGCAGGATATTGAATATAGTTCCCCGTGCTATCCAGGAGGACCTTGTTATTTAGCCACCCTGTATGTAACAGTCTGTATCTGCTAACCCCAAAGTCCCAGTCTATCCCTCCCCCACTGCCTCTACTGTGCTGTAGGCAGTGTGGGGACTTCCCTGCTGGCTCAGATGGTAAAGAATCTGCCTCTAATGCAGGAGACCCAGGTTCCATGGCTGGGCTGGGAAGATCCTCTGGAGAAGGGAATGGCTACCCCCTCCAGTATTCTTGCCTGGAGAATTCTGTGGACAGAGGAGCCTGGCAGGCTACAGTCCAGGGGGTCACAAAGAGTTGAACACGCCGAGCAACTAACAGCAACATAGCAGTGTAACAACGGTGTTTAGCAGTCTCCAGTCCCTTGAGACCTCACCTGAAGGTTCTTACCATATTCAGCCACCTGTATTACCATTAATATTTTTCTTTACTCACTTTTTTAACTTTTTAAAAATTTTATATCACAATCATAATATAAAACTGATTTCACTTACCCCAAAAGTAAAAATTAAATCAGTGATGCAACAGCAACAAGAAATATTTTTAAATCCAGCCAGCTGCTGTTACCTACTATTGGAAGAAGGTCTGCAAAGCCTGGTCATACTCGTGGGAAGCAAGTTGGGAAGTACTTTCTTCCAGGAACTTTATCGTTTCAGTCTTATGTTTGAGTCTTTAGTCCATTTTGAGTTGGTTTTTGTGCATGGTATAAGATAAGGGCGCAATTTCATTTTTTCTTGCATGTGGGTATCAGGTTTCCCAGTACCATTTGTTTAAGAGATTGTTCTGTCCTTGTATGTAATTTTGGCGCCTTTGTTGAGGATCAGTTAGCCATGTGCATGGCTTTATTTCAGGACTCGTGGCAATGATCTCGTGGATATGACGCCAAAAGCGCAGGCAACAGAAACAAAAATAAAGAAGTGGGGATACATCAAACTAAAGTACTCCTGCACAACAAAGTATACAGTCTATAGAGTAAAAAGGCAGGCTACCAGATGGGAAATCACATATTTTCAAATCACATATCTGATAAGGGGTTAATCCCCCAAATATGTAAAGCACTCATACATCTCAATAAACAAAAAGAGCTAATAGCCCAAATTTTTAAATAGGCTAATGGCTTGAATTTCTCCAGAGAAGATACACAAGTGACCGATAGGTGTATGAAAAGTTGCTCAGTGTCACTAATCATCAGGGAAATGCAAACCAAAATCACAACATAATATAACCTCACATCTGTCAGAATGGCTGGTATCGAAAACAACAAGACAGCTTGCTGGTGAGGATACAGGGAAACTGGAAGCCTCACACACCGTGCTGGAGTGCAAAGTGCAGCCGCTATGGAAAACAGTATGGAGGGGCCTCAAAAAATTAAAAATAGAGCTATCGTGTAGTCAAGCAATCCTATTTCTGGGTACTTGTCAAAGGAATTGAAATCGGGATCTGAAAGCGGTATTAACACACCCATGTTCATCGCAGCACTGTTGACCATAGCCAAGATGTCGAAGCCACCTAACTGTGGCCTGTACTTACAGTGGGGTACTGTTCAGCCCACGCAAAGAAGAAATCCAGCAATTCATAGCAACAGGGGTAAACCTTAAGCACGTTATCCTAACTGAAATAAGCCAGTCACAGAAAGATCAAATACTGTATAATAGCTAGCTTAATTGATCGGAAAAGGCAGTGGCAGCCCACTCCAGTACTCTTGCCTGGAAAATCCCATGGGCAGAGGAGCCTGGTAGGCTGCAGTCCATGGGGTCGAGAAGAGTCGGACACGACTGAGCAACTTCACTTTCACTTTCCACTTACTTGAGACATCTAAAATAGTCAGATTTGTAGAATCAGAGAGTGAAATGGTTGGGACTTCCCTGGCCATCCAGTGGCTAAGACTCCAACCCTTCCAATGCAGCGAGCACAGTTTCCATAAACCCTGTTCGGGGAGCTAAGATCCTGAATGCTGCAGGGCAAGACCTAAAAAGAGAAGAGGTGAAACAGTGGTTTCCAGGGGCTGGTGGAGAGGGAAAAGTGAGGAGTTAGTAATCAATAGAGAAGGCAATGGCACCCCACTCCAGTACTCTTGCCTAGAAAATCCCATGGACAGAGGAGCCTGGTAGGCTGCAGTCCATGGGGTCGCTAAGAGTCGGACATGACTGAGCGACTTCGCTTTCATGCATTGGAGAAGGAAATGGCAACCCACTCCAGTGCTCTTGCCTGGAGAATCCCAGGGATGGGGGAGCCTGGTGGGCTGCCGTCTCTGGGGTCGCACAGAGTCAGACACGACTGAAGCGACTTAGCAGCAGCAGCAGCAGGTGTAAGGCTTCAGTCAAGCAAAATGAATCAGCTCTGGAAATCTGCTGTACGGCAGCCAGCAGTACTGTGCTGTGTGCTTAAAATTTTGTTGAAGACACAAACCCTCTCTCTCTAGCTGAGGCATTGTTACTGAACTGAATCACCTTGCTGACTCTAAAGTCACCCCCGGAAGCAAGCAGCACACTGTTGTTCTTGGTACAGTCCAGGGGGCCACAGGGTTAATCACATGTTTATCAAGCAGCTAGTGTATGAGAAACACTTGCTCACTTGTTCTGAAGCACAAGTAACCCTCCAGGTAGGGAGCTACTTATTTCCATGTTACAGACGAGCAGACTGAAGCTCAGAGGTGCTAGAATGTGGCCAGCGCAGACCCAGGACCTGTCTGACATTACACAGACAAGCAGGACTTGCTCTCCTCCCCTCTCCTTGTGCCCTGTGTCAAGTAGCCACATCTATCCATTCCACGGGGAACAGAACCAGAGTTTTCCTGGAACTGTGGTTCTCTGTCATTACTGACCAAACACGAGATGATTCTGGGGTATTTCAGAAGCAGAACTGTTTCTGTGCCCCGGGTCATGTTTTTGGAAGTATCAAGGAGCCGCCCTTTATGAGTGACTTGGATTTATTTTATGCTTTGTGGGTTTGGCTGGGCTTTTACCTCCTTAGGAATTGCTCAGAAACAGACAAGAACATGGTCTTGTCTTCTGTGGGCCTCATTGTCCCTTCTTGACTGGTCCTTTGCGGTCTCTGCCCATTTTAGCAGACAGGCCCCCTCCAGGCAGAGACTGTGGCCACCTCCAGGCCTCATTCTCATTTATGCAGCAGACACTTTGGACCAGATATCAAGGCCCTCTCTGCACTGTCGAAGCACCTAGGGAAGGTACAGGAGGAAACCCTCTGTAGATTTGAGGTAGAGGAGCGGAAGTCAGCTCCTTTGGCCCCCACGTGGCCTAGTTAACCTCCCCAGAACCTCCATTTCCCCATCTCTAGAGTGGGCCAGCCCTCTCAGGATGATATAACATGATGCAGACAGATGTATTTAAGGAGCCGTCAAGTGCTGAGCCCACAGAAAGGGAATGTTGTGTTTGCAGTCTGGGGGGAGCCACAAGATTTCTGCCCACGAGGCAGCCAGGACACACCACAGTCCAGCATAATATGATCAGCTCCTTCATTATGTGGTTCCAATTGCAAGAACTGCAGGATTTCAGAGGAAAGAGGGACCCACAGGGAGCCCCAGGACAGCATGAGAATAAATACTGTTCCAAACCAGAAAGAGAAGGGGGTCAGAAACTGGAGGTTGGGGGTGGGGGTGGGATCCATTTTCTCCCTCTTGAGCTCTCTGGCTCTGGCCTGGATAAGACTGGTCCCGGAAAGTTGCTGCAGGGCAGAAGATACTTATGCAAGGCTAATAAAAAATATCAGTGAGTCACAGATACCAGGCCCTTCAAGTCAGCATCCTTTATCCTTCTATCCTTATCCATTGTAGAAAGGTGACAGTGACCAGGGAAGGCACGCTACTAAAACGTGTCCACCCACTTCTCCACTTTAGATTGGGTCAGGTCATATATCAGGAGAAGGGAGGTGACTTAAAGTCAGAGCCTGATTCAAAGGTCCTGTTGGATCAAGAACCCACTTGAATCTCAAGGGGTGAATAAACAAAATGTGTCATATACATACAATGGAATACCGTCTAGCCTTGAAAAGGAAGGAGATTCTGACACACTGCATAGAATGTGGATGAACCTTGAGCTCTGATGCTAAGTGAACCAGCCAGTCAGAAGACAAGTACTGTGTGATTGCCCTCATATGAACGAGGTACCTGCAGAGGTCAGATCCATACACACAGAAGGTGAAATGGCCGGGAGGGAGTGGAGAGCTGTATTTGATGGGTGCAGGGTTGCAGACTCCCGGGATGAGAAGAGGCCTGTGCATGGCTGGTGGTGACGGTCCCACCACAGCGTGACTGTGCTCAATGCCACTGAATGGCACACGTAAAAATGATCAAGATGGTAATGACGTTATGTATATTTTACCACAACTAAAACTTCTTTAAAACCAGAAGGATAAATCACGTGGGGCAAAATACCCCCTGAAAATGCTGTAGAAGGCGCCACATATGGAGACCCCCCCAGCCATCTCTCCATAGTCCATCATAATCGTCCAGTGGCAGGGTTAGAAAATCACTTTGGGTGGGGATGGCTTTTAGAGCCTTGTTTCGCGGAAATTACAAGACAAATCTTTCTCACTCCAGACTCCACACTCAGCATGGTAAGAAGGCGTATGAGAAACACCAGGGACTGAGGCCTTCTGCGGGGAGAGCAGGGTCCCGCCTCACTCCATAGCACACCCGTGCTGTTTAAATTCCGGTGTCTGCACTGGCCCTCTCCCTGCTGGGAAGTCATAATAAAGTGTGCACATGAAACAGCTCGACTGCACTCAGATTTGCATCCTCAGAACCTGTGCCAGAAGGGGCTTAAGTGAATATTTGCTAAATTGAGTTGTTGATTCATTTTGGAGCCATGGAGTTTGTTTCAGATCCTTTCATGATGGGATGTATCCTGTAATTCTGTCCTGTTTGACCCAGAAATTAGTCAGTGCTGGGCATAAAGTAAATGTCTGTTGAATCATTGAATAGCTGTTGGTAGATTAATCAGCATAAGAAATGCCTGGGTCCGCTTTGTGTCCTCATCCCCACCACCCCACTGCCTCCTTATCTAGCTGGTTGGGACAATTGAGGCTTCTTAAAGTGATGAGCCACAGGGGCAGATGAACATGGACATGAGCAGTGGGACGTCCCGGGTATTTCAACCTCTCTGACCTCTACCTAAATCATAAAAGAGTCACTTCACTTGAACCCTTCAGATCCGTGAGTTAGGACACGCGGGCAGGTCACGCTGGAAACAACCTAATTGTCACCAGTCAGTAGGCAGCTGGCTGAGTAAAGCTGGAGATTTCTATCCAACAGATGCTGAGGGTCCCGTAGAGATGGTGATATAGAGGAATAATGACAGGGCATGGAATTCACAATTTTTGAAAGCATTTGTATTGAAGTATAGTTGATTTACAGTGTTGTCCTAGTGTCTGGTGTACAGCAAAGCGGTTTAGCTATATGCATATATATATATATATACTCTTTTTCATATCCTGTTCCATTATGGTTTATTGCAATATGTTGAACCTGTGCTATATAGTAGGACCGTGTGCACAATTTATTGCTTTGTCTAAATATGTACATATTCTTTGTCAAAGTATGCCTGTAATATTTGTGTGTATATATTCTGTAATATATGTGTGTATATATCCCGTGTGTGTGTGTTCCCTATGCCAGCCCTGGAGCATCACTAGGAAACTTGCTAGAACTGCACATTCGCAGGCCCCACTCCAGACCTACTGAATCTGAAACTCTGGGGGGTGGGTGATCGAGACGGAGTCTTGACTTTCTGCATCCTGACCCCTCTTCCCTTCTGTTGATCTCGCCTGGGTGTCTCTTCCCCAGGCCCTGATCCAGCTGCCGCCGTATATCTCCCAGTGTGATGAGGTGCTACAGTTCTTTGAAACAAGACCGGAGGACCTGAACCCCCCCAAAGAGTGAGTTGGTTTGTGGATCTCCCTCGAGCGCGTTCTCAAAGCCCTCCTTCCTGCCGGACCAGCCAGCCCAGGAGCAATTACGGGAAAGCTAAGTAAAAACGGAACTAGATTCTCTCATTGGAGCCCCTGCCAGGCCTTACCTCTTATGGCCTCCTCAGTGACCACAGGCGGCGTAGGTGAGTTTTATAGGTGAAGGAAGCCGGCCGCATGCACCTCTGAATTCCCTAACGCCCTGCGCTCCCCATGGCACGTGAACAGGAGATGGTGAGCCCCAGAGGTGGGACCGTGTGCCCTGTCCTCAGAGGCGGATGTGCGCACGACCACCAAGGGTGTGAGTAAGGGAGACCCCGTGGAGGCCCCATCGCTAGTGAGTGGCAGGACCAGGGTGTGATTGCGTTCTCCTGCAGCAGACAGCCTGCATGCCCAGGGGCCGGGCGGCGCCCCCGCACACCGGGCAGTGCGCATCGCACAGAACCCAACACCCTCTGCCCGCCAGCCTTCTTAGGCCAGCAGTGGGTGGCACCCGCAGGAAATGCTGACTTACGCATGGTGCTTTTTTAAAAAAGCCCTTTTGGGGGAAGAGGCCTCCTGCCTGTTTGCAGAAAGAAGGGATCTGTCTAATGGAGAAGTCACAGTAGACCACAGGTGCTGGGCTGTCCTGGGTCATAGGAGCAAGAGCTGGCAGGCCTGGGGGTCCACCGGGACCCTGGCGGGAAGAGCTGAGAAGTGCCAGCCAGGCACAGTTCTGGGAGGAGTACGAATGTTCCTCTTAGCTCTGAGCGTAACTCACTGCCCAGAGCAGCAGCAGTGACCTGGGCTTTCGTGGGCTCAGCACTAGGTGGGCTCGAAAGACCCCCATTGCCTTCCGGAAGTGAATCTGGTGGAGACACAAGGCTTTGTTTTCCAATAGCCCTGTAAGGTGAAAGCAGCAAAGAGTTCTAACAAGTAGAATCAAGCCATTTATACACACTCACAGAGCCACGTGCAGAATCAAGTTTGGAGGTCATCCAAAGTGAGCTGCTCACTCAGGACTAATGGCTTAACTATCCACAGGTGATAAACTTAACTTTCTGTAATAAATATCGTTTCCTGTGACAAGCCCAGCGTAAGTGGATATAGCTTCTCAGAGACAACCTACAGAAGTGTGGGGGCTGATATTTCATAAGGGACCCCAGTAAATCTTTTGAACCAGAACATCACAAGGGAATGCCTTGCCAGCCCGTGGGTTTTTCTGGAAAGATGCAGAATAAGTATAAATCTGCTCTTGGGCCTGCAGCCCATCCTGGCTGGTATTTCTGTTCCTGGTGTCTTTATCATGTGTGCCTGGTCAACATTCCCCAGCTTTTATGGACAGAGCAAGACATGGTGAGATATCTTCAAGGGATCTTTGTCTGCAGTGCTCCCAGGCAGTCGAGTTAAACTGTCAGTTCAGGCTTGTAGCCCCCGGCTTCGAGTCTTATTTCTAGGGAAGGTGAATCAAAGGATATGGAGCATAGCGTGTTTGGTTCCTACTTCATTGTCTCACAGAACTGCCAGGTAGGAGTTGTCATTCCATTTTACAGATGAGGAAGTTGAGGTTCACGGTAATAAGAGAGACTTGCCCAAGGTCACACAGTTTGGGAAAGGTGAGGTGACTCTTCCCCCGGTCTACCTGAGTCTGAACGTAAGCTCTGTGTATACCTTCCACAAAAGGGACAGCCAGACTAAAGAGAAAGAGTCTGGGTTTGCAATCAGGTACCTCCAGGTTCAAATCTTGCCTCTACCACACATGGGCTGTGTAGCCTTGGGCCTTGACTTCCATCCCTGTGAAACGGGACTAGCAACCTACATGGTTATAGTGACGATGGAGTGGCTACTACAAGTAGAAATTCCAGGAACCTGCCAAGAGCTTAAAAAGTGGTGGCCCATGGTATTTTCTCCTCTCTGGGTGCCCAGCTGTAGCTGTTTATATCCCAGAGTTGTCCAGGATGCCCCTCGGCAGGCCCTCACCGGGAGGATTGCTGGGCCACTGTTAAGCTGAGTGGCTCTGGGCAGGCTGCTCCTCATGCCTGCGCCCATCTCCTGTCTCACGGGGTGGATCTGATGGCACCTCCCTTGCAGCTTTGCTCAAGAGTCCAATGACAAGATGCAGAGAGAAGCGCTTGGCCAGCACCCCACAAACCGGATTCGGTGCCCACGGGAGGAAAGGCAAAACGCCAGCCCCTGAGGGGCAGATCTGACCTGGGTGTGGCTTCCCTGGGCCACTGGATTCCGTGACATCCAGATTTTCTTCTGACTCATCTCAGCATCCCAGATCTTAACTTCGAGGAGGATCACAGAGCATTTAGAGAACCCAATAAAAGCTTTCTTCCTTCTCCAAAAAAAAAAAAAAAAAAACACCCCAGTTTCTGGAGGTCCTCAGTTCTATCAGATCCCATTCAGGGGCCTGAAGTTAAGAACTGCCACCCAGGCGCCCCTTGTGAGTGTTAACACTCGCATGTCCTCGGCCTCCTGCCTGGTGAGGGTGGTGCGTGCGTCCCCAGCCTCTGAGCAGGCCTCACCCCAGCTTATCTGCAGAGATGGGCGAGGGCCAGGCCTGGGGCAGCCTGCTGTGCTGGAGAAGAGGCTGGCCACTTCTGTGCAGGAAGGTCACTGCGGCATGCAGGATGGGAGCCAGCCCTCTAGAGGGCCTGGGGTGTCAGGGAGGCTGGTGCCGTGGCATGACCTTCCCCACTTACTGGCTGGCTCCGGCTGGCAGAGGGAACACAGGACTTGGAGGTCTAAACCCAGTGCTGTTCCCAGTTAGGAGTGCCAGCGTTGTTCATCCATTCAGGAAAGAGGTATCGAGGGCCTGCCCACTGCCAGGCCCAAGGGCTGGGCACGGGGGACATGGAGATGACATGGCAGATGCAGTCTGTGCCCACAGGATGCTTCCGGTCTGCTGGCCAGGCAGCCAGCTGTTTCCCCCGGGCAGAGCGACCCCCTCCTCTCCCCTCCCGCCCCACTGACTTCATCTGTGAAACGAGACCACGTCACCTGCCCCACCCACTATGGGGTTACCGGGAGACCGAACAGAAATAAGAATGGGGAGATTAGGACATGATCAGCACTGGTTTTCTGGAGTTTGGGGGCTGAAATCATGATGGTGTTCCCTGGGTATTATGTTAGAAAATTCCAAACATAGATTTTCTCCAGTTTCCTGGAGTTAGAGTTTTGTTCTTATACTTTTCAGGTGAATCCGTTTCCTCACTTCTTAGGTGGGAATAATAGTACTGTCATTATTGACAAAGAAATTGGTTCCAGGGTCCCCCACAGAAACCAAAATCCACGGATGCTCAAGTCCCTTATATAAAATGGTGCAGTGTATGCATGAAACCTACACACATCCTCTCATATACATTAAATCATCTCCAGATTACTTGCAATATACTCTGTAAATAGTTGTCAGGCACATAGCAAATATAAGTTTTGCTTTTTGGAACTTTCCGGAAATTTTTTTCCAAACATTTTCAATCCAAGGTTGGTTGAATCCATGGATGTGGGACCCACAGTCATTGTGAGGTTTGGCTGTATGTGTGAAGGGCTTAGCACAGTGCCTGGCACATAGTAGGTACACAGTTTTCACATCTCCTTGGCTGCCAGGGCCAAGATGCTTGGGTTCTGCAGTCTTTTATGAGATGCTAAGAAAGAAGCTAGTTGGTCTATTTGGTTGTAGTACGTCCCTGGAAGGAGTGGGTATCGTGCGAAGATCCTTGTTCTCCTACGGGAGGACCAGAGTCTTTCCTCTCGGGCCTTCCAGATGGCTCTCCCATCCCCCACATCTCTGGGCAAAACCCTGGCAGAGACAGGGTCAACCCATTCAAGTGTGTTAATTTCCTAAATGTTTCCCCCAAGTGCCACCCCCACTGAAAGCCTGGAAAACAATCCCAGTTCTTGCCTTGGGGAGCCTTACAGGCTGGTGGGCATTTTTTGAGCTAGAAAAGAGGCAAGCTGGTTGGCATTAAGTTCAAGAGTAAGATTAAGCTCTTGACTCATGGTTGGAAGGGGAAAATCTCTTTGCTCGCTTTTTCTGTTGGTTTTACTCTTGTATATAGTAAGGAATGTTTTGTTATTTATATAGTAAGGAATTAGCTTTGCTGTATTTGTTATAAATATTTGTCCCTTTTATCATGCATTTATGTTTTGTTTCTGGATTTTATGATGTGCATAAATTTTATATTTTTGTGAAGTCAAATCTGTGCCCAGTTGTTTTAGTTTTTTTTTAGTTTTTTCTTTCACTTTATTTTGGTCTAAGAAGGGCAGTTACCATTCAGATACAAGATAGTTCCCTTGATTTTTTTCTAGTTGATTTATGGTTTGGGGTTTCTTTTGATATTTACTCATTAAATCGATTAGACTTCGTTTTAACTGACGGTATGTGCTGAGAATCTAAAGTTTTTCTCTACAGTTATAACCCTTTGAGTGCTAGAAGAAATCTTACTGCTCCATTTATTTAAAAACAAAAATTAAAAAAGACCACAACCTATAGTGTTTAATGATCATTTCCCTTTCTTCCTTCAGGAATAATACAAGAGAAAAATAGCACCTGCCCTCAGGAGATGTCTATACTTGTGGGAAAGGCTATGTGAGCGTGTGAATACGTGCATGCACGCACACACACCCGCAAATCAGAACATGCACTAAAAATACAAACCACAGCCTAGACTGTGCCCCCGAAAACACAAAGTAACAGCACCCTGCGGAGTGTATGTATCTGGTTCCCAGAGGTTTCCTGGGAGGAAAGGGAAGTTTCCTATCTATCCATTCCCTGCTTTGTGACCTCGGATAAGTGACTTGACGTCTCTGAGTTTCTCTTTCCTCATCAGTAACGTGGGCATAGCTAACCTTGCTCACATCTTGGTGAAGCAATATCCTGCTCATAAAGGGTGATAGTGGTGTCAGGCATATGACAGATACTTTCCTAGTGATGCCTTCCTGTCCTTAAGCCAGACTTTGAAGAGGAAGGAAGGGAGGAAAGAAGGAAGGAAGGAAGTTAGTTGCTGAGAGCGCCAGGGGTGGCTCTGGGGCCACAGCAGACAGCGTCACCTAGCTGTTGTTGTTTAGGGAGTAATGAACTGTGAGGGCAGCCACTCAGTGGCCTTAGTCCCTTGATCAAGTCTCTGATGCTCAGCCCTGAGTAAGGGCTTGCAGTGGAGATGGGGAGATTTGCCCAGCATTTCTAAGCAAAGACATCATGGGTTCCAAATGGTGCTTTTAGAGGGATGGTTTTGCTGCCATACCTGGGAAAACTTGGGATCACCCTAAGCAAGTCACACAGAGGAATTAGCATGCTTGTTTGAGCCCACACCAGCTGCTGCTTGACCCCGAGAGCCCCCTGCCACCCCTGACTCCACGCTCCAGCTGGGCCAGTGCGGCGGTAGCGGCGGGGACACGGCGGGGCAGGAGCCGGGATTTCAGGTGTCCCGGACCACGGCCCAGGTCACAGCCTGGACGGCCATGCAGGCACAGGGCACTCTGCTTAGAAGCAGACTTAAGAGGCCTTTGCTGGTGTGTCCTGAACCTGGCCGTTTAAGGACAGCTCCTCCCGCAGGACTGCACGGGGTTTGGTCGGACAGTGAGCTCCAGCCAGGCCTGCTGGGTTCCAGTCCTGGGAGAAGCGCGTCACCTCTGTGGGCCTCCGTGTCTCCACCTGCAGAGTGGAGTGATGGGAGAGTCCTGGGGGTCAGTCCACGTACAGCGCTCTGACCAGGACCCTGTCTACAGTGGACAGCAGGGACTGTGAGCGGGGAGATTCCCCTGTCACCTCGCCTTCCCCCACACAGGGTGTGACACTGGGCCTCCCTGGACAACGCCTGGCCAGAGGACATCATCACTCCTGACCGGCCCAGCCCTGCTGCTGCTTCCAGACATGCAGAAGGGCAGCCCCGGGCTCCAGAGCTTAGCTCCCGGCTCCCCAATTTTTAGATTACACCAAAACATTATTAAAAACCCAGACTTAAAAATCAGACACTTGAATAGACATTTCTTCAGAAAAGATACAGAAATGGCCAGTGAACATATGAAAAAATGCTCAGTGTCCTTAGCCATCAGAAAATGCAAGTCGCAACCACAGGGAGATACCACTTCATACCCACTAGTGTGGCTGGACTCAGAAAGACAAGACAGTAACAAGTGGTGTTGAGGACATGGAGCAACTGAAACCTCCTTACGTTGCTGCTGAGAATGTAAATGGTGTAGCCGCTGTGGGAGACAGCCTGACAATTCCTCAAAAATTAAACCTAGAGTTACTGTTTCATCAGCAATTCCATCTCTATGTATATAACCAAGAGAAATAAAAATATGTACATGAAAATTTGTGTACATAGTTCATAAAGCATTATTCATAATAGCCAAAAAGTGGAAAACACCCAAATGTCCATGAACAGATAGAGTGTGATTTATCCACACAATGGTATCCCATTGAATAATATCTTATTCAGCCATAAAATGGAATGAAACACTGATGTGAGCTACCACATGGATGACCCTTGAAAACATCATGTTATGTGAAAGAAACCAGTCACAGGCCACCTATTGTATGATTCCATTCATAGTGCAAGTCCAGAATAGACAAAGCCTTAGAAACAGCAAGCATGTTAATAGTTGTCAACGGCTGGAAGGAATGGCAATGGAGAGGAGCTGCTAAGGGGTACAGGGTTTCTTTTTGGATGAAAATTTCCTGGAATTTGATGGTGGCAGTGGTTGTACAACTTTGTGAATATACTAAAAAAAAAAAAACAGTGAATTCTATACTTTAAAAGAATGAAATTTATGACAAGTGAATTGCATCTCAGTCCTTAAAAATTCAGATAGACTTGGATTCAGATCCTGGCTATGCTACTTGCAAGCTGTGTGACCTTGTGCAAGCTAGTTAGCTAGTTAGCTAGTTAGCTTCTCTGTGTCTCACTGTCCTCATCCGTAAAATGGGCGTTTAGAGAGAATTTATTTCTGAGGGTTATTATGAGTATTAAGTGAGTGAACTCAAAATACCTAGCAGGATCCTGGCACAAGTTAACAGCATTTATCAGGAATTTAGTAGTAAGAATTAGCTAATATTGCTGTTGCCACAATATCTGTCTCAACCCAACCATCTCATCTTACTTTCTGTAACACTGGACAGCTCTTTACTAATGGGATAATTTACTTAAAAGTATGTTGTAAACCCTCACTTGTAACATTGTGTTCATAATGCAGTTGTGTGTATAACTCTGACGTGGTTAACAAGTCTAAAAAGTGATTACTCGTTCTGTGTGGGTTCCAGCCCATAATAGTGTCCTGAGTGTCACTATGAGGGAGGTGTGCAATGTATTCCACTCACCACCAAGAGTTTCCTGCTCCAATTGTTCAGCTCAGGGCACTGCTCAGGGTAGGAGAGGCCTCTCCCATGGCCGATGAGGTGGCCTCAGGCCCCGTGCAGCGTGGGGGCCTACCTCCTGTTTTCAGATTGCATACCCACCCCTGCCCATCGACTCCCTGGAGCCCCCTCCTCTACAAACAGAGTGGAGATGCTGTCCCCAGGGCACCAGAGCAAAAGGAGAAAATTAAAAGGAATTCCTTCTTTTAAGGAGGTCAGGGTCCCTGGGGCTGTCTTGGATCTTACGTTCATTCACTGGAGATGTGGGAGGAAAAAAATCTCCTTTTCTTAATGGAATAACTTGTAGCAATACACAAAAGATACTGACTCATTACTCTTCCCCACCCCCATTCTTTCCTATACAGGGAACATGTTGGGAAAAAGAAATCTGGTAAGAATATTTTCCATTTCTCCTATTGATTTGATGTTTAGTATACCCCTACTGGGCGATGTCCCAGGCCCTGGGCACCACATGGTGGATACAGCGATGGGATGGATGGATGGATGGATGGATGGATGGATGGATGGATAATGAGGAGCAGCTGGGGCTGAGGGGACAGCGTGCAAGCTCAGAAATGTGAGTGTGCAGTAGACTTGGGCCTGATCCATTCGCCAGCCTCCGTGCCAGGCCTGTCTGTGTGCTTCCTTCCATCGGCCACTGATCTGGGCAGTGATGACTGCTGTTGCAGGCAGCTCCCATACTCACTTCCACATAGTCAGTTCTCTGCCTTCCTAATGCACTTTCATTCCCTGGACAGCATGACTCTTTCATCAAGAGCAATTGTGGAAAAAAAGAAGGTGAGATTTTGAGTATGTGCAGAGGAAAGATTGAGTTCTCACAGACCTGGGGTTGATAAGCTCAGATTCACAATCGCCCAACTTTGTCCTCCTGCAGCCCAAGAACATCCTGCATGTCTACAAAGGCCCAAGCCCGTGCCACATCTGGAGGCAACATGGCCTTCAGAGCTTTCCAGAGTTCTAAATTCTTTTCTTTATCTGGAACTCCAAGAAGTTTGAGGGGGTTGATAAGGAAGAGGGGAGAGGAAGCCAAGCAGAGATCCCCGAAGTGAAAAAAGATGCCTTCTTTATCATGGGCCTCAGTTTCCTCATCTGTAAAATGGGGATAAGGATAGTATTCTACCTGGTAGGATTATTGTAGGATTTATTAATAAAATAATATGTAAAGCACTTAGAACACTGTGTGGCATGCTCTAAGGATATATGTGCTCTTTTTATGCTACTATTATTCATTCAGCGCACAAAGGTGTTCTCATCCAGCATCAGTAATAATGCTAAATTCAACATCTTTTATCCCTTTACTTCCCCCTGGGTACAGGCCTGTGGTCAGCTTTACAGGCCCCAAGGCTATTCTTGCAGGGAAGAGTAGAAAAGAACTGCATCTCTTTGCCTTAAGGTATGGGGTCATGCATGAACTCCAGCCTTTTCTCAATCAGTCTGTTTATAGCTCTACTTTCTAGCTTAATAGGTACTGGCCAGAGCCGTGACATCCTGCTAAAGCTACAAATAGCCCTTGAACCCTGAGGATAATGATAGGTTTCTTAGAAAAGAGCAGAGAGGAGAAGAGAAGCAGACTGGTCATAGAGTTTCTGGCTTTGTGTGTGTGGAGACTTTCTTGGAGTGGACGGGTGGGAGGGAGGGGGAAACAGACAGCTCTGGTTGGTGAAAACAAAGGTATTCAGTCAGAACAGGCTTAATGAGGGGACCAGTCTGGAGAAGAAAGAAGGAGCTCTATAATTTGTGGTGACCACTGTTACATCATTCACCTGCAATGATGGGGGACGGATTTATTTATAGTTTAACTGGGTGGAAAATAGCATCTTTCTTTATTCAGACTAAGAACCCTTGCTGAGATTAGCCTTATTTTTTTATCTGACCTTTGAACACTTCCTTTAAGTTAGAACAAGCCTCCCTGATTAAATTCAAAAAGGATTTAATGTTGACAGCCCAAGCCCTGCAGTTTCTGTGCCAGAATTGTGCGTTGAAGAAGGCTTATCTCTCTAGAATGTGCCTGTTGTGGCTGGCTGGCTGGCTGGTTCCTGCAGACGTTGGCTAATGTGGTCTCAAATTCTGCTCATCCTGCAGGAAAAAAAAAATCCTCCTCCCAAAATTTAACAGAGCATGTGATTATTTAAGGACCGTCTCTTTCTGATTTTTCTACCCTTTACTTATTGAAGTAGTCTCTTGTTTGGGGGCTCTTTCAGCAAGACAGACAGTATAGTGAATTTCTAGAAGTAAAGTCTTACTTTACCATTACTCATCAGTTAAAAAATTCTAAAGCTACCATCATGAAGAAAAAAAAAAATAGCCAAACAGAAGGCTTTTGTGGTAGGTGAAAGCTGTTACCTCTTGAGGATATTTTATAGTGTAATACTTCCTTAATGATAAAATTGCCCTTCCACTGTCAAAGCTCCTCCTTTCTCCTGACCGTTCCCTTCTCTCTTGTTCCCTGATGGACCACAAGAGTGACATTTCTTACCTAGAAATACTTTGGTTTCATGCTTGTAACTCCTAGAACTTAGTTCCGTCTGTATCAGCTTCTAAGTACTGTGATTAGTATGCATTATAAAGCCTGGTTGCAATATCATAGCCCTCTGGTAGGTGTCTCCACCTAACACTTAAATGGCCTGTGGCCTAGTTTGAAACTCCTTGTAGATCAAACGAATGATGTTTTTGATAAGTTGAGTCCTCTGGGTAAGATGAAGGTAACCTGCCCTGGAAGAACTGATGCTGAAAAAGCAGCTCCAATTCTGAGCCACTTAGTGGCGGGAAACTACAGCCTAAAGCTACTGTTAGAGAAGAATAGGAAGGAGATGTAAGTAAGGCTCAGACCTGGCCCGTGAGCAAGTCTTGGAGGGAGTGCTGAGCCCTGAGCCAGCACCTGGCCTGCTCAGGCCAGCGCCGAGTCCCCCACCCTGCCCCCTGCCCTCCTCATTTCCTGACTTCATGGCTTGTTCACCATGAGTCCCATCACGCCCTGGTCCTGTCACTGCTCATGGTTAGCCTAGATTGGTTGGCAGCTTGGTGGGGAGAGTTGGTGCAGAAATGAATAGATCAGTCCGTTGACCAGAGTCCTGATAATTGTATACAGTACCACTGGACCACCATCAGTTGTTAAAAGCAGGTGGCAACCGCTAAACTTTCTGGACAGAATAACCTGACCTACCCGGACCCTGGCTTAACCAGAGCCTCCGTCCCTACTTGCAGACAAGAAGGAGTCGTCTTTGGCTGCTTGTGAGGTAGACAGGCGTCTGCCGATGGACTCAGCACGGTGTGTTCTCAGGAAGAGGCCCGAGCTGTGTAGAGCGGGAAGGGTTTCTAAATGTCTCCATTCATTCTTTGTCCATTCACACCACAAATGTTCATTGAGCCTCCGTGCTGCATGAATAAGAGCAACATGGTTATTCGTTCATTGTCTATTAAGCAACAACTGTGTTCCTGACAGTGTTCTAGGTCCCCAGGGAATGCAAAGGCCAGCATCATCTGGGCAATAACCTCACAGTTTGGTAGAAAAGACAGATGTGTAAACCAAATAAAACAGTGTAAATGCTGTGTGAGAAGGCATTTGAGTGTCTCCCTGAGGTCAGCAGTCATTTAAAGCTGTTTTAAAATATTCATTCTTCTGTTAAAATATTTATTAAGCCTTTGCGGATGCCATTCATGTTCTGGGGTCAAGGGTTGGCAAACATTTTTTTCTCTAAATGGCCAGATAGTAAATATTTTAGGCATTGCATACAGACTCTGTCACCAATAGTAATTTTTTTGTTTCCTCTTCTTCTTATTCTCCCTCTTATTCTTTACAAGGTTTTAAAAACGTAAAAGTACATTCTTTGCTCCCCTTGCACAAAAATGGGCCTTGGGCCTGTGAGCCTTTAGGGAATATGAGTACAGCAATTAACAAGAACCTGAGTCCCCGCCCTGACGGGAGCTTATGTTCTAGAGCAGAAAACAGAGGAGGAGACAAGGAAACATATAGAACCCATGATGGTTTTAAAAAAGTATGATGGCACTAAATAAAAAGGAGTGCAGTAGTGCAGGGTGGTCAGGGGATGTCTCTGATGAGAGGCCACTTGAGCAGGAGCCTGAAGGAAGAGAGGGAGGAAGCCCTGCAGATATCTAGAGGAAACTTGTCCCTGGCAAGGGAACAGTAAATGCACAGTGTCCTGAGGTGGACATTGCTTTGTGTTATCAAACAGTAGCAAGGAGGCCTGAGCATAGTAACTAAAAGTAATTGTGCCTTTAAATTTTTAATTGTGTTTCTCAGTTCACATTCCATAGATAGTCCAGAAGTAATATTGTATTTGACAATAGGAGTGACCCAGACTCCTGTCTTGCTACTCTGCCACATGTGGCCAGCATTTTCTGAGGTCATCTCATGGCCCAAGGTAGCTGCTGCAGCACCAGCCATCACTTGCACATTTTAGCCAGCAGTAACAAGTAAAGGGTGGAATAGAGTAAGCCCCTCCTGTAATGATCCTTACCATCAGTTACATAAAACACTTCTACTTATATCCTACTGGGCTAACAGTTAGTCATGTGACCATTCCCAGTGTGAAGGAGTCTCATTCCAAGTAGCCCTGTGCCAAGCTAAAATGCAGGCAAGTCTATTTACTGCAGAAGAAAGAATGGGGGAGAAGTAGCCATCTGTGCCACCTTGGAGAGAGTGGAGAAGTAACTATCAGCACAGACCAGGGAGGGCTTGTAAGCCAGTGGGACTTTTCCTGAGTGAAGTGAAGGCCATTGCTGGCCCTTGAATTTCGAACTGTGATCCACTTTTTTTTTAAGTGTGATTCTTTTACCTGCTGTGTCCGGAACAGACTGTAGGGGTCAAGGCTGGCAGCAGGAGGCCAGTTAGGAGGCTAAGAATAGGTGGTTCCTATTTGAATGCGGAGGAGAAGAGGAGACATCCCAGGCAGAGAAAACAGCTATGCAAAGGCGCCTACATGCTTTCCAGTTTTACAAGTGAGCCAGGGATGAGGTGGCCAAAAGTGTCAGCAGAGAGAAAGAACAGCACAGGTCATGTAGGACCTGGGGGCGCAAGGGAGCCACAGCAGGTGCTGAGCAGAGGGTGGCGGTGCTGAGGGAGCCCCAGCAGGTGCTGAGCAGAGGGGGCGGTGCTGAGGGAGCACTCTGCCGGGTGCTGAGCAGAGGGGATGGTGCTGAGGGAGCACTCTGCCAGGTGCTGAGCAGAGGGGGCGGTGCTGAGGGAGCACTCTGCCGGGTGCTGAGCAGAGGGGGCGGTGCTGAGGGAGCCCCAGCAGGTGCTGAGCAGGGGGGGCGGTGCTGAGGGAGCCCCAGCAGGTGCTGAGCAGAGGGGGCGGTGCTGAGGGAGCACTCTGCCGGGTGCTGAGCAGAAGGGATGGTGCTGAGGGAGCACTCTGCCAGGTGCTGAGCAGAGGGGGCGGTGCTGAGGGAGCACTCTGCCAGGTGCTGAGCAGAGGGGGCGGTGCTGAGGGAGCACTCTGCCAGGTGCTGAGCAGAGGGGGCGGTGCTGAGGGAGCACTCTGCCAGGTGCTGAGCAGAGGGGGCGGTGCTGAGGGAGCACTCTGCCGGGTGCTGAGCAGGGGGGGCGGTGCTGAGGGCGGCCCGGCGGGTGCTGAGCAGGGGGGGCGGTGCTGAGGGAGCCCCACCGGGTGCTGAGCAGAGGGGGCGGTGCTGAGGGAGCACTCTGTCGGGTGCTGAGCAGAGGGGGCGGTGCTGAGGGAGCACTCTGTCGGGTGCTGAGCAGAGGGGGTGGTGCTGAGGGAGCCCCTGCAGGTGCTGAGCAGAGGGGGCGGTGCTGAGGGAGCACTCTGCCAGGTGCTGAGCAGAGGGGGCGGTGCTGAGGGAGCCCCTGCAGGTGCTGAGCAGAGGGGGGCGGTGCTGAGGGAGCGCTCTGCCTGCAGTGTGGAGGACAGGGAGGTGCGGGATGGAGAGCAATCACAGGGTGCCCCGCCTCTGCACCCCGGCCCCAAGAAGCCTTTCTCAGACCCTGGTGCAGAGGATGTGGCTTCATGAGGATGTGGGTGAAACGAGGTGATAGTGCGCTAGCCAGAAGGCCCTCCCACATCAGGCCTGTGGCTCTGGGAAGGTGAGTCTTGACAGCCACCTCCAGGGGCAGCAGAGAACCACCCCCCCAACACACACACACATACACACGTGCGCAGACACCTCCTGCCCCCTCTAGCCTGCCCGGAAGACCTGGGCTGTCTCTGAGCACTAACCCGATCAGCAGTCTCCATGTGCAGCCTGACTGACGTGGACACTTCTCTGTGTCTCTCTAGTTCTCTGTCTCCAGGGGAGACCCAGGGAAGCGTGGTTACATGAACCCAGCCGCAAAGGGGTTAAAACAGATGAGTAGCTGCATTCCCGGGGCTGCAAACCCCAGGGCAGGCTGTATTCTGGGGTAAACGCTGTAGACCCATGGTTTCTATCTGTTGCATTCACTAGGGAATGTGTCTCCTGCTCACGATGACCTGAGCCAAGAGCCTCCAGCAAGCCAGCGTCTGCTTTACTCATTCACAGGAGAGTACCTCTCAGGAGCGCAGTGCTGGGGGGTTAAGGAGCCGGTCAGGAGGTCACTGTGCAGAAGGGAAGCAGGGGGGCCAGGCACCAGCCTGCTCTGTGGCCACTGAAAGGTGTTAGCGCTCAAGTGGCCGGGCTGATTTGGGCCGTCTGTCTTGCTTGAGGCTGGCAGGAAGTCAGCTCTGCAGACTGACCTAGGTGAGAGGCAACAGAGGAAGAGAGGGCTGGCAGTAGTGAAGACTGCCCTGAAGCTGCAAAGAAACAAGACTTGCGGGCGGTCGCGGGGAACCCACAGGGGAGGAGAGCAAGACCTCAGACACCCTTCCTTCCCACCATCTTTTCTTTCCTCACCTGCTCCCACCACGTGGACCTGCTTCAGATCTGGCCTTGTCACCAGCTAGCGCGGGAGCTGAAGCAAGTCACCTGATATCTGAACCTCTGTCTTCTTGTCCATGAAAGGAGAGTGGTAATACCCACCTTCCAGGGCAGTTGTGTCAAGGTGGTTTATGAACAGTGTAGCCTGTGGTAGGCATTCACATGGGGCCTCTTCCCTCCCAATCATCTGAACCTTCATTCCGCATCTTCCATCTCTTTTTTTCCCCTCTTTTTCTGTTATCACATGTTCTCCACCCAGGGTATGTGTAGCAAGGTTACCCTGGGGCCCTGCCATTGTGCTTTGTGACCCTCAGCCTGGGAGGGTGAATGGCCAGAGCGTGGTCACAGAGCCAAAATGCAGTGACCCTTCACCCGGCTACCATGCCCTGCTCTGATTTTCTGCCTCAGAAATGCAGAAAGCGTGGTTCCAACAAAGGGCTCTTGTGTTGCTTCTGGATGCCAGAGGCTGGGGTGCAGTGGCCTGCTGGTAAATACTTCACAACCAGCCCTCTGATGGAAAGCCCCGCTTTGTAGCATTTGCCAATTTCCATGGTGTAAATACCCCCACTATGGCCAGTTTCAGTAAGGCACCACTCAGCAGACCTGGGAAGAGAGGCACAAACTCAGCTCCATATGGGTGTATTTGGACACAGAATATAAATGGCTATTTTAGCGGTTATGGAAACAATATAAGGGGAAATACTTCGAACCAGGACTTTCAGAAAACCAGGCCTGGTGGCGACAAGAGCCAGCCTGCCCTCCCACCACGTTCAGCTTGCTGCTCTGAAAGTGCTGCCCACTCTGTTTGGAATGTCTGATGTCCCTTTACATTACCCATATCCTGTGATAACTTTTCATTGATTTATCAGATATGTCTTAGTACTTAACCAGGGCTGCACAGCACTGCATCCTGTGGAAACAGACTCCTCCAGGTCGCCTCTCCCCCACTGCCCCTGCCCTCGTTCAATGCTACCATCCTGTCTTGTCTGCAAATCTACAACCTCCATCTGGTCTGCTGCTTTTTTTCTTGCTAGGCTCTAATCCAGTCTCCAAATGGCAGCCAGAATTGTCTTTGGAAAGATGTAAATCTTGTCATTCCCTTCTTAAAGCCCTTCAATGGCTTTCTCCTTTAGGGTTTAAAAAAATCCAGANATCTCACAATTTTTTTGAAGTACTAACGTCAAAGATCACCAATCACAGGGAGGTCCAGCGACTCACAATTTTTTTGAAGTACTAACGTCAAAGATCACCAATCACAGGGAGGTCCAGTGGCTAAGATTCAAAAGTTTGAAATATTGGGAGAATTACCAAAATGTGACACAGAGACAGAAAGTGAGCAAACGCTATAAGAAAAATGACACTGATAGACTTGCTTGATGCAGGGTTGCCACAAACCTCCAATTTAAAAAAAAAACAAACACATTATCTGTGAAATGCAATAAAGAGAAGCACCATAAAACGTTTGTCTGGATACTGGCCGGGACAGAGTGTGATGAGATGCTGAGGCACTTAGCCTGGGTTCCTACCTGAACTCCGCATTTCACAGCCATGCAGCTCGCTTCATCAAAAAGGGTGCTCCAAGGATTAAATGAGGCAATACATAGAGAGTGCCCAAGCCTGTGTTTGGCACACAGCAAGTGCTCAAAACTATGAATTTCCTTCCCTTTTGTCTTTAGCCAGAATAGGTCATTGGCACAGAGATCGGGAGCAGGGCATAAGTGGACCCTCTCCAGGAAAAAGAGACATAAACCCACTGACTTTGTTGTGGCTAAAATGTGACGTTGGCTAGCTGTATTAGTGGGCCAATCTCTGATATCCCAGTGACTAGCTGCTGCTGCTGCTAAGTTGCTTCAGTCGTGTCCGACTCTGTGCAACCTCATAGACGGCAGCCCACCAGGCTCCCCCTTCCCTGGGATTCTCCAGGCAAGAACACTGGAGTGGGTTGCCATTGCCTTCTCCAATGCATGAAAGTGGAAAGTGAAGGGGAAGTTGCTCAGTCGTGTCCGACTTTTCACGACCCCATGGACTGCAGCCTACTAGGCTCCTCCGTGCATGGGATTTTCCAGGCAAGAGTACTAGAGTGGGTTGCCATTGCCTTCTCTGCAGTGACTAGCTAAGGTCCAACAAATAGGGGAAAAACATTTCCAGCAGTCTCTGGAGTGTGTTCCCTTTAGTCAGGAGATGAGCATCTAGCCAACCAAAACTCCTTGATTACTCAATACAGCAGTTGTTACTCCTGCTTCACAGCTGAAGACACTAAGACTCCAAGTGACTCGGTCACTCACCCAGAGTCTCGTGATAGGTTGTGAGCTGGAACTCCTAACCAGTTCCAGCTGGCCCCGAGGCCATGTGCTGTACTAATTCCTGGAAATGAGTATAGTCAGCTCGTGGGTGTGACTGGGATGCTTCATGGAGACTGAGGGAGGGAGCACCCACCCCCTTCCCCGCCTTTGCTTTGGCCCCTTGAGTGATGATAGGAAGAACATGTTTCTGGGAGGAGAGGAGGAGCAGGGATGGGGTGGAAGACGAGCCTGGTGTGTCCAGAGGGCAGCAGGGGAAAGAGGGCAGATGCTCAAATCTTCAAGTGGTCCACAAAGTCAACGTTTATTTTTAATTATGTTTTACTTACGTAAGTAATATATGGATATATTCTTCCTGAAACATTAATAATAAAGTTAAAATGTAATTTTTTCCACCAGCTTCTTGCCTGGTCCCCTTTCCAGACATAGGTTGCTCTTCTGTCAGTTTGGGGTGAATGCTTCTTGATAATTGTATACACAGGTGTATATAAGTATGTGTATATGTATGTGTACACATGTGTGTACATATATGTATACACACAGTGTATGCATTTGTACGTGTGTGTGTGTGCATATCTGCATGTACATACATACATGTATAACTGTACACACATATATACAGGTCATATTTCTTGCATATTTTATAGATTTTTTAACCCCAGTGGTGTATCAGTCGATACACCACTTGCTTTTCCTTTTTTGTTTTTTGTTGTTGTTGTTAAATCTTTTATTATTTTTGGTGGTGCTGAGTTCCCCAACCAGGGATCGAGCTCGCACCCCCTGTTGTGGAAGCACAGAGTCTTAACTACTGGAGTGTGCTTAGTTCCTCAGTCATGTCAGACTCTTGCAAACCCATAGACTATAGCCTGCCAGGCTCCTCTGTCCATGGGATCCTCCACACAAGAATACTGGAGTGGGTTGCCATTTCCTTCACCAGGGAATCTTCCCAACCCAGGAATCGAACCTGGGTCTCCTGCATGGCAGGCATATTGTTTATCGACTGAGCTATGAGGGAAGCCCCACCAGGGACGTCCCAACGCACTCTTTCTTAAGTCAACTTTTAGCTCTTATTCCCATAACATCTGCACCCTGTTTGGAGAGATGGCATACTCTAAGTCTTCTCTTCCTCTAGTATGAACAGTGTATCTGTGTATACATTGTGAGTGCCTCTTTAAGTTAGATACCCAGAAGACTGGCATGGCAGTGGGCTTCCCAGGTGGCGTTAGTAAAAATTCTGCCTGCCAGTGCAGGAGATGTAGAAATATGGGTTCAATCACTGGGTCAGGAAGATCCCCTGGAGGTGGAAATGGCAATCCACTCTAGTATTTTTACCTGGAGAATCCCATGGACAGAAGAGCCTGGTAAGCTATGGTCCAGGAGGTCTCAAAGAGTTGGACATGAATGAAACGACTTAGCACACACATACCCAGAACACTGCAGGACCATAAGATAGGCACGTTTTAAATCTTAAGACACAGCCAAATAACCTGCTTCCAAGCTGTGGCCGAACCCATTTACTCTCCCTCCAGCAACGTATGAGGTATTAATGCCGAGAGTTAAGAGCTGAGGCTTCGAAGCCAGACACCCTGGGTGTGAATCTCGGCCCTACCACTTTCTTTGTGACGTTGGCCCCTCTCTGAACTCTGCTTCCCCATCTGTAAAATGGGGTCATAATAGAACACAGCTCACAGGCTGCCGTGGGGACTTGGCGGGTCAGTGGCAGATAGGGAGCAGTGCGAGAGATGGTCTGGTATCGTCGCTGTCATTGCTGTCGTGAGTTTATCTGCCACACATATACCTACAGAGATGAGTCCTTAGGAAGACATATATGGCATGTTTCCTGATTTTCCCACAGGTTTATCAACCCCATTCATTCAAATACACACATACATACACACCCACACTGCTCAGCCCCCAAAACATGTATTAAGAGGTGCACCCAGTCAAGCAATGCCGAAGGCGGCTTCTACTTCAAGGAGCTTGAAAGCCAAGGCCTCCCTGTGAGACCAGGAAGCTAGTTCAGAGTCTGCCCCTTCTTTCCCTTCTCCTTTGGGGTCTCCAGGGCCTGGGAGGTCTGTGATCTTGCAGAGCAGATCCTGTTTTTCCCATTTATGCTGTGCATGAGCCGGTTGGGCCCTGAGCTGATGCCCTGTGACTGTTGTGATGAGTTACCAGAAACTTACAGACTTAACACAGATTTATCATCATATGGTTTGAGGGGTTAGGAGTCCAGAAAGGGTCCCACTGGATGAAAAGGCCCTGTCGGGGCTATGTTCCCTTCTGCAGGTTCTGGATAAGATCTGCTTCTTTGCTTTTTCCATTTTCTAGAGACCACCCACATCCCTTGGCTTGTGGTCCTTTTCCTCCATCTTAGGTCTAGCAGTTGCCCCCTTCTATGCCTTTCTTCCTTACCCACATCTCCCCCCAACTGTTCTGCCTCACTTGAGATTACTTTGGACCCATCCAGATAAGGAGAAGGCAATGGCAACCCACTCCAATACTCTTTTGCCTGGAAAATCCCATGGATCGAGGAGCCTGGTACGCTGCAGTCCATGGGGTCGCTAAGAGGCAGACACGACTGAGCGACTTCACGTTCACTTTCACTTTCATGCATTGGAGAAAGAAATGGCAACCCAAGAACCCTCCAGTGTTCTTGCCTGGAGAGTCCCAGGGATGGGGGAGCCTGGTAGGCTGCCGTCTATGGGGTTGCACAGAGTCGGACGTGACTGAAGTGACTTAGCAGCAGCAGCAGCAGCATCCAGATAAGCCAGGATAACTTCCTATTTGAGTTCAGTGGATTAGCACCCTTAATCCTGTCTGCAACCTTAATTGTAACTGTTTGCCACCTGAGTCATTACTCTGCCTACCACAGGCCCCATGAGAGCCCCTTCTCTAAAGAGGGAGGGCCTGAGTCTGAGTGAGCAGCCTCTCAAACTGTTACATCTGTAGCCAGGTTTACCTTGACACGAATAGAGGCAAAATCAGTGTCTCAGATGAGTTACTAGGGCAGTGGTTTCAGTGTCAGAGAGCCCTGGGTACAAGTCGCAGCCCAGCCATAAGCTCTGTGAACTTGGACAAGTCTTGCCTCTTGTAGCCTCAGTTTCGTCTGTGCATTAGGGATAATATAATACAATTAAAATGGTAAGTGCTTTGCTCACCTTAGTGAAGGTAGCTACTTTCTTCATTCTCGTCCTTTAGAACAACCTTTCTCCACATCCCCACCCCTGACTCCCTTCCCCAGCCCTGTCCCAGGCTCAAGAGCAGGTCTCCCGTTAGCCTGTCTGTAGCAGTTAACAGTTGGTAAACACGGGTGTGCTTAGTTGCTTCAGTCGTGTCCGACTCTTTACAACCCTACGGACTATAGCTCACCAGGCTCAACTGTCCATAGGATTCTCCAGGCAAGAATACTGGAGTGGGTTGCTATGCCCTCCCCAAGAGAATCTTCCCAACCCAGGGATCAAACCCACATCTCTTATGTCTCCTGAGTTGTTAGGCAGGTTCTTTACCACTAGCACCGCCTGGGAAGCCCTGCGTGGGTATTTGTGTTCTCTAATAAAGTGGTGACTTTTTAGCCTCACCCTGAGCGTTGACTCCTCTCACGGCTGAGTCTGTTATATTCTGACGCACAGGCCTCATTGTGACCCAACTACATTCAGTCTGCACTCTCACTTTCCCAGGTTGGTGGTTCGTCAGCACTGCTGAAGAGCAAGGCTGGGTCCCTGCAACCTGCCTGGAAGGGCAGGACGGCATGCAAGATGAGTTCTCCCTGCAGCCTGAAGAAGGTAGGAGGGGTCAGGCCCCCGGGCCTGCTGTGCCGCCGGCCGTCACCCGCAGGGGCCTTCTCGCCCAGTGCCGTCTTAGCAGCTTCCTGGCTCAGGCTCTGTAGCCTGTGGACGGGAAACCAGGCCCTGGCTGGGACAGGGCAAGCCCGCCCACTCTTGGTGGCCTTGGGGAGCCAGCCCAGGTGAGCCTGGCCAGAGCTGGGGCCCTGATGCCTCTGTGGGGCCTCGGCAGGCCCGGCTGGATTGCTGTCCACACCCCACTCATCCTCCCTTGAATTATTCTGATGGCCAAGGTGCTGGCGCTGCTTCTGGCTCATTTACAAAACATCTGAAGCCATCTGTAAAGATCTCTGCTTTGTCTGTTTTCTGTGTTGGCTTAATGGCCCTGCCTGGGTGTCAGGATCAGAACTGACCCTCTCCACTCACTTCTGTTTCCCAGAGAATTTTCCCTACAGGTGTCTGAAAGAGTGGTTCCTGCTGCATCAGAAATCCTAACCCAGCCACCTCCCCTCCCCTCACCCCCAAAGAATTCCTAAATCGAGACTATGAACTCACTTTAGACACTAAACAAAAAGGTTCTGGAGTCAGGCCTGAATTTGACTCTCACCACTGAATTTGAATTTGTACCACTAACTGGCTGAGTGATCTTGGACCAGCAACTTAACCTTTCTATGCCTCAGCCACCTCCTCTAAAAATGGAAGTGATGGTATCAACATCATGGGATTTTTTTTTTAAGTTAAATGAGATCCCACATGCAAAGCAGTTGGCAAGAACCTAAAATAATAAATAACTAGGAACGGTTTTTATCACAGAGCTGTGGCTTACCTAGGGTTGAATATTTGCTGCTTCTAGTTGACTCTCTTTAGAAAGCACAGAGCTGCTTATGTGTGTGTTTAACAGAAAAGAGAGTGAGGGAAAGGGGTTTCTATGCTCAAAGGTTAGCAAAAAAAGCACACACGTGGTTTTGCATCTAGTTTTATCACAGCCAGCACCTGCAGAGTAAAATGCGTTTTGTTTTGCTCTGTGTTTGCAAAGCCACCAGGCTCTAGCGGCGGGGCTAACGAAGAAAAAGTACAAAAACCAACTCAGCTTAAAGACAGGGAGTGGTGTGCTGCCCGGAAACCATAGCTCTCTTAGACAGTTAATGATGCCCACCATGGGGCGAGTCTCTGTAAAGGACTGATTATTATCCCCAGTTTACAGATGGGAAAACAATCTCAGAAAGGTAGAAACACTGGCTCGGGATCACACAGCTAGAAGATGGGAGAGGGACCACATGTTCCTAAGGGTCTGTACATTTTTTCCCTCTGCCGTGAGGATTTCTCTTAGGACCTCTTCATAATCATGCTGGGAATAGCACTGTGTCTCCTGGGTGGCTCTTCACTCAAGCTCAGGGCTAATCCTGAGGAATTTGGTCCTTCTGAGACACCTAGGGCTCAGCAGAGACAGAGAATTAATTGCTCCTAAGTGGCAGCACGTGCTTGGTGCTGCCTTTGCCTCAAGACCCTGGAAGTGCTTTCTTCTCACCTCTTCCTTCTGCCCTTCACCTCCACATGCTGCCCGACCAGTCTCATGGAGGTACTGGTCTCTGCCCCAGCCCGCGGGTCGCCGCCGGACACTGGGGGACTTGTATGCCATCAGCTGGCGTCAAGGTGCCTACCTTGGAGTTTCCCTCCCCATTCGGTGTTCCGAACCGGATCCTGCATCTGCATGCGTCCCCCTGCTCCAGGACTGCCTGTGCTGTTGCATGTGAGAAACGTGATCTGGTCTGTACCATGTGTGTGCTGGCATGTATGTTTGGGAGGAGGGAGCCTGGGGTGTTTCTCGACCTGGGGCCCTAAAATTTCCCAGGTTAGAAAATGATACCTAGGTGCTAAAATTAATGAACAAAATAAAAACCCTTTTCCTAACTAAGGTTATGTTATGTTGCAGAGACAAAACTATCAAAGCCAACCGTATTTTATATTGAGTCAAAAGCAAAATATTTTAAAAATCAAGAAAAGTTAAATGTAAAAACAAATTGAACTTATTGCAAAAAGCATAAAGTTCATTTTATTCTAAAATAAAGTAAAAATAAATGATGCCCAGGGGCCTCTCTAATGTTGATCCAGTGACCTGTTCCCTTTATCATTTGAGTGACCAGGGTAAAGAAACCCATGTCACACCAGCTTAAGCAAAAGGGAAGTGCATTGACTCAGGTCGCTGAAAACTCTAGGTAGAGGCAGCTTCAAGCATGGCTGGATTTGGGAGCTTGAAAACATCTGTCGACTGAAGAAAAATGCACAACCAGAAGTTGTGAGTTAAGTTTTATTCAGGGACCTTACTGAGGACTGTAGCCTGGGAGACAGCCTCTCAGATAGACCTGAGGCACTGCCCCCAAAGAGGTAAGGGAGGAGCCAGGATATACAGGGGGGTTTTGTCTGGAAAAAACAAAACACGTAGTCTAACATCAAAAGATTACTGCTAATCACGAAAAGCAAACAACTTAATGATTTTCATGCTTTTCTATGAGTGGAAAGATGCAAGAGTCTGGACTCATTGAAATGACTCCTTTGATATGTATCTTATCTATCTTGGGCCAGTACCCAGAGCACAGAATGCTTCCTGTTTTTATCCATCTGAATTCCCCTCAGGGTGCACTCGGGGGTGGCTGCAGTGGCTGATGGCTTGATGGTGGGCATCATTCTTTGTCTACTGGCTTAGCAGGTAACATTTCCTTTCCACCTGCCCTTGGCACCTGAGACTCAGGCTTGCCACCCTCAGCTCCATTCTCTACCCTGCTGGAACCATTCTCATGGTGACGGTGGTTCTAGGCACTCTTTGGGGATACCCACCAAAGAACATGCTTCTCCTTCAACACAATCCCAGGATTTGATTCCAGCTGACCCAACTGGGTCATATGCCATCCCTAAACTAATCAGTGGCCAGTCACTTTGGCCCCTCCCTTTAGGTGCTGGCGAGGGCAGCTTCACCCAAACATGTGGCTGGAGGCTGGTGGTGCCACCAGGGGAAGGGCAGATGGATGGTAAGCAGGTGGTGTCACCACCATGCAGTCTCTGAAGCCTTCAGCTTTGTTAGGGATCACTGGACATTCGATGGAGTCCAGAAAGGGCCTCTGGGTGCTAGAGAACCCCGGAGTTCGGAGCCCGTAGCAATGACCCTGTTTATTCTGGGGCCCAGACAGTGCCCTTCTCACCTAGCCAGACAGAACTTCTCTGCCTCCGTGGGGCTGGATTCCCTGCTGCAGCCCTCAGCAGCCATACCCCAGCCTGCATCCGTGAGGAGAACCGCTGACTCTGCTGTACACAGGATGTGTGGCGTTTGAGTCAGCTCAGCCCCCGCTGCGCAGGTCAGGGGGCTAGATCAATAAATAAATAAACGCCCTGTGTGTTTTCCGCCTCCCTCTGCGCCAGCTGGGCAGGCCTCAGGCAGCCCGTGGTGTTTTCCCCGACACACTCACCATCAGCGTCGGCACACAGCTGGCTCGGTGACTCCCTGGGGTCTGGAATGCAACTGGAACAGGAAGGCCCTCTTCCCCTGCTCACTGGCTCCCCTGGGACTCTCATCTGTTACCTGTTTCAGCAGTCACTGCCAACAGTGCGGGGGGTGGGAGCTGTGCCCTTGCCCTGCGGAGGGCCCTGTCTGCGTGACAGTGAACAGCCTTCCAGCGGGGCCCTGCAGGGCAGCGGGAGTAACCCTGCTGGAGGCAGTTCTCTTGGCTTTGGGGGTAAGGGAGCTGGGATCCACCGAGAGGGGGATGGAGGGCACCCCAGTGACATGAATAAAAACAGAAGCAGGCAATCTTTTCATGATACATATCTCAAACCATTATGTTGTACACACAAAACTAACACACTGTTAGGTGTCAGTTATATCTCAATTAAAAATAATTTTTTAGTAAAACTTAAGCTTCAGGCATGGTTGGATCCAGGGACTTGAAAATAAAAAGAAAAGTAGAAATCAGCTACCAGCTAGATAATGAAAAATGGCTATCTCCTCCGTGGTACTGATTCAACCCCAAACCATATGCTGCCAAATCCAGCTTGTTCCTGACCCCTCCACCAACAAGGACTGCAGAGGAGCCACCACAAGGGTTTAACATCGGTCCTCTACCCCAGCATGAGCAAGGTGACTCCCACCAGGCCTTCAGGACTTATTCATTTACTAAACCTTGGCTATTTTACTAAATAGTTCCGAAATATTCCCAGTGCTAGAGATAGAGGAATGAACGAGACAGACTCAAATCCTGCCTTTCTGGAACTCTTTAGTCTATCTAGGGAAAGAGAGAAGGAGCATAATAGATAAATAAATTATCGATATGTTAGAAGGTTGTTCCTGGTAAGTAGGGTGAGGGTGCCCTGGGACTGGGTGTTAATAAGGCACGTTCAAGGAAGGTGACCTTGAGGCACAGATTTGAGGAAGGTGAGTGCGATGTGTGATGCTGAGGGATTTCTGAGGACCTGCCCTTTGTCCTGTGTCTTGTTGCTGCTTGGCCAGGGTCATCCAGGGCTAAGTGAGGGTCACTGGGGTGTGGTGGGGGAGTCGGGGAAGGATCGTGCACACAAGCCTGTGGAAGAAAGCCTCCCCTGCAAGGGCATCTCAGGATCACAGCCTTGGCCATCAACATTCCAAGCTTACAGCATCCTTGACTTACCCCAGCATCCCTTTGTCCCCACAGAAGAGAAGTACACAGTCATCTACCCCTACACAGCCCGTGACCAAGATGAAATGAACCTGGAGAGAGGAGCTGTGGTGGAAGTCATCCAGAAAAACCTGGAAGGCTGGTGGAAGATCAGGTACCCTCTGCAGCTCAGTGGGTTTCAGGCCACGTGGACCCCAGCTGCGCAGATGTCTGTAAACGATTGCAGAGGAAATGAGGCTTCAGCCTGAGCCATAGAAGGACGCTTCTCCTCTGTGCTTTTTGGCTTCCTTCCATACCCATATCCTTCTCTAAAAAGGCATAGTAAGCAAAACTGTCTCTGAACACACTGAACCACAGATAGCAATAACCCCATTGAGCAAGACTGGTCTTCACCTCCAGATGTGTCTCATAATGAGTAACTGGAGGCTGAAGCTGCCGTGAGGGAGTGATTTCCTACTCCAGCCCCACTCTGAGAGCAACAGGATGGGTAACCCCACATGGATTGTAGCCCGTCCTAAAGCTCACCATTTGCTGTCACCTCTCCAAGTCTGGTGGAGACCACCATTTCCAACACTTTGTTACAGTTCTTTCATCTATGTGATGGAATCAAAAGCTCATCGGTAGGTAAGGTGGCCAGTTCATCCTGCTGTGCTTGGGACTTTCCTAGTTTTAGTAATAAGAGTCCTGGGAACTGCCTCCTTGGTTACTCTGGTGGACAGGCTGCAACCTCGGGAGATTTAGGCAAGAGAGGAAATCTGGGGGCCCTGCCCCCTGGTGTCTGTGCCATGGTGTGAGGCAGGACACTGGGGCCAGTCACCTGGGGCTGAGTGTGTGATGCTTCATTCATTGAGCAAACCTACACCAGAATCTTTCTGGGCCAAGCTGTATGCTGAAAATTGGGGACTCAACAGTGAGAAAGACACAATAGTTTACACCCCCAGGCATGGAAGACAGACTCGGACACACACACAGGGCAGGGCAGTGGGTGAGTGCAGGTGGAATGCATGGGGACTTTGGAGCCCAGAAGACAGCTCCTCAGCCTGGGAGTCAAGAAGGCTTCCTGAGAGTCAGGACCTCAGAACTGAGGTGTGAAGGCGCAGTTAGGACAGTGATGGGTTTCCCTGGTGGTTCAGACAGTGAAGAATCTGCGTGCAATGTAGGAGACCCAGATTCAATCCCTGGATGGAGAAGAAGGGAATGACTGCCCACTGCAGTATTCTTGCTGGGAGAATCCCGTGGACGGAGGAGCCTGGTGGGCTACAGCCCATGGGGTTGCAAAGAGTTGGACGCAGCTGAGCCACTAACACTTACCTCAACATACACTTAACAATGACAGTGACAGCTCACGTGTCTTGAGTGTGTTTTATCTTGTGATATAACAAATTATCCCCAATCTGAGTGGCTCTGGAATGCAGGTGGCTTGATGGGCTCAGGGTCCCTCACAAGGCGGCAGCAGGATGTTGCCGTGGTCATCAGAAGCTTTGACCGAAGCTGGAAAGTGGCAGAGCCAGGATTTGAACCTGTGCCTTTCCGACCCCAGAGCCCACTCAGCAGTGCCTCTCTGTTTATGGCTTTGGGCCTCCAAATGATGAACTCTCTCACGGTGATGCCTGCATCGTGTGGGGCCCAGCACTTTCCAGCTGGCACGAGATTTAGTCCTTCTCAGAGGATGTTTTAAGATTGATAGACACCAAAATCTGCAGATTTCTGCCTCCTTATAAGTTTGCTTCTTGTTGAAAAGGACCCTTCTTATTGGAACACAGTGCTGTTTAGTGTGTAAAGTGATTCTTGATGAGAGGTGGCCCTGCTGTGTCATCTCCAGTCCATTAGGCAATTTCCCAAAGGTCTGGGCACCTATTTGGCGGTTCAGACTAGTGGTCTGCTGGCAAATGTTTAACAGCCAGTTCCAGAAGGAAACAATGCTCTTGAGTGGTGGTGTTTGCCAGTTTCCATGGTGTAAATCGTCCCTCCGTGGTAGATTTCAAGGTTCCATTGTGATGGTGCTGAACGTGGAGTTGGGAAGGGACGTGAACAGTTGGCTCTCACAAGCCGCCTCCTGCACACCTGTGGTCCCAATCAGCCCCTCCGGTCATGCTATTCAACCACATTCCATCGTGCAGAGAATTAAATGATTGTTACACTTGTTCAATTCCCTTTGGAATTCAGTGAGCTGGGCTCTTAGGGTGTCAGTCATTCTGGAGTTCAGTGACCCTTGGTTACCCTAGAACCAGCCCCTGACCTGCTCCATTCCCATCTGAACATGTTTTAATCTGCTTGTGACCGGAGGCCCACCCCGCCTATACCAGGCTTTGTACCAGCAGCTGTGGCCGCTGGGAAGAGGCTGCAGAGGTGAACAGCACAGACAGGTGCCAGCTGTCTAGGGCTGAACCCATTCCTGCCACCCCCCCAGACTGGATGAATGAAATGCGCCAATAGCTATAAAGTGCTGGAAACAGGACTGGCACGCAGTAGTTGTGCGTCAGTGGCAGTTACCATCACTGTTGTCACTGCAGTGATGACTGTATGGGATGCATAAGGACTGTACAGAGCTCTGTGGCCGCTCACTCTTGCCAATTCTGTTGACAGTTTGTCCACTTGTCCCCTTTTTTCTTCATTCAACTCACGGGCAGTGAGGCCCCATGCAGAGATGAATCGCCTGTGATCTCCACCCCCAGGACCTCACATTCTAAGTAGGGAAACAAGACCATCACAGCCAAGTGGCACTGTGTATTTTAGATGGGATGCTGTTGTGCGTGCAAGACCACCAGGGCACTGTGGAAGGAGGCTCAGGAAAGCCTTGAGAGGGCACCTTAAGCAGAGCTGGGATGATAGAGAATGGGCTTTCCAGGCAGAGGGTCTCCCAGAGCAGGAGCTTGGGGCAAGAGGCTGAGAGAGAGTGGAGCATTTGGAAGACTGCAGGCTACATGGGGTGGGTGGGGTGTGAGGTTGCCGTGAGAGCCACGGCCAGGGAGGCAAGGAGAGGCCAGACTGGGGAGGCCTTGAATGCCCAGCTGGGGGCTTAGGCTTCATCAGGAGGCAGCAAGCAGTGTGCCAATCTCTGGCCCTGGGCAATGATGGTCCGTCGTTCCTACCATCTGGGGCCGGAAGGGAGATTTACTGTAGGAGCTCGGCTTCTTCCTGTGGGCCTGGCAGAGCAGGCTAGATGATATCTTTCCCCTCCTCCCAGGTATCAGGGCAAAGAGGGCTGGGCCCCAGCCTCCTACCTGAGGAAGAGCAGTGGGGAACCCTTACCCCCGAAGCTGGGCCCTGGCTCACCCGCCCACGTGGGCGTCCTGGAGCTCGACGGTGTCTCCCGGCAGCAGAACTCGGTGGGCCGGGAGAAGGAGCTGCTCAACAACCAGAGGGATGGCCGGTTTGAGGGCCGTCCTGCGCCCGACGGTGACATCAAGCAGAGTAAGTGGTGCCCACCTGGCTCCCAGAGGCTTGGCAGGCTCTGTCCGGAGCTGCTCACAGGCTGTCCCTCACCCTCACAGCAGCCCCGCCACCCTCCATCCTGTAGATAAGCAAATGGGCTCACGGCCCCAGGCCACTTGTTTCCAGATCGTTCCACCAGCAAGTTGCAGAACCTGAGTGGAGAGATGTGGCTCTCCTGCTCAAGCTGCGGTTTTTCCACTGTCTTGTGATAATCACCAGACCTCCTATTTCTCAAGCCCCTACCGTGTGCCAGGAATATTATAATCAGTCTCACTGATCCTTCATAACAAACTTTGTACGACTCACTGCTTTTGTTTTACAGATCAGGAAGCAGAGAGATGAAGTGGTTTGTCCAAGACCACCCAGATAGTGAACAGTGGGACTTGAACCCACAGCCTTCTGACTCAAGAGCCAGTGTTCTCTCTGCAGGGCCTCATTTCTGAGCCTGGGGAAGAAAAAAATGGACCCTGTGTGGGGTTTACTCCAAAGACAGTTCTTTACTTATCTTGCTTTTCAGAACTTTGTTGTATATATTTTACAACTGAATGTTCCCAGCACACCTGAGAGTAGGTTGTCTGGCCACATCCCATTGGCCAGACTGAGTCAGAGGATGAGATGGTTGGATGGCATCACTCGATGGACATGAGTTTGAGCAAGCTACAGGAGTTGGTGATGGACAGGGAAGCCTCACGTGCTGCAGTCCATGGGGTCACAAAGAGTCAGACATCACTGAGCAACTGAATGAACTGAGTCCCGTGGCATTACCTAGCTGCAAGGGAGTCTGGGAAATGTCATCTTTATGTAGGCAGTCAAGTGTCTGGCTAAAATTCTGTTGCTATTTATTCTAATAGGAGACAGAGGAAATGGGTATTTAAGAGTTTAGCAGTCTTCCCAACACCTGAACTGCCAAACCACCCCTCTGTGTAGACTCAAGCCTAATCAGCTCTGGCAGCATGTGGGGTGCCTTCCTCAGTAGTCTGCCTTTAGCCAGGAGCATTGGCCCACTGCAGAGTCATCCTCCTCCTGACCCAGAGCAGGAGCAGCCCAATTCCAGAGTAAAAACCCCTGAAGTCATCAGTCCAAGTTTGTTTGGCTCTGTTTATGCATTATTTAACTTGGGTTTGCGCCAGAGCAAACAAAGACAGGGGCGGTAACATTAATGCGTCCCTGCCACATGCCAAGAACCGAGCCTGTACTGTTGACTTTCATCTCCACCCGTACCTCCAGGAGGCAGGCATTATCCCCGCTCCTCAGAAGAGGGCCACATGGCTCAAAGTCACCTAATTTGTTGCCTCCCACCTCGCGTTACACTTGTTGCCTCTCCTGGAAGGCTTTCCGTCGCTCCAGGACTCAGAAGCATCCCATCGCTAATAGAGAGTCCTGGACCCAGTCTGTGTGGCCCCGCCCCCCTCAGGCTCCTCCCACAGGAAGCGTCACAGCCACTCCCTGATGCCTGTGCAAAACAGGGTACCTCATCTCCTGCAGGAGAGGTTAGATCTGTCATGGTGTCCACCTCAGGGATTATGTTCATCGTGTGTGAAACAAGATCTCGTCTCTTTATAGGATCACCCAAGATGAGGCAGAGACCCCCTCCTCGCCGGGATATGACCATAGTAAGTGGACCCTTGCAACTGGGGACGCAGCCCCCCGCCTGAGACTGGCCGCCAACGCTCACCTCGCCCCTTTTACACAGCAGCCTTGTGAAGCTAATCCCGTTGACAGGTGGAAGAACTCGGGTCCAGGGAGATCACACAGTTGGCCTGTGGCTTTGTGACAGGCCTGGGCATGTGCTCTCTGCCTCCTGAGCCCACTCTGCTTTGTCTTAAATGAGTCTTCTCCAATAAGGTGACTTGAGACTGAGACAGAATGAGGCACACATTTCTCTTATGGTGCCATTCTGGCATTTTACTCTCATATTCCATTTTTAATTCTTAGGTACCTTTCTAAGCAATACTGCGAAAAATGGGCCTCTCGTTTTTGGTGTCTGCCATCTACTGAGCACCTACTGGGTGCTAAGCGGTGTGCTTGTTCATGTTTCACTACGTGAAATCATTGAATGCTGGTGACCCCACCAGGTAGATTCTGTTATTATCCCCATTTTACAGGAGATGAAACTGAGGCTCTCAGGAGGGGAAGGGCTTTGCCCAAAGTCACACCGATGTGTCTGACTTGGAAACCTGTGTTCATTTCACAACCCTCGTTATCTCTTAAGTTCAGAGAATATTGTCTTGCACCTGATATTCATGACTGTAGGCAAAAGTCCCAAGTTTTTTCTCATCACCCTAAAGCTGAAAGGCCAGTGACCCATCTAGAGATGATGATCAGTGATCCCCTTTGTTTTGTCCCTTAGAATCCAAATGGGCCCACCAGCACCCCTTTAGGGGTGATTGTGTGCCCCAGTCCTTTAGCCCCTCATTCATCACTGGGGAATGGAGTTATATGGATTTAACACTGTGTTTAATTGTACCAGCCTCGAGGTCTCAACCTGCCCAAGCCTCCCATCCCACCTCAAGTGGAGGAAGAGTATTACACCATTGCCGAATTCCAGACGACCATCCCTGATGGCATCAGTTTCCAGGCGGGCCTGAAGGTTGAAGTGAGTGGACCTGGTGTCCTTTTGCCTACTTGTGATTCTTTTTCTTTCTCAATTTTTTTTGGAGTCTAGTTGATTTGCAATGCTGTCTTAATTTCTGTGTTACCAAAAAGTGATTTGGGTGTATTTTTGATAACGTCTTACAGAAAAACCTGAACAAACTTTTTGACTAACCCAATATTTACATATATTTTCTTTTTCATGTTCTTTACCATATGGTTTATCACAGGATATTGAATATAGTTCCCTGTGCTATCCAGTAGAGCCCCATTGTTTATCCATACTGTATGTAGTACTTTGTATCTGCTGACCCCAAACTCCCAATTCATCCTTCCTTCTCCTCTCTCTTCCCCTTAGCAACCACAAGTCGGTTCTCTATGTCTGTGAGTCTATTTCTATTTCATAGATAAGTTTATTTATGTCATATTTTAGATTCCACACATAAGTGATATCATACCATATTTGTTTTTCTCTTTCTGACTTACTTCACTTAGTGCAATAATTCTGTGCCATCCATGCTGCTGCAGTTGGCATTCATTTTTTATGAGTGAGTAGTACGCCACTGTATCTCTCTGTGTGCTCACACTGTATCTTTATCATCTGTCAGTGAGTGGCACTCCATTGTATCTCTGCACACTGTATCGTTATCATCTGTCACTCATCTGTCAGTGAGTGGTCCATTGTATCTCTGTGTGTGCACACACTGTATCGTTATCATCTGTCACTCATCTATCTCTGTGTTCACACACTGTATCATTATCATCTGTCACTCATCTCTCAGTGAGTGGCACTCCATTGTATCTCTGTGTGTGCACACTGTATCTTTATCATCTGTCACTCATCTGTCAGTGAGTGGCACTCCATTGTATCTCTGTGTGTGCACACATTGTATGTTGTAGTTTTGATTTGCATTTCTCTAATAATTAGTGATAGTGAGCACCTTTTCATGTGCCTGTTGGCTATCTCTGTGTCTTCTTTGGAGAAATGTCTGTTTAGGTCTTCTGCCTGTTTTTCAGTTAGCCTGTTTGCTGTTTGTTGTTGAGTTGAATGAGCTGTTTATTTATTTTAGAAATCAAGCCTTGTCAGTTGCATCATATGTAAATATTTTTTCCCGGCCCGTGGGCTATCTTTTCCTTTTATTTCACGGTTTCCTTCGCTGTACACAAGCTTGTACTACTTGAGATTCTTGGTCTAGGCACCATCTCCTACTTCTGCATTTTTTAAACTTTGGTAACAGCTTTATTGAGATATAATTCACATACCATACCAGTCAGTGATTTAAGGTATAAACTTCAGTGGTTTTTTAGTATGGTTAGAAAGTTGTGCACCCATCACCATAATCAACGTGAGAGCAGTTCACCCACATAAGAAGCCCTGGGTACATTAGCAGTCCCTCTCCATTTCTCCTCATTCCCTCTCAGTGCCCCTGCCCCAGCCTTAGGCAACCACTTCTCTGTTTTCTTTGTCCAGAGATTTATCAATTTTAGGCTTCTCATATGCATGAAATCATATACTATGTGGCCTTTGTGACTGGCTTGTATTCTGTTTCTATCACCTCCTTCCCTGCTTGCCTCTTCTCTCTCCTTTTATTTTTTCTCCTCTCCCATTTCTCTTCTCTTTCTCATGGGGTTAGAGCTTGAAGGGAAGTCCATAAGTAACGGAGAAGCAGCTAGGTGCCAGCCACAGCACTCAGCACCTCACAGGCTGTGTCTCCCTTAATCATATTATCATTTATTCTTATGAGGCAGGAATGGTTCAATCCCTGTTTTTCAGATGAGGAAGTTGTGGCTCAGATAAAAGGTGCTATTCAAAGTCACACAGCCAAAAGGTGACAGAGTCAGGATTTGAACCCTTGTCTGTCTCCAGATCAGAACCAGATGTATTGACAGCCTGCTGTCTATCTGCCCAGTATTTGAGGATCTCAGGAGGATGGAGACTGTATCTGTTTTTTACTTCTGTAACCCCAAAGCTAGCACAGTGCCTGGCGCATGGTGGATTTGCAATAAGTGTTGTTAAATCAATGAAAATCCATCTCCCCGCTAGCCTCCTGCTAATACTCAGAAAACCAGGGAATGTTTTTCTCTTCATTCTTGCCTCTAACCCTGTCTGGTCCACAGTAGGTACTTAGAGAGCCATTCCTTTATGAATGCGCATTTGAATGAATGACGGGTACAGAGAGTGAATGGATGATTATGAGCCAGTGTGTGAGTGTGGTATGTGTCCTAAGCGTCTTGTGTCCTGGCCATGCTGGGGCTTCCCTGTGGCACAGGGGCTTCTCTAGTTGCCACGTGTGGGCTTAGTTGCCCCACAGCATATGAGATCTTAGTTCCCCAACCAGAGATAGAACCCATGTCCCCTGCTTTGGAAAGCTGCTCTTTTTTTTTTTCTTTTAACTTCTTATTTTATATTGGGGTGTAGCTGATGCTGAAGCTGGAGCTCCAGTACTTTGGCCACCTGATGCAAAGTGCCGACTCATTGGAAAAGACCCTGATGCTGGGAAAGATTGAGGACAGGAGGAGAAGGGGGAGACAGAAGATGAGATGGTTGGATGGCATCATTGACTCCATGAACATGATTCTGAGCAAACTCCAGGAGATGGTGAAGGACAGGGAAGCCTGGTGTACTGCAGTCCATGGGGTCACAAAGAATAGAGTCAGACAGGATGGAGCAACTGAACACCACCGTTAGTTGATAAACAATGCTGGAACAGTCTCAGGTGAACAGTCCAGGGGCTCTGCAGTACGTATGAATATATCCATTCTCCCCCAAACTTCCCTCCCAACCAGGCTGTGGAAGGTGGATTCTTCACCAGACCACCAGGGAAGTCCCCTACGGGTCTTCAGTCCCTTTTCTAGACCTCCAAAGCACCCACCATTTTTCCACAGCCCCGACACCTCCCGCCTCCCTCTGTCTTCCTCTCGCGTCCCGGGACAGTGGCCGGTGAGCCCAGGAGGAAGTGCTTCCCGTAGGCACACTGTGTGCCTCCCCACCACTGGTTCTGCCCAAGCTGCTCCAGAGGCGTCTTACGCCCAGTGCTCTCCAGTCCATGCAGGCATCGAGGGGGCTGTCTGAAGTGGTGTTTAAAGAACCTGAGTTGAAGCCTCTCAAACTTATTTTTATAAAATTCAAATCCCAATTCTCACAGAGAAACTGAGGAGACAGGAGAAATACCTCCAAGACTCTAAAAGGGTTTTTATCTGCTCCTGTTATTTTTGTCCCAGTCTGTTCTTACGAACTTCAAGTCCACAGAGCAAAGTCTAAAGATATCCTGCTTGAGCTTCAAGATAAATTCTATGCCCAGTTCTCCCATTTTGCTGTTGCAAAACATGTACGTTACTCTGATACGAAACATACGCCTGTTTCTTCACATCTTTCCACATCAAGGGTGTTCCTCCTCCCACTGCTGATCAGCCTTATTTTCACTGCTTTCCTCTGAACCCCTGCCCCACCTATCTTGCTCTCTCTGCCTTTTGTTGTCTGAGTCATGTCTGAGTCTCTGTGACCCCATGGACTGCAGCACACTAGGCTTCCCTGTCCCTCTCTGCCTTTAACCTAGCTCTTAGCCCTCTACCTGCTTTCTCACGGAAAGCACTCAAGGCCGTTCTTTGAATGGAACTTGGCATATCAAAATCCAGCTTATTCTTCACATCCCTGCCTCGTCTGGGAAGCCTCCCTGGGTTCATAATGGTGTCCCTTCTCTACCCTTTGGGTAGTTTCTGTGGGTTTGTGTGGGCTTCCCAAGTGGCTCAGTGGTAAAGAATCTGCCTGCCAACGCAGGAGGCATGGGTTTGATCCCTGGGCCGGGAAGATCCCCTGGAGGAGGAAAGGGCAACCCACTCCAGTGTTCTGGCCTGGAAGACTCCATGGACAGAGGAGCCTGGCAGGCTGCAGTCTATAGGGTTGCAAGCACACACAGGCGTGCACGATGGGTCCATACATTTCAGTCCTTAACTAAGTGCAGGCCCGTGTTTGTGTCCAGAATGCTTTCTTGTTTTAATTCTATTTTTGGCTGTGCTGGGTCCTTTTTGTTGCACACGGGCTTTCTCTAGTTGCAGCAAGCAGGGGAATCTTCCCAGACCAGGGATCAAACCTGTGTCCCCTTCATTGGCAGGAGGATCCGTAACCGCTAGACCACCAGGGAAGTCCCATAATGCATTCCTGACATTATGATGAATGAGTGTTATTCGCCCCCATTCTTCAGTGATTGACTTTTGAATTCCAGTCATCTTCCCTTGGCACGCTGAACAGACTATTCATTCTGTTCTTGCATCGACCATTGCTAGTGACGTGCTGCTGTCAACTGTTCCTTGTTCTCTTTTTCATTAGCTGTCCCTCCTCTGATTTTCTCAGGAGCTCCTCACTGTCTTTGAAATGCTGACATTTCTGTACAGCATGTCTAGGTACCTTTCTTTATTTTTATCCTGCTCAGCATAGGGTGGATCTTTTCAATTGTAGGACTAGGAGATCTACCTGTAAAATTGCCCACTTGTACATAATTAAATATTGACTATCTTCACTCTTTTTTATTCTTCCCCTCTGGAATGGTTATGAAACAGTATGAGAACTCCATGTCTCTTAACTTCCCTTTCATATTTTTCATTTTCATCACTTTTTTCTGCATTCCTGGTGTATTCTCCTTCATATTTTAGTCCATTAATTGTTTTTTTTTAACTATTCAGCTTCTTATTTAAGCAATTATCATTTTTATTTCCAAGAGCTCTTACTGATTCTTTTTCATAGTTACCTGTTCATGTTTCATAATAGCCTATTCTTTCATGATTTCTATACTGCTCTTTCTCTGTCTAAGAATATTAAATGTGTTCTTGTTCATGATCTCTTTCCTCATTGTTAAATCCTTTGCAGTGGTGTTGGTATTTATTTCAGTTCTTTTCGTGGTGTTAGTACTTGGGCTCTACAAAAAGAGGCAACAGACAGTCAAAAGCCCAGCTGGGGAGTATCTCCAAGGGGCTAGTTGACTTCCAGTGGCTTCAGCGCCAGATTAGAGACTATGAGCAGTGTCATGCCTCTGACCCAAGCTTACCTTTCCACTGTTTCCACTTGTGAGCAATCACTTCATTCTCTCCACGTGCTTTACAGAAACAGAGTAAAGGGCACAGAGGGGTCAACCGGCATGGTTGCTTCTGCCCTGGTATCGCAGGTAATCAATCCCCAGTGACTTGCCCCCAGACCACACTAATCCTAGATTCTACCTCCTGGAAGCCTGGCAGGCCTTTTGTGGCAGAACCCCCTGTAGCATTCCTGGGCCACGGCCCCCACTTACAGCTTCCATCCATCAGTGATTCCTCACAATTCCTGGTCCACTAACTTCTTGTCTGCCTCATTCTGAGCCTGGCTTTGTGTTCGTTTATTCGTTTCCTGGCTTTATTGCACTAAAAGTAAACTGCTGTTCTTTCCATCTCCCATCTTGAAACCAGAAGTCCGCTTTGCAGATTATAAAAGTGTTTTGTTTTTTTCCCCAAGAGTGCTGAAAACCATGATAAAACCTTTTCCTTTAAGACGAGGAGTTTCCAGCATTTTGTGTGAACACACACCACTGTTTGAGCATGCCAGCTAACAGGACATTTGCTGATAAGTACCAGCACTCGTTGGCTTAGAACGTTACAAAATCCACCAGGGAATCCCAGACACTGTGCTGATGCTGAGGGCTGACTGTGTGCCATAGGGAGTGAGTGGATCCCTGGGGTTTTCTGGGGAGCTGGGGAGTCTCCCTTCAAGGGCCCACCCCCACTTCAAGCAGACCCATTCCCCTTTCTTGTTTCTGGCTTTTATCCTGTCTGCTTTTGGTCAGGCTCAGCCAATAAATAGCTCACATACCCAGCATTCTTTCCCAGAAGCACAGATATAACCCATCCTTGAAACTTCTCTGCTTTATTGTTCTATGATGTTGGCAGAGGTTCTGCCAGTGGTGACTTGAAGGACTCAGGTGAGAAATAGTTGTCCCTAAAGGTTTTGGTTTGACCGGATACTCTTCTCTTAACGTGATAAACACTGTTATCCTTTGTTTTCTTCTCTTTCAGTTTTGCTTCCTGGTTCAATTCAACACCATCTTAGTGTTCAGAATTCATTAACGGAAGTGCAGCATTCTAGCAGTATAGTTGTAGGAATAACTTAGTTCTTTGTGTGGTTTATGTATCTTCAAGACATGTTTTACTAATGATGATATGATGATACAGGCACTTATCTGTGCCAGGTCCCTCATATCCTTGATAACTAATCTTCACAGAAGTCCCAAGAGGTTGATGATATGTTCAGCCGATTTTATACACGTGTTTGAGACAAAGAGAGGTTAGGTAAATGTCCAAGGTTACATATCTAGGAAGTGGTGGAGCTGGGATTTGAGCTTAGATCTCTCCTGTTTTAAAGTCCCTGCTGTTTTCTTTCATCTCCATTCTTGTGATTTTGCATTTGCTTTTACAAGCCAACTTTGGAGATACTGCAGGTTCAGTTCCAGACTACCACTATAAAGCCAAATTACAATAAAGCGAGTCACGTGAATGTGTTGGTTTCCCAGTGCATATTAAAATTATGTTTGAATTCCCTGGTGCTCCAGTGGTTAGGGCTGTACGCTTCCACTTCAGGGACTGTGGGTTCAATCCCTAGTCAGGGAACTTAGATTCCACATGCCAAACAGCAGAGCCAAAAAAAAAAAAAAATGTTATGTTGACACTACACTGTAGTCCATTAAGCATTATGTCTAAAAAAAATGTGCAGACTTTAATTTTAAAAATACTTAATTGCTTAAAATAATGTTACCAGTCATCTGAAACTTCAGTGAGTCATAATCTGTTTGTAACAATGACATCAAAGATCACTGATCACAGATCACCATTACCCTTATGATAACAATGAAAAAGTTTGAAATATGATATTGTTCAGTCACTAAGTCCTGTCAGACTCTTTGCAGCCCCATGGACTTCAGTCCCCCAGGCTCCCCTGTCCTTCACTATCTCCCTGAGTTTGCTCAGATTCATGTCCACTGAGTCAGTGATGCTATCTAACCATCTCATCTTCTGCTGTCCCCTTCTCCTTTTGCCTTCAATCTTTCCCAGCATCAGGGTCTTTTCCATGAATTAGCTATTGGCAACAGGAGGCCATAACATTGGAGCTTCACTTTCAGCATTAGTCCTTCCAATGAATATTCAGGGTGATTTCCTTTCAGATTGACTGGTTTGACCTTCTTGCAGTCCAAGCAGTTCTCAAGATCCTCTCCAGCACCACAGTTTGAAAGCACCAATTCTTCAGCACTCAGTCTTCTTTATAGTCCAACTCTCACATCTGTACATTTCAGTATTTCAGTTCAGTCGCTCAGTTGTGTCCGACTCTTTGTGACCCCATGAATTGCAGCACACCAGGCCTCCCTGTGCATCACCAACTCCCAGAGTTCACTCAGACTCACATCCATCGAATCAGTGATGCCATCCAGCCATCTCATCCTCGGTCGTCCCCTTCTCCTCCTGCCCCCAATCCCTCCCAGCATCAGAATCTTTTCCAGTGAGTCAACTCTTCGCATGAGGTGGCCCAAGTACTGGAGTTTCAGCTTTAGCATCATTCCTTCCAAAGAAATCCCAGGGCTGATCTCCTTCAGAACGGACTGGTTGGATCTCCTTGCAGTCCAAGGGAAGTCCAAGAAGTCAAGAGTCTTCTCCAACACCACAGTTCAAAAGCATCAATTCTTCAGCGCTCAGCTTTCTTCACAGTCCAACTCACATCCATACATGACCACTGGAGAAACCATAGCCTTGACTAGACGCACCTTAGTCGGCAAAGTAATGTCTCTGCTTTTGAATAGGCTATCTAGGTTGGTCATAACTTTCCTTCCAAGGAGTAAGCGTCTTTTAATTTCATGGCTGCAGTCACCATCTGCAGTGATTTTGGAGCCCCAAAAAAACAAAGTCTGACACTGTTTCCACTGTTTCCTCATCTATTTCCCATGAAGTGATGGGACCGGATGCCATGATCTTCGTTTTCTGAATGGTGAGCTTTAAGCCAGCTTTTTCACTCTCCTCTTTCACTTTCATCAAGAGGCTTTTTGGTTCCTCTTCACTTTCTGCCATGAGGGTGGTATCATGTGCATATCTGAGATTATTGATATTTCTTCCCGCAATCTTGATTCCAGCTTGTGCTGACTACTGGAAAAACCATGGCTTTGGCTATATGGACCTTTGTTAGCAAAGTGATGTCTCTGCTTTTTAATATGCTGTCTAGGTTTGTTATAGCTTTCCTTCCAAAGAACATATGTCTTTTAATTTCATGGCTGCAGTCACTGTCCACAGTGATTTTGGAACCCAAGAGAAGAAAATCTGTCACTGTGTCCATTTGTTCCCTGTTTGCCATGAAATGATGGGACTGGATGCCATCACCTTAGTTTTTTGAATGTTGAATTTTAATCAGCTTTTTCACTCTCCTCTTTCACCCTCATCAAGAGACTCTTTAGTTCCTCTTCACTTTCTGCCATTAGAGTGGTGTCATCTACATACCTGAGGTTGTTGATCTCTCTCCCAGCAATCTTGATTCCAGCTTGTGCTTCATCCAGCTCAGCATTTTGCATGATGTACTCTGCATATAAGTTAAATAAGCAGGGTGACAGTATACAACCTTGTCATACTCCTTTCCCAATTTTGAACCAGTTGGTTGTCCCATATTCAGTTTTACCGTTGCTTCTTGACTTGCATACAGATTTCTCAGGAAACAGGTAAGGTGGTCTGGTGTTCCCATCTCTTTAAGCATTTTCCAGTTTGTTGTGATCCGCACAGTCAAAGGCTTCCCTGCTGGCTCCCTGGGTAAATAATCCACCTGTAATGCAGGAGACACAGGAGTCGTGGGTTTGAACCCTGGGTCAGGAAGATCCCTTGGAGGAGGAAATGGCAACCCAGTCCAGTATCCTTGCCTGAAAACTCCCATGGACAGGGAAGCCTGGGGGACTACAGTCCAAAGGGTGTCAGAGAGTCAGACAGGACTGAGCAGCTAAGCACAAGCACACACGAGAAGTGCACAAAGACTTTAGCCTCTCATTGAAAAAGAAATAGATGATCTTCTGGAATTCCCTAGCTTTCCCTATGATCCAAGGAATGTTGGCAAATTGATCTTTGGTTCCTCTGCCTTTTGTAAACCCAGCTTGTACGTCTGGACGTTCTCAGCTCACATACAGATGAAGCCTAGCTTGAAGGATTTTGAGCATAACCTTGCTAGCATCTGAGATAAGCGCAACTGCACAGTAGTTTGAACATTCTTTGGCATTGCCCTTTTTTGGGATTGGAATGAAAACTGACCTTTTCCAGTCCTGTAGTGAGAATGACCAAAATGTGACAGGAAGATATGAAGGGAGCAACTGCTGTTGAAAACATGGCACCAACAGACTTGCTCAATGCAGGGTGGCCACAGACCTTCAATTTGGTAAAAAAAAAAAAAAAAAGCAGTATCTGTAGAGCCCAGTGGAGTGAAGCACAAGAAAACAAGGTATGTCTGTATTCACAGTAGCTCTTAGCTTCTCTCTAGTAAATGAAAACTACCGTACGTGATGATTAAGAACACAGATACACAGGGACTTCCCTGGTGATCCAGGGGGCCTGGGTTCCACCCCTGGTCAGGAACCTAGACCCCACAGGCCGCAACTAAGAGTTCACATGCTGCGTCCTGCATGCCACAGCTAAGACCCGGTGCAGTCAAGTAAATAAATAAAAGTAAATTTTAAAAAATGATAAAATTACCTTTTAACAACAACAAAACTAAAAAGAACAAAGATGTTTAGAGCTTCTGCCACGGTACATGGTAGAGTGTGCGCCTAGCAAACCCTCCCTGATGTGTTAGTTTGATTACTGTCCTGTTTTTGTTCGCTTATGCACATACTTAGAGTTTAAATTTACGGATGTGCCAGCAATGACTTGTACACCAAGAATCACCTGTAATCATCACCAGAGCTAGCATGTGTTGGTAAGACGCTGGCCAGCCGCACATAAAGGACTTCCATTCCTCATTACCCTTTCCTGGAGAGACTCCAATGGGATGTGTTAAATATCTGCCTGCCATGTGCCTGCTGCTCCCAGTGCTCTCCCCTGAAGTTTAATTACTAGTAGGTAGCATTTTCCCTCCTTTACCAAGCGCTGCTGCACACATTCCCTTCTGTGGTCGTCATGGAAACCCTGCCCGTGGGCGTGATCGTTCTTCCCCTCCTCTCTTTTGTGGCACGGTGTCTCAGGCCCGCGGCTGACCGGGGCTGTTCAGGCGGCCAGAACCGAGCCCGGCCTCTGCTCCTGCACTGGGTCTGTGGCTGCGCTTCCTCTCTGGTCTGGGCGGCAGAGTGCAACAGCAGAACTG
>SJYQ01094263.1:400513-468003 GCA_006410935.1 Redunca redunca | reverse complement strand
GTTGTTGCACGTGGGCAGTGGGGTCCTTGGGGACCAGGGGGGCCTGTGTGTGCACCAGACCCTCGACCAGACTACGGGGGATGAGAGGAGCCTGGCTTCACGCAGAGAGAAGTGTAGTCACACAGTTAGAAGTAGAGGCCGGGAAAGCAGGAGGAGAAAGACTTCCTCAATGGAAGGCGCTTGAGCAGAGCTGACAGCAGAGTGTGCTCCGTGGTCCAGCAGCTTCTGAGCGCACTGAGGTCTCTGAAAAGTTGGGCTGAGATGGGATACTTAAACCTGTGCTCAGACATTCAGTCGTGTCCAGCTCTGTGACCCCATGAACTATAGCCCGCCAGGCTCCTCTGTCCATAGGACTCTCCAGGCAAGAATACTGGAGTGGGTTGCCATTTCCTCCTCCAGGGGATCTTCCAGACCCAGGGATCAAACCCAGGTCTCTTACCTTTCCTCCACTGGCAGGCAGATTCTTGCCACCAGCACCACTTGGGAAGCCTAAAACCTTCTTGTTCTTGCTGTTCAGTCGCTTAGTCATGTCCTGCGACTCCATGGACTGCAGCATGCCAGGCTTCCCTGTCCTTCACTATCTCAAGGAGTTTGCTCATTCTCATGTCCATTGAGTTGGTGATGCCATCCAACCAACTCATCCTCTGTCATCTCCTTCTCCTCCTGCCTTTGAGCATCGGGGTCTTTTCTATTGAGTCGGGTCTTCACATCAGTTGGCCAAAGTATTGGAGCTTCAGCTTCAGCATCAGCCCTTCCAATGAATGTTCAGGGTTGATTTCCTTTAGCCCCAATACCTGGGGCTACTTAATTTCGAGTCAGAACTTGGTGAAGGTGACTTTTCAAGTTGTCCAGCAGGAAATGGATTGATCGTTCAGTACATGGCTTTAGGACAACTACTCAAACAGTAGAAAAAATTTCATTCTGACTGCTCACCAAAACCCAAAGTAAACTCTGGTCAATTAAATATTTAAATGCAGTTGAAATGATCATAAGAGTATTGGGAGAAAATACAAGCTGATGTTTATTCAGTGTTCGGTGTTGTCTCTGTGGAGCCACTTCTATCCAGGAGTGGGAACTGTTACTACTGATGAACCATTCTGGTTGTCACGGAAAGTGGAACCATGAGTGATCTTTTTCCTTCTTTTGATTCTCTCTGTCTTAGACATTTTTATATTGTTCTGGAAATTTTTATACAGTTGCCCTATTTTTTATGCTTTGTTTAAAAATTCAATGGAAGTAGTTTTTTTTTCTTTTTGCTTTTATAATTTAAACCTGACTTTTACATTTGTGAAAGTGATACATGGCTATAATGAGATGTTTACATGGTAGGACACAACCAGGAATAAGTTATTTAAAAACTCATGTTTGGCCCTGCTTCCCTAAATTAACCATTTAAAACATTAATTAAACATTCTTGGCACCTTTCTTTGCATGTCTACAGATAGAAAAATAACACATTTGAAATGTCATTCAGTATGAGATGTGCTCTGTGTTCTATTTTTAATGAGAGAATTAAATTTTTCCTCAGTTAAACCTATAGCCATGAAATTAAAAGACGCTTACTCCTTGGAAGGAAAGTTATAACCAACCTAGATAGCATATTGAAAAGCAGAGACATTACTTTGCCAACAAAGGTCCATGTAGTCAAGGCTATGGTTTTTCCAGTGGTCATGTATGGATGTGAGAGTTGGACTGTGAAGAAAGCTGAGCGCTGAAGAATGGATGCTTTTGAACTGTGGTGTTGGAGAAGACTCTTGAGAGTCCCTTGGACTGCAAGGAGATCCAACCAGTCCATCCTACAGGAGATCAGTCCTGGGTGTTCATTGGAGGGAATGATGTGAAAGCTGAAACTCCAGTACTTTGGCCACCTCATGTGAAGAGTTGACTCATTGGAAAAGACCCTGATGCTGGGAGGGATTGGGGGCAGGAGGAGAAGGGGACGACAGAGGAGGAGATGGCTGGATGGCATCACCGAGTCGATGGACGTGAATCTGAGTGATCTCTGGGAGTTGTTGATGGATAGGGAGGCCTGGCGTGCTGCGATTCATGGGGTCGCAAAGAGTCGGACACGACTGAGCAACTGAGCTGAAACTTATAGAAAAGAATCTGCATTATGACAGAAGAAATTACTGGTCTTTGAGAAAATGTTTCTGTGCTATAAGAGATGTTAGTTCCTGGGGCTTCCCTGGTCATCCAGTGGATTAAGAATCTGCCTGCCAATGCCAGGGACGTGGGTTCGATCCTTGGTCTGGGGAAATCTGCTATGGAGCAGCTAAGCCTGTGTACCGCACCTACTGGGCCTGTGCACCCCAGAGCCCGTGTTCCGTAACAAGAGAGGCCTCCACGGTGAGAAGCCCATGCCCCAGAACTAGAGAGTAGCCCCTGCTTGCCGCAACCGGAGAGAGCCTACAGGCAGCAGTGAAGACCCAGCACATCCAAAAATCTAAGAAACGTGTTTTATGAAACTGAGCAGACCGAAATCGTCAGGTATCTCTACCCCATATATTAATGTTAGGCTAGATCAAACGAAAAATCCCGGTAAGAAGAAGAGAGGAGCACGGTTATGTTTCCTCCCTCTCCGGGCCCATCTCCCCACGTCTCTGCTGCCTGTTATTTTTCCCTCAGTGGGGTCTGCAGCCCTGACCCTCTGTGTCGTAACCACGGCTCCTGGGCGTCAGAGGATTTAGGGCCTCATCAGCAGTGCTCTGACAGTGATGCCTCCATTCCTGAGGTTCAGGGTGTCTGGATTTCACGGTCAAGAAGGGTCCTGAGTGCTTGAGAACAGAATGCCTGCTTGTCATCTGCACAGTTTAAGGGTGCCTTGTCTGGGCTTAAAGCTGTTGGTCGCGTTTCCTTTCCTCGGGAGGTTGTGGAGGTTCTTCTGCATATGACGACGCCGTGGAGAAGTGTGAGGCCTGCTTTGCTTTGTCTTTCCTGAAATTGGCGGAAGAATGCCTGCCTTCATCGTGAGAAAGATGATCCTGTGAAAGTGCTGCCCTCAATATGCCGGCAAATTTGGAAAACTCAGCAGGGGTCACAGGACTGGAAAAGGTCAGTTTTCATTCCAATTCCAAAGAAAGGCAATGCTGAAGAATGCTCAAACTACCGCACGATTGCACTCATCTCACATGCTAGTAGAGTAATGCTCAAAATTCTCCAAGCCAGGCTTCAGCAATACGTGAGCCGTGAACTCCCTGATGTTCAAGCTGGTTTTAGAAAAGGCAGAGGAACCAGAGATCAAATTGCCAACATCTGCTGGATCATTGAAAAAGCAAGAGAGTTCCAGAAAAACATCTATTTCTGCTTTATTGACTATGCCAAAGCCCTTGACTGTGTGGATCACAATAAACTGTGGAAAATTCTGAAAGAGATGGGAATACCAGACCACCTGACCTGCCTCTTGAGAAATCTGTATGCAGGTCAGGAAGCAACAGTTAGAATTGGACATGGAACAACAGACTGGTTCCAATTAAGAAAAGGAGTCCGTCAAAGCTGTATATTGTCACCCTGCTTATTTAACTTCTATGCAGAGTGCATCATGAGAAGCGCTGGACTGGAAGAAGCACTAGCTGGAATCAAGATTGATGGAAGAAATATCAATAACCTCAGATATGCAGATGACACCACCCTGATGGCAGAAAGTGAAGAGGAACTCAAAAGCCTCTTGATGAAAGTGAAAGAGGAAAGCGAAAAAGTTGGCTTAAAGCTCAACATTCAGAAAATGAAGATCATGGCANCCCATCACTTCATGGGAAATAGATGGGGAAACAGTGTCAGACTTTATTTTTGGGGGCTCCAAAATCACTGCAGATGGTGACTGCAGCCATGAAATTAAAAGACGCTTACTCCTTGGAAGAAAAGTTATGACCAACTTAGGTAGTAAATTCAAAAGTAGAGACATTACTTTGCCAACTAAGGTCCGTCTAGTCAAGGCTATGGTTTTTCCTGTGGTCGTGTATGGATGTGAGAGTTGGACTGTGAAGAAAGCTGAGCACCGAAGAATTGATGCGTTTGAACTGTGGTGTTNCTCAGGCAGGAGAAACTGTCCTCAAGCAGGATACATCCATGCTAAATATAATCCTTGGCACAGAGTCCAAACCCAGTTGCTCGTTGTGTAATCATCAGTTCTGGGCTTCAAGATAAAAACGTTTTATGTGACCAAGACTAAGGAATGTAGAGAGAAAAAAAAAGTTTGTCCTTTCTTCCTCGAGAATTCCAGACCCCTGTCTCCACTTCGAGAGCCCCAGACCCCTGTCTCCACTTCAAGAGCCCCAGACCCCTTTCTCCTCCTCGGGGACCCTGGACTTCTTACCAGTCTGCCTAGGACTTGCCTCTCGTTTGCTGTAGTGGAGTCTTTCATTTCGGGGAACTTTATTGGTGTTCTAATTGCTGCTTTGTTACTGATTTCTCTGCTTCTGGGACCTGCTTATGGATTTTGTAGGTTTTCTCAGTGTATTCGCTGCCCTCTAATTTTTAATACTTTCCTCTTTAATCTGCTTTCACACAAGCGTTCCCTTTATGTGAGGAATTTGATTTTCAGATGGAAAGCCTCATTTCCCTCAGCCTCGGTGGCTAATGAAAAGGAGGCTGCCATTTGTTGGGTGAGACAAAATTTTCCTAGCACGAGACCCTCAGGGCCTTTATTGAAGAGGCCATGAACAGGAGATGGGGGATATTCCTGGACTGACAAGAAGTGATGCGACTGAAGCTCCAGGGCTGTCCCCACCCTCAGTGGGAATGACACCGGCGTGTACCCTGCGGAGACGTATGGACCGCTGTGGTCGGGCGCTGGGGCCGCTCGCGGGCCTGTGTGCTCCGGGACTCTACTGTTGCTATGGAGATGAGACGGCTCATCACTCCAGCAGGTGTCTCCTCCCTTGCTGTCCGGTGCCCCTGGTCCCTGGAGGAACCTCACAGGGTCCACGAGCCATTTCCCCTCCCGTGAAGGCCCCAGGTGCCTCCACCCCCAGGACATCTTCAGCCTGGCCCGGAGCAGAGCGGGTGCACCCAGGAGAACTTGCTTCAGATTCAGTTCCCTTTGCCTAGTGGTGTGTTGGCTTAAACCAACCTCCCCTTCCTTTTTAAAAATCACCTCATTCTGCCTTTTTAGAGACTCTTCTTGCATTTGCTTTTCGGCTTCTCGGTTCCCTTGGCGTCCGGCTTATCCGTTTTTAAATGCATCTGTCGTTTCGTCGTGTAGTTTGTTTGCAGTTGCAAGTTGGCTCAACTTTTATTTTGACACCTTCCAGCTGGACTGCGAACCCTTCCCCATGTTGCTCTGAGCCTTCTCAGACTTTGCTGGTTATTTTTGTTTAATGTTCCCCTGTTTCCCTTCCTCCAACTCTTCTCTCATCCCTCCCAAGGCATTTAGGACATTTAAACAAAGTATCAGGGACACCTTTTACTTGAATTTTCTGCAGCACTTTTTAAAATCCTCTTCCTGCGTTAGCACCGTTAAGATGTTTCTGGACATTTCTGGGTCTTTAGAAACCAGTGACTATGGACTCTGAGACGGAGGTGGGGCTGCAGCATGGGCTGTACTGGGTGGGCAGGGGACCAGCCCAGCCCTGCCGTGTATGCGCTGTGCCAGGCTGCCCACGGGGGCCTCGATTCGGGAGGCCCTTTGTCGTCTTTGTGTTCCAGGAAGGAAAGCTTGCATAGCTCACCCAGCCCCATCCCCCACCCAGCCTCTCCCCCTACCTCTCCCTGGGCGGGCAGTTCTCTGATCAGACTCCGATGCCGTCCCCCGAAAGTTTCTGGTACACATTTGAGAAATGGTAATCGACATCATTCACCTTCTTTCCATAAAGGTCTTTCCGGGGCCTAACAGAGGCTGTTTTTAACTTCATTTGAGCCACAGATTATGTAGAAACATCTGTTCAAGAGAAGAAAACCATCAGTTGGCAGTGGTCTCATTTGCTGTCCTGAAATGGGCCCCAGGAGGGTGGGTCCCCATGGCATGGTCGAGGGTCTGTTGACTCTCACGCCTCAGCACCTCAAATCGTGGCATCCAGGAGTTGTGAGCCCTTCAGCGTGGGGTGCGGGAGGGGATAGGACCCACCAAGCCAAAGAAGGTTGCTTTCTGAAGCCCGATTCTGATGGGCCCTGGTCCCTGTCTGTTCCCTGTGTCTCCCTGGTGTCCTCGCTGACCACAGGGAGACACTGGAGCCTGGCGGGCTGTTCATGCTTTTTCATTTGCACGTGACATGGTTAAAGCCTCGGTAGGTTTTCTTCTCATCCCCAATGTTCCTGAAGAGCAGACTGACTGAGACAAGAACTGTGATGTGATTTCCTTGCATTCGCACCTTCTTGGCCGGGAGAGCCCTTGCCCCAGTCCTCTCCACCTGCAGGCCGTCCACTCGCCTGTCTAGGCTCGGCCTGGATGCCCTCTTGACCTTGGTACCTGTCCCCATCACCCATCAGAAATCACCCGCATCCCCGCCACCCTCCTTGGCCTCATTAGATCTCTTCCTGCCGTTTTCTGACCTGCCGTGCCTCCCCCTCTCAGCTACCCATTCCTTGCTGTCAAGTCCCTGACTTGGGCAGGATGACCAGTTGTCCCAGTTTGCTCTGAGGCATTTACTAGGTGGTGGGCTTTCAAAGCTAAACTCTGGAGAATCCCAGGAAACCTGGATGGTCCCTCTGCAGAGCCACACGTGGTTATTCTTTTACAGCCTTACTCCAGTGAGAATTAAGCATCGCACAGCAATGGGACTCAGCGTTTGTCCACTTGTCTTTCAGAGGATGCAGTCCAGGGAGACCTGCTTTGAAAAATACGAAAGTTTGTAAAATTATCAGACAGATGGTGATGGTGTTCCTCCCTGGGAGGCAGCACGTGTTGGCCACTGTGTAGATAGTTTTAATCATGCAGTCTCCAATCAGATGGAGACCTTCTCAAGAGCAGAAACGGCTTACTCGATTTTTAAGACTTCTTGTTTGTTGAATGAAGGCAGGAAGGAGTACGTGAATGAATGGAGTGGGGCCTGGAGGTGGCCCTCAGAATAAACTCTGCTTTGCCTTTTCAGGAAGCCGGAGCTGGTGAATGAGAAGTAAAGGTCCAGTGTGTCTCTGTTTTATTCCTTGAAAACAGGAAGTCCTTTGATGGATTTTAAAATGCCAACAAAGACGTTGCTAGAAAAAACAAGGATGCTTTTTATTCAGGCTCAGTGGGTGACCCTCTCCTGATCCATCCTGGGATGGATTTTTTCCCCCAGTGCGCATACTTTAAAGCACAGTTTTTCAGGCGCCTGATGCTGTGTGTGCTTTTATTCTGCCCAGCCAAGGGAGTCGCAGGATTCTCTGGCAGGTTTGCAGAAGGAGAGTTTATGTACAGAGAAGTTTGTCCCCCGTGGGTGATAGCTCGGTCTGCAGGGGCAGGGCTGGAAAGCTCTCAGTTTTGAAGCAGGAACAGCTCCCAGCCCCATTCCTGGTCCCTGGTCCGCTTCTCAGAGCCCCACATTCAGTCTGGTTTCAGGGTCAGATCTTCTCTGCCTTCCTCTGAGATGAGAGAATTCGCAGAACCAAGGCTCTGAGCAGGTGAACCTGTGCCTCTTGCCCGGGTCAGTAGACTCTTCCCCAGTGCTTCTTCCCTCTGGAATTCTCTCCTCCTCCTCCTCCCTGCACCGCAATGCTGCACATCCCTCAAGGCGCCAGCCATTCCAGCCCACAGGACGGTCATTCTTTCGGAATTCCGTGTACTTTTTCATCGGTGCCACGAGCTTCCTGATGATTTCGTTTGAGCTCATTTATTTCTTAAGAAAGTTTGTGAGGGCAGGAACCATGTCTTCTCTGATCTTTCCAGCAACCCCAGGTAGGCAGCCCCTCCTCCTTGATGTCATGATAAAAATCACTGGATAAATTGGCCTCTGCAGTTAGAGCTCGGAGACGCTGAAACTCTGATGTGGGCGATTGTCTAGTGGTTCAGGGAAGTTGCAACACAAAATTAAAGGAATGAAACGGAAGGACAAGCAAGGTATCAGCATTTCCCAAAATATCATCCTGCCAGTAGAACTGTATAAAGAAGACTAAGAGCCGAAGAATTGATGCTTTTGAACTGTGGTGTTGAAGAAGACTCTTGAGAGTTCCTTGGATAGCAAGGAGATTCAACCAGTCAGTCCTAAAGGAAATCAGTCCTGAATATTCATTTGAAGGACTGGTGCTGAAGCTGAAACTCCAATACTTCGGCCACCTAATGGGAAGAAATGACTCATTGGAAAAGACCCTGATGCTGGGAAAGATTGAAGGCGGGAGGAGAAGGGGGCAACAGAAAATGAGATGGTTGGATGGCATCACTGACTTGCTGGATGTGAGTTTCAGCAAACGTCTCGAGATAGTGGTGGACAGGGAAGCCTGGTGTTGCTGCAGTTCATGGGGTAGCAAAAGAGTTGGACACGGCTTAGCAGCTTAAACAACAGCAAAGTAGAAACGTACCTTTAAGTTGCTTTCAGAAATCTGCTGAAATGATGCACAGATACTTACACATACTGTCAGCCACAGAGCGGGCAGTGGGGAGCAGGAAGGGAATCCACCCGCCCGGGGAGGGTGCCGTCCAGCAGTGGTGCTTCTGGCCTGTTGCCCCCTCACCGCCGTGACGCTGGGTGTCCCCAGGGATTCTGGAGCCCCCAAAAGAATAAATATCTTTTAACTTTTGCTTGTTTAGTCTCTAAGACTATTTTGTGTAGCGTGTTGCACGCACAAGAAAAGGCAAGGACAAAGAGTCCAGTCTCGCCCTTGTTGGACTTCAGTGTTCTCATCTGTACAATGGGCTCTATCTTCCGTCCTTCATAGACTTCTTGTGGCAGAGAACGGGACGGCCCCAGTGCTGTTCTGGACATTGGATCCCCGCCCCAATAGGCCGGACCCAAGGCAAGTTGAGCCTGCAGCCTCTTGCATCTTGCGTTTTCATTGACCGGATCTACCTGTTTAAATTCGGGGGTATTCTTGGTAAGAGAAATAGGAATACGGACCCTGGGCCGAGCCAGCCAGAGGGTCCAGTCCCCTGCTCTGCTCTCCTGGCGGCTCATTCCCGGGGGACCCTCTTGCACCTCACAGAGCAGGTATCTGTTTGGGCTCTGCCTGTCGTCATGGACTCGGGCCTCGACTTCCGTGCTTTGTTTTCCAGGGAGATAGGCATCCAGCAGGACGGCAGGGTTCACCTCACCGTCGTTTACTTTGGAAAAGAAGAAATGGATGAGGTCAAAGGGATACTTGAGAACACTTCCAGGTGAGTCCGAGGGGGAGCCGTGGCCGGGAGTCTGGCACCCGAGCCTGGGAGGAGGTACCTGGGCTCGAGCAGGCTGTTTGATGTCCTTACCGCTCCCAGCGGCCCGCGCCGGGAGAGTGGCGGGCCGGCCGTGTGTGTGTGCTAGGGGACTGAGGGCTTGCTTCTGCGCCCTCCTTCCTGGGGACCGCCCGCCTCGCACGCATCCTTGTCGTGTGGGGCAGCGACCTGGACAGGAGGGTGACACCAGCCCAGAGTGCCTGGGTGGGGGACAGGGCTTCTCTGGGCCACCGCGCGAAGGCAGGTGTGGGGACTGCACTCGGCAGGGATGGAGCTGGGGAGCACGGCCATGTGGGGAGTGCTTCTCAGCCCCGCTCTTCAGGGCCCGTCTCACCCACTTCGCAGATGGGCTCAGCCTCCGACTCTCTCATTCTGCGCTTTGAGATCAGAGCGGGGTGGGTAGTGATGACTGGGGCGGGCCCTAGAGTCACAGAAGCTGTTGAACCAGCACCTTTGGATGGAGGCTTGTGGGTTTCTGCCTCATTCATCAGTTACGTGGGGAATACGTGTATTAAAAAACAACAGAGAGGGGTTTTTTCCCCTACCCAAATAAGCGAGCAAACATGTATCCAATGAGTACACATCTGTGGCATTTCCTGCTTGTGAGGTGGCTGGCGGTACTGTCTGCTCACTCATCCTGGTTTGCAGCCGCAGGTGAATGGCCAGGTGGGTGGTTTCTCTGCACGTATGTCTTGGAGGTACTGGGGGCGGAAGTCATCTGAGTAGGTTCACTGGTTTGAGTATAAACAAGGCCCTCTGTTTTCAATCTCTGGTCAAAGCATAAGATGCTGAGACTACGTGCGCTCTTTGTGTTTATTTTCAGGCTTTGTTACTAATTTTGTATTACCGAGCGCAAGATCAGAATGGTAGTAATTACTCAGACCTCTGAAGCAGTGCACTGGTCAGATTCTATCCACACTGACTTTTGTAAATGAAGTTTTATTGGCCCGAAGGCCTGCTCATCTCTTTCTGTATCATTTGTGGCGGCTTTCATACTCAGCTGCAGAGCTGAGTAGTTATGACAGAGACCGCGTAACTCACAAAGCTAAACTTTTTACTGTCTGGTCCTTTATAGAAAAAGTTTGCCAACCTCTGTTCTAAAGCAATAAGGAGTTAAAAGAGTTTAAAACTAAGTACCAGTTTAAAGCCGTGGTGCCTGCCGAAGGGAGATCAAAGGGAATAAAATAATTGAATATCCTAAACGTAAATGAAATAGAAATCTCTCGACTCCAACGCGTTGCAGTATCCTTTTCATCTCTACCTGGGCGTGAGGAGCGGGAGTTATTAGAATTTGTGTCCTCTGCTGGTGGATAGATTTTAACGTCTCTGCAGGTAGCCACGGGAGGTGTGGATCTTTTTCATGCCTTCCAGATGATTCTGACGTGCAGCCAGGATTGAGAACGATTGTCCGGGAAAGTGGAGGTCCCTCCAGGGGCTGCCTGAGCCACCTCCTTTAAGGGCATTTCAAGCAGAGGTCCAGGTGACCCAGCACAGTCAGGCTGGGTCTTGGCATCTTCCAAGGACATCAGAAGGCGATCAGACATTTGCTGATAGATACCTCAGGCCGACTTTAGACGAGTCTGATGGACTAATGGGAGGCCACTGAGGCCGTGTTATAGGAAATGCTCTGTCCAGTGGCCGGAGTGCCCGGGACTCTATCAAGGCAGTTTCTTCCATATCACATTACCTGGCGGGCTGAATTCACACTCAGAGGGTTGTGTGGTCAGCCAAGAATGAATGGAATCTGAACAAGGACAGTACAGTCATTCCCGGGGTAGGGGTGGTTTGGGAAACGCCCAGAGAAGAAGCTAGCCCCGAAGGGGGCTTCGTGCTGGAGCCTGAGCCAGTCTTTGAAGCAGGGCTGCAGAAGCTTGCTGCCTCTCCGCTCTGATCACCGGTGACACTGCGGCGTTGATGACCCGGAGGCCGTGGGGCGTGTCCTGCCCCCTCCTGAGTGTTGCTTTAGGAATGCCCTGCCCTCTGCCGCCAGCCTGAACTGGTTCCCCACGGCTGCTGCCTGCAACCCCATGGAGCAGATGGAGTTCCTCGTCACCCGCTGTACCCGCTCGGGTACCCAGTCTGGTCCCCAGGCTGGCTCTTACCTTTCCCGTCGTTTTGATGGCTCAGTGCCCCGCAGCCACACGGGGCGCAGTTCACCCTTCGTCCTCACTCGCTGTGTTCCCTTAGGTCTGGGTTCCCTCCACCCTCCTTCCTGCTTCCTCTGACACTCTGTCTGGCGTCCGCACCCAGATCCCCACTCTGGAGCTCCCCCTGCCCTGTCCTGCCCTCTCAGCTCTGACCACCCTCTCCCTCAGCATCTCTCATACACGCTTCCTGGAGTGTGTTTCCACTGTCCTGGCTAGGCTATCTGCTGCTAGCGTAGTACCACGTCGCGTGCTTCTGTGACTCCAGCCCTCAGCATAGGGCCTTCCTCAGTTTTAAAATGGTCAGTGTTTGTCCTTTGGGAGAAGGACAGTGCCCAGTGTGTAGTAAATTTGTACATAGTAATCTATGTAAAACACATAGAAGCTTTACTTAACTACCATTTTTATCATTCTCTTAAGATGCTAAAACTTTAATTAAAATGCATCTCATCTTTGAATAATATTAAACTTATTATTAAATATTAGGTTAGTAAATAATGTTAGAACTTTATTATTAATAATTATTAAGCCATTGTTATTAACCTGAAAGATACCGTTTAATGTTTGCACCAACCTTATAAGATAGAAGCTGTTATTAACCCCCTTTTTTTTTCTGCACGGCATGTGGGATCTTAGTTCCCCTACCAGGGATCAAACGCGTGCCTGCTACAGTGGAAGCATGCACTCAGTCACTGGAAGCCCCTGACCCCATTTCTTAGTGAAGAAGTGGAGGTTTAGAGAGGTTGGTACTCAGCCTGCCGCTCCTGATCCGGGGGACAGTCAGACCTGAACCTCGTCTGTAACTTCCAGATTACCAGTCTTAACATCCCAGCAGATTCTCACTCCAAAAAGCCATAGCTGTTCATTGAAAATAGTAAGATTTGAAACCAGTTTCAATGAAATTTATTTCACTTGGCTATCAGCATTGTGACAAAACTACTCTAAATCTAGCTAACATATACATATTTTAAGAATGTCTTGAAAAAAGTCTAGCTCAGTCACCGGCGTGCAGTGTTTGTATGTCTTGGTCTATGCTTCCTCCGTCGAGCTTTCTATTTCCGTGGACAGCTGCATAGCAGTGTTTTCCAAACTGCAGTTTGTGATTCATTAGAGTGCTGTGAAATTGATTTGATTTGAGTGGATTGTGTGCAGTGTTTAAAAAAAACCCCAAGATTGAATAGGACAGAAGATTATCAAAATATATCACGAGTAGTAAAGATTATTGTTTCATGAAAGTTTAATTTTAGAGAGTGTGTGTGTAGAGGGGTTGCTGTGTCATGATGTATGATATATCCTTTTGTAAGGATAAGCATTGTGGTCAAAATATTTAGAAGCCACTGACATAGAGATCCCATTAATTTGAGAGAGGATCCAGGTATAAGATCTCAATAACCATTTTCTAGTCTCCCCTTGGGCTTCCCTGGTGGCTCAATGGTAAAGAATCCACCTGCCAATGCAGGAGATGTAGGTTCAGTTCCTGGGTTGAGAAAATCCCCTCGAGAAGGAAATTTCAATCCACTCCAGTATTCTTGCCTGGGAAATTCCATGGACAGAGGAGCCTGTGGGCTACGGTCTATGGGGTCACAAGAGTCAGGCAGAACTTAGTGACTGAAAACAACAATAAAACAATGACAAAAATTCCTTCTCAATAGATGATTTTTATTCCACAGAGTTTTTCATACTTCTTGTTGTTCAGTTGCCGAGTTGTGTCTGACTCTTTGTGACCCCATGGACTGCAGCAGCCCAGGCTTTCCTGTCCTTCAGTATCTCCCAGAGTTTTCTCAAGTTCATGTCCATTGAATTGGTGATGCCACCCAACCATCTCATCCTCTGTTGCCCTCTTCTCCTCCTGCCTTCTGTCTTTCCCAGCATCAGGGTCTTTTCCAATGAGTCAGCCGTTCGTATCGGGTGGCCAAAGGATTGGAGCTACAGCTTCAGCTCCAGTCCTTCCAAAGAGTATCCAGGGTTGATCTCCTTTAAGATGGACTGGTTTGATCTCCTTGCAGTCCAGGGGACTCTTAAGAGTCTTCTCCAACACCACAGTTCAAAAACATCAATTCTTTGGTGCTCTGCTTTCTTTACTGTCCAGCCCTCACATCTGTACATAACTACTGGAAAGACCATAGCCTTGACTGTGACTTTTGTTGGAAAAGTGATGTCTTTGCTTTTTAGCACTATGCCTCAGCTAGTCTCAAATTACAGCCTAGCTCAGTGATTCTCAAATATAAATGTACTTTGAATAACGTGGAGTGCTTTTAAAAATGCAGATTCCTGAGCTCCAGCCCCAGAAATTCTGAGTTGTTAGGTCTGGGGTGAAGCCTCAGAATCAAGACTGAGTTCAGCCTGCGATGTTGATGTGAGCAGTCCATGGCCCTTATGGGGAGTTCTAGCCTAGGGGACCCACTCCCACTCCACGATTCTTGCCTGGAGAATCCCATGGACGGAGGAGCCTGGAGGGCTGCATTCCGTGGGGTCGCAAAGAGTTGGACATGACTGAGCGACTAACTCACACACACATAGCCTGGGGACATTTGCTTGGAGCTGTGTGTTAGAAGATTTAAAAAAAAAACACACTGGTAGATGGGTTTGCATGAGTTTTAATTTACTGAGTGGCATCCTTGTCCAATCGTGAGGACAAGAAGGCATCTTTCAGAAGGACAGTCTCTGAGATGGAAGCGCTGGAACCGAGGCCCTGCCTGCAGCCGCGTGCCCGAGAGGGTTTCGTGTGTGCTGTCAGGAACCAGTTTTTGTTGCCGTGGTGGTGTCTGCGTTTCATGCCTCTTTGAAGGGACTTGTTTGATGTGTATCTTCAGGAACAATTTATTAGAATATCCCTAAAGAAAACTGGGGAGAAAGTTGTCTGAAATTTGAGCGTAATTGTTACTTTGATATTCTTCATAGACAAGGAGGTTTCACTTTTTCTATTTACTTTTTAGTATTTATTTGGCTGTGCCAGATCTTGCCGCACATAGGCTCTTCATTACGGTGTGCAGGCTTCTGTCTAGTTGGGAGGTGGGGGCTTAGCTGCCCCGTGGCATGTGTCGGATCTTAGTTCTCTGACCAGGGATCGAGGCCCGTGTCCCCTGCGATAGAAGGCAGATTCGTGATCACTGGACCACCAGGGAAGTCCCAGCAAGGACTTTTTTAGATAAGAGTCTCATCTGCTAAAATGAAGACCACTACAAAGTGAATTCCTTTCTAGAAGGTAGAGTCCTGGACACTGGGAAGTGCCTCACAAATGAAGGCAGCCTCTCAGGCCTGTGGCCATCTCACCCAGCATCTACCAGAGAAGGGACTAAGCGCGACTCTGCTTGGTGACCACTTCTTTGCGCAGATGTGCCTGTATTTTTAGGCATTCCAAGCTGTTCTTTGGGAGATTCGAGCATGGCATATAGATTTGTAGTATCATGATAGTGTTAAATTTCTTGAGTGTAAGTACATCACTATTATGTTATAAAGGAAAGTATCTTGGTCCTTATTTTTGAAAGTGAAGTTGCCCCATGATGCCCGTAACCTCAAATGGTTCAGAGGAAGGAAGGAAATATAGCCAAATTTTAACACTTGATGAATCTGGGTGAATGGTATGTAGGTACTTTAGTATGCTTACAACCTTCTAAAGGTTTAAATTTTTCCAAGTAAAAATTTAGAGAAGATATGCTATGAAAAAAATTAAATGAAATTCAGTCATACAATGGAATATAATGCAAGTTTTCTTTTTAAAGGTTATATCAGTGAAATGGTGGAATAAAGACCTTGCAAAATTCTCCTCTATAAAAGTAATGAGAAAATTCGTAAAAATCGTCAGAATCAACTTTTATAAGACTATGGAAATTAAAGCTTGGAACAGACTAGAAAGTGCTTCTCTAAATCACTGAATCTCGGTGTGAACAGGGAGCTTTGGGAACTTTAACTTGTCCCTTTTCCACCCCTCCCCCTGCCTTCAGCTCGTCAATAACCTTGAAGGCCAGCAGCCCGTAGGAGTCCCAGCTAGGCAGCCGCTGGGAGCCAGTGTATGGCTGGAGCTCCTTGAGAACATTATTCTCAGAGAATTGTCATTAGCTGACATGCCTGATTTCCTTGGGAGATCCTCCTCACAAGCTTGTCTTCATTTGACCTGACTCAGAGCCCTCACAGTGGAACCTTTTCTCCAGAGATGTTTGTCAGAAAACAGTTACAGGAAGTCTTTAACATTGTGGCTTCCGGAAGTGGTAGAAAAGAGCGGGGGCAAACAGCAGACTAACCAAAAAGCTCAGGAGGTGAGTCTGAGCAGTGCGACCTCCAAAGGGGCTGGGAAAAATCCAGCACCTTCCTGGGGATCCAGAGGCTGTGCTCATACCTAGGAAAGACCTGAGCAGGCCCTTACTTTGACCTCTGGCTGACCTTGAGACTCTCCAGGAAGTAAAGGCTCGGGTAAGCTGTCCCCTGCTTGGCTGGTGTGTGTTGACGGCATGCCCCACCGTGTTCATAAAGTCCCCACGATTTGCAGAGTCCCCGGCAAAGACTGGGAGACTTGGTGGTTTCAGGCATTTAAGGAAACCCTTGACTAATCACCAGCTTGCCACTAAGGGGTCACACGCAAGAGTACAGTTCACAGAACTAGTTCAGGAAAGCCACTAAACAAACAACAGCAAGTGGCAGTGATGCCTGCGGAGGGTGGAGAGTCTCGTTTCCAGGGCTGCCGTATTACATTACTGAGATGCTTCGCTTTACACGCAGAAATTATGAGGCATGCAGAGAAATAAGAAAGTATGGCTCATGTGCAGGGAACGAAATCTGTCATTAGAAACTGTTCCTGAGGAAGCCCAGGTGTAATCCTTAATAGCCAAAGACACGAAGTCAACTTATTAAATATGTTCAAGGAATGAAAAGAGACCGTGTTTAAAGAAGTAAAGAAAAATACGAGAGCCTTGTCTCACCAAGTAAAAGAGAGATCAGTTAAAACAAGAACCAAATAGAAAGTCTTGAGGAAGTACAATATTTAAAATAAAAATTTCACTCTGGGACCTCACGATCTGGTTTGAACAGGCAGGAGAAAGAATCAGTGAACTTTAGGTCAATTGATATGATACGGTTTGAGAAACAAAAATATAGAAGAATAAAGTAACTGAATAAACCTCAGAGACCTGTAGGATACCATCAAGCATGCCAACTTAGACATACTGGGAGATATCCGATCCAGAAAGATAGGAGAGACGTAGAGGCAGGAAGAAATATCTGAAGAAATAATGGCTTCAGACTCCCTGTATTTGATGAAAACATTAAACTACACATCCAAGAGGCTCAAAAACTCCAAACAGGAAAACTCTAAGAAATGCAACAAATAGTTGAAAGACAAAGAGTAAAAGAATCTGTGTTACTGAGTCCAAACTTGTATAGCCCACCACGTTGTAGGCCAATAAATTGAGAGATGCAGTGTTGGGGCAAGGAATAGTGGCTTTGTTTTCAAAGCCAGTGGGTGGTGGACTAATGTCCCAAAGAACCATCTTCCTCCAGTTAGACTTCAAGTTCCTTTTTTACTGAAAGGGGAGGGGATGTGCTTGGTTGTTGCAAAACCTCTTGATGTTGGAATCCTTTGTTCTTGCAGCTGTTCAGGTAGGCCAGGTCAGGATGTTCCTGTAAACTTCCAACAAGACAAACCTTATTCCCTGTTCTGCAACTTTTTATCTCTCTATGAATGGAGAAATGTTATACCTTAAAGATCAAGACCTTGAGAATAGTCTTCTTGTATATTTCAGGCTATAGGCGACATTTTTTAACTTGTAGCAAAAGCAGGAGAATACCAAGTTTAAAGTAAAAGGAGCAGATCCAATATGGAGTCAGATTTGTTCTCTATTTCCATAAGCAGCAGGAATGAAGCAACTCAACAGGTCCAAGGAATCCTTTATAAGATAGACAGTGGGATGGCATATTCAAAGTGCTGAAAGTAAAGTTCTCTCAACCAAGAATTCTATATTCAGCACAACCATCCATCAGAAATAAAGGAGAAATTAAGACATCCTCAGTTGAACAGGAACGGAGAGAGTCTGTCACTGGTAAATAAGAAATAAAGAAAAGAGTATTTGTGGCTGATGGGAGAAGACACTAGACATAAACTCAAATCCGTACAAAGAAATACAGAGTGCCAGAGAAGTAACTGTGTAGGGAAATAGAAGACAGAGTAAAAACGTATTTTTTGTGTATAGCTTTTTTCCTATCTCATTTAATAGATAACTGCATAAAGCAGCGGCACAACTGATTTTTGTGTTAATTTGTTTCCCGCAACGTTGCTAAATTCATTTATTAGTTCTTAATGGGTTTTTGGTGAAGTCATTCAGTTCAGTTCCGTCGCTTAGTCGTGTCCGACTCTTTGCGACCCCATGAATCGCAGCACGCCAGGCCTCCCTGTCCATCACCAACTCCCGGAGTTCACTCAGACTCACGTCCATCAAGTCGGTGATGCCATCTCATCATCTGTCATCCCCTTCTCCTCCTGCCCCCAATCCCTCCCAGTGTCAAAGTCTTTTCCAATGAGTCAACTCTTTGCACGAAGTGGCCAAAGTACTGGAGTTTCAGCATCAGCATCATTCCTTCCACAGAACACCCAGGGCTGATCTCCTTCAGAATGGACTGGTTGGATCTCCTTGCAGTCCAAGGGACTCTCAAGAGTCTTCTCCAACACCACAGTTCAAAAGCATCAATTCTTCAGTGCCCAGCTTTCTTCAAGTCCAACTCTCACATCCATACATGACCACAGGAAAAACCATAGCCTTGACTAGACGGACCTTAGTCGGCAAAGTAATGTCTCTGCATTTCAGTATGCTGTCTAGGTTGTTATTAGGGTCTTCCATATATAGTATCATGTCATCTGCAAATAGTGACAGTTTCATTTCTTTCTTTCCAAGATGGATGCATTTTATTTCATTTTCTTGCTTAATTACTTTGCTAGGACTTCCAATACTGTGCTGTATAAAAGTGGCAAGAATGAACATCTTGTCTTGTTCTTGACCTTTGAGGAAAGGCTTTTAAATTTTTACTGTTGATTATGATGTTAGTGGGCTGTCCTGGTGGCTCAGACAGTAAAGAATCTGCCTGCAGTGTGGGAGACCTGAGTTCGATCTCTGGTTTGGGAAGATCCCCCGGAGAAAAGAAAAAAAATACCCATTCCAGTATTCTTGGCAGGAGAACTCTATGAACAGAAGAGATGCAGTCGGTGGGGCCCAAAGAGTCGGATGCGACTGAGTGACTCTGAGACAGAATGATGATGTTAGCTGTGGACTTATAGAGTGTGGCCTTCATTATGTTTATGTATACATTCCTTCTGTTCCTAATTTGTTGAGTGTTTCTATCATAAAAGGGTGTTTGAATTTTTTCTGCATCTCTTGAAATAATAATAAAATTTTTATTTTTCATTCTGTTAATGTGGTATATCACATTTTACTAATTTGCAGATGTTGAACCATCCTTGCATCTTAGGGATAGATCTCTCTTGATCATGGTGTGTGATCCTTTTAATGAACTCGTGAATTCAATTTGCTAGTATTTTGTTGAAAATTTTGCATTACGTTCAGGGATGTTGGCTTGTAGCTTTCCTCTCTTGCTGTGTTTTTGTTTGACTTTGGTATCAGGGTAATGCTGGCCTCATAACTTTGAAAATGTTCTTCTCCCTTCAATATTTTGGAAGTGTTTGAGAAGCATTGGCATTAATTCTTTAAATGTTTGGTAGAATTCATCTGTAAAGTCAGCCGGCCCTGGGTTTTTATTTGGGGAGATTTTTGACTACTGATTCAATCTCCTTGTTCATTATTTGTTCAGATTTTCTATTACTTCATGATTCAGTCTCAATAAGATGTATGTTTCTAGGAACTAATCAATTTCTGTTACCTAATTTGTTGGTATGTAATTGTTCACAGTTGTCTCATGATATTTAGTATTTCTGTGGTATCAGCTGTAATGTCTCCTTTTTTGTTTATAATTTTGTTGATTTGAGTCATCTCTGTTATTTTTCAAGAAGCTTTGTCAATTTTGTTTATCTTTTCAAAAGAAACTTGGTAAAACAACTGCATAAGCAGGCTTGTATATAAGCTCAGAAACTAGAGAACTCTAAATTGTTTAAAATGCCTGCTATGGAAAACTAGCTAGGAATATGCTTAGCTTTAAATTGTTTACTGTATTCATATCCCTTTAGTAAGTAGAAGTCATAAGCAATGTCAGTATTCAGGGATGTTAGATTTAAATTTTTAAGTTATACATTAAATATACATTTCTGTGTAAATTTTTAAATGTGCCTTTTTTTTTTAATGAAGGGCTTTTGTGGGAAGTGTCACATTAAGATAATTTCCTTGCAGCGGTCAGAAGATACTGATATTAGAGCAGATCACGTTAGACAGCAAGATCTATCATTTTTAAGCCAGCAGTTCTGGGAAATGCAAGTCAATTAGAGAAGTTAAGTCTCTGTTGAAACAGTAGCTTCGTCGGGTCATTTTAACCTCTGTCAGCATGACTGCACCTGACTTGGAGGAGACCCCATGCATCGGACTTATGTTAAGAGAAGGAATTGAAGGAGACGCTCGAGAATTTTGTCAGTCAATAATTACAGTTCAAGAAGAAAAGAGAAGAAATAATTATAAGTAATCCTGGGGCCATTTGGAACTGCAGACTCTGATTCATAACAAGAAATTACATAGTAAATAATGTGATGCTGTGAAAACCCCAGTTTCTTACAAGGCAGTTACTCTTGCTGTTTGTGCGTTCAGTTGCTTAGGCGTGTCCGACTCTTCACAACGCCAAGGACTCTAGCCTACCAGGCTTCCTCTTGTCCATAGAATTTCTCAGGCAAGAATACTGGAGTGGGTTGCCATGCTCTCCTCCAGGGGATCTTCCCGACCCAGGGATCAAACTTGCATCTCTTGCGTCTTCTGCATTGGCAGGCAGATGCTTTACCACCAGTGTCACCTGAGAAGCCCTTGTTACTCTGGACATTCTGCTAGATGTTACATTTCTTTGTATGGGTAAATGAAATATTTCAAACCAAATTACGTCTTATTTTCCTCAGTGCTCTTTTTTTTTTTTCTTTTACTGGCATATTTGTAATCTTCTGTAAAGCTTGGGTTTGTGCCTGAGAAAGAATTGATTGGGGCGTCTTCCTGATTGGGGAGGGAGACCCACCCCAGAGGACGAGGTGGTGTCCTGGGGCAGTGCCTCCCACAGGTACTGGGTCTGAGTCCATGGACTCATCTCCTGACTCATCCAGTGTTTACGGAGGTGCTCTGTGTCCCGTGGGCACTGTTGACTTCAAGCGCTGATGACCCCTGAAGACAGAGGTAAGGACAGCCTCTGTCCTGCAGGGTTTAGAGGACAGGCCGGGGCATCAAGTGCACAGGGCGTGAGAGAAGGCACTGGGTCCCCGAGGATGGAGGACGGACTGGCCCCCGTGCCTAGGGGCCCAGAGAGAACACCTCGTCCCATGGGAGGGCGGGAGGGGATGTCGCTTGACAGGGACCACGAGGATCGGGGGGGATCTTCCCTGGAGTCCATGGGAGCTGACGCAGGAGGTCCCCGCATGTCCCCGCCATCCGTGCCCATCCTCTGGTGGAGGGGGTGGGGATGGACAGAGCTCAGCATGGCCCCCGGCCTGTGCGCCTGTTTCTGGGCTGCGGCCTGTGGTCGTGTTGTGCACGTCCCCACACCCACGACTCACTGCAGCAAGTCGGTGTTCCGTGTTGAACGCGCCCTTGCTTTTGCACAGCCTCTTAGTACACAGTCCCCACGCCGCCGGCAGGAGCTGGCGCCCACTCCAGTGTTCTAGGGCTTCCCTGGTGGCTCAGCAGGGAATCCGCCTGCAGTGCGGGAGACCTGGGTTCGATCCCTGGGTGGGGAAGATCCCCTGGAGAAGGGAACGGCTACCCACTCCAGTGTTCTGGCCTGGAGAATTCCATGGACTGTAGAGTCCATGGGGTTGCCAAGAGTCGGACACGACTGAGCAACTTTTTCACTTTCACTTCAGATCAGGGTTTGGGGAACCCGGGGACGGAACAGATGAGACTGACCTCTGTGTGGGGCACATGTGCACCACCCCCAGTCACCATCCCCCCAGACCTTTAGCTCTTGCTCAGTCATCTCCCTGCCACTCAGCCCCCAGGCTGCTTGTCTTCCCTGCTATTAGTTCAGTAAGAAAGTGAAAGTGCTAGTTGCTCAGTCGTGTCCGACTCTTTGTGACCTCATGGACTGCAGCCCACCAGGCTCCTCCGTCCATGGGATTTTCCAGGCAAGAGTACTGGAATGCGTTGCCATTGCCTTCTCCAGGAGATCTTCCTGACCCAGGGATTGAACCCCGGTCTCCCGCATTGTAGGCAGACGCTTTACCATCTGAGCCACCAGGGAAGTCCATATGTACATAATTTATTTATTTTTGGCTGTGCTGGGTCTTGCGTGCTGTGAGGCCTTGTCTCTAGCCGTGGCGAGCGGGGCTACTCTTTGCTGCGTTACTCGGGCTTTTCGTGGCGGTGCCTTCCCTCGTGGCGGTGCCTTCTCTTGTTGCAGTGCCTTCTCTCGTTGCAGAGCACAGGCTCAGTAGTTGTGGCGCACGGCCTTAGCTTCTCTGTGGCATGTGGGGCCCTCCTGGATGAGGGAATGAACTCAAGTCTCCTGTGTTGGCAGGCAGATTCTTTACCCCTGCGCCACCAGGAAAGCCCTGGGAGCTCCGTTTCTAACGCTGCCTGTGTTATTCTAACTATTCACCGTGGCTGGGATTTGATGCTTCAGCGGGGCAGCCCTGCCTGCCCTGGAAATCAGCTGACGGATGTCCCCGTGGGCTGGGTGGGCCCCACAGAGTGTGGGCTGGGAGACTGTCCAGAGCAGAGATCTGCCGCAGCTCTGAGAGGAAGCCGGGCCCCCGGGCGGGGGACGCCTCCTGGGAGGCTGGCTCAGACGAACAGGTGGAGAGTCAGGCATCTCTCAAGGGTAGAACCGTCCTGGAAAGTGACCAGGTAGGGCAGGGGGAGGTGGGCTGCAGAAACCTCTGGGGAAGGTGGGAGGATGGTGAAGGGCCGCATGTCAGCTGGACGTCTTCTCTGGGGACAAGGAGGCCTCGCCATCCCTTTTGGGGGAAGCCTTGGGACGCAACCTCAAGGTGCACCTCAAGAAGCAGGATCCAGGGCCACCTACCCGGGGAGAAGAGTCCAGACGGAGCTCCGAAAGAGGAGAGTGCCCCTCACGTAGAGCGAATCACCCAGCCGCAGAATCTGAGCTTGTGAAGGGCCTGAGCCCCTCCATGAGGCTCGGCATCGAGAAGTGGAGCGACTGCCCCGGGTGGACACGTTTAGTCCCCAGCGCCCTCCGAGCACCCAGTGGGGCTGGGTGGCTCCGGAGCCCTGCCCGGGGCTCATGACTCGCCGTCCAGTGCTCCACCAGGCACGGGGCCTCCTGCCTTGTCTGGCCTCGGACTCAGACAGGGTTGGGCCCAGGTTTCCAGGATAAAACGCAACNCATCAAAACTTCACTAGATATTTTCATGCCCTTAATCCCAGCGCCTTTGGGTCACAGAGGACATGCGGTGAGATGCTGCGGGCCTTGGCTGTGCATTTTCCAGGGAGTTCTGTCCTGCGAGCCTGGGCCCCTGAGTGACGTGTCTGGTCTCCCCTTTCAGAGCCGCCAACTTCAGGAACTTCACCTTCATCCAGCTGAGCGGGGAGTTCTCTCGAGGAAAGGGGCTGGACGTGGGCGCCCGCTCCTGGAAGGGCAGTAACGTGCTGCTCTTCTTCTGCGATGTGGACATCTACTTCACCTCCGAGTTCCTCAACACCTGCAGGCTGAACACGCAGCCAGGTGGGCTCCCCTCCCAGACACCCTTCTCGGCACAGCTCGCTCTGACCACCAGCTCCCACATCAGCCTTCAGCCCCCCGGTGACGGAGACAGGGGAGCTGTCTCATCGATTCCTCCTTTGGTATCGCGCTGGGGGCCTGTCGGCCACTGTAGCTCTGGGCTCTCAGTCCCAAAGGCGTGTTCATAACCCCTTTTCTGTTCTCTCCTGGGAGGTCAGCTTCAGGGGACAACCAGGAGCAAGTGTGGTGGGGAGGACGTGGGCTGAAACCGCAGGGAGGGCGTGCCCCCAGGGCAGGAGGGGCCCCGAGCAGAAAGAACCCATGACCCAAAAACTGTTCTCAAAGCCTGGAGCTCAGTAGCAAAGCCGACACTCAACTGCTAGCCACTGGAATGGCTGTGTCGGTTGTTAAAAAAAACTGAAATGCTTTTGTGTCAGTGGGTAAAGAGCAGCCACCCTGGGCTCCCTCAGTCTGTTCCTGCTGCCTGAGGTCACCCTGGCCACCTGCCCCGAGAGCCAGTAGTTAAAGGGTTAAGATCTGGCAGGGCAGGGGGCATTGAGACCCTCATTCACACCCATTCCCACTGGTGGTGTCCCATGCTGGAGTCACTGCCCATCAGCCCTTGGATCATCACCCCTGTCCTGGGAAGTCAGGAATCCAAGTCTGTCCATCTGGTCCAGCTGCTGCAGTTCTAAGATCTGTCAGGGTCTAGTGAAGAGAAGCAGGGACGTGCCTGCAAACGCCAGGGGTGAGTCCGAGGGTTGAATATAAATGAATAAGCCTAATAGCTTTATCTGTCCCTTTAAGCAAACGTTTGTCTTCTGATTTGCAGGGAAGAAGGTGTTTTATCCCGTCCTTTTCAGTCAGTACAATCCTGGCATAATATACGGCCATCACGATGCAGTTCCTGCCTTGGAGCAGCAGCTGGTGAGTGCTCCCCTTGGGGCCTGGGTGGGGGGTGTTCTGTTTCGTGTCTGTCGTCCCCAGGGGCACCTGGCCACGAGTGGAGGTGAGTGGAAATCTGGGGGTTGCTTCCTTAAGTAACTTCTAAGTTTGGCAGATTTTCTGGCCTTTGCTCCAGCACCTCATCCGTTAAAAAGGACTTGCAGTATTTAAAAGTGGGAAGTAAATAGAAGCAGTACCTTACAGAAAGGTAGTTTCATACCTTTATAGCTTTCTCCTGGCATTTTGGAAACCAGTATCATTGTATTATGGACGAAGCACGTTTTCCCTTTATTATTGCAGAGCGCTACGAGGTAAGAAAGCTGAGATTCAGTCTCCGATTGGACAGGTAGAAGATGGAAGTTAGGAAGAGGTGACTGAGTCCCCAGGCACACAGTGAGTCAGGGGCGTGGGGCCAGGTCACTGCTCCCGCTTACCGTCCATTAGCATCAGAAGTGTCACTGGCCAGGCGGCTTTCACAGGAGTGTGAGATCACACCTGTGCTGAGAGCCTGGTGCACAGGTGAGGGGTAGACACAGCACCCAGGCGCTCCTTAAGCTGAGATGTCTCCGTTGGTCCTTTCAGCAGAGACACCGCATAGGTTTCAGGAAGATGGGTGAAGGCAGCAGAGGGTCCCTGTGCCGCTGGAAGGCGTGCCCCCCAGGGGTGTTGTCACCTGGCTGCCATCGTCTGCAGGGACCAGGGTGCTTGTCTGAAGCCCATGCCGGCTTAGGCTGCGGGCAGGGGCCACTGCCTTGGAGGCCCCATCTCTTGTGGAGAGGTAAAGCCACGCTCTGTCACCTCTGATGGTGGAGAACAGAAGCCGCCCTGTGGCCCTGAGAAGTGCTGGAGTCCCCAGTGCTTTCCTACAGCATGAAAGGAAGCTGATTTCATTGAACACGTGTTCTAAGAAATTCTTTTGGAGGGCCGATTCTGTGCTGAAGCTTCCAGATGTAGGAAAACCTGTTGCCTCCCATCCCCTCTTCCCCCCTCATCCTGGGTCCCCTTCCTGTTCTTCTCTAGCAGCTGATACATAATGACCTTTTCCGGAAAGTTCCAGCTTGGGCTACTCCAGGCTGGACAAGGGTGATTCTGCACTCCGTCCCAGTTGGAGCCTGACCGTGATCCTCTCTTCCCCCTGGGAAGTTTGAGCATCGCAGCTTCTTTGTCCGACTCTGCGTGCTGTGTGTATATGCAGGTGCTTCGCACATCAGCCCTGGAAGAGTTCTTCACTCCCCAAGAACCAGTGTTCACCTGTTTAGGGGTGATAACCGCCCCTGTTGAGACAGAGAAATTTCACATTTCCTTTCCATAGAGTTCTTAGCTTCTCATAGGGCTCCAGTGGGAATCAAATTCCAGGTTTATTTTCTTTCATCCATTCAGAATAAAAGTTCCTCTGAGTTTAAACACAGTACTGCTTTGCATTTGACAAATGGGCTTCATGGCTCAGCTTCAAATCAAGGCCTTACTTGATTGCAGGGAATTCATTTCATTGAACAGGTTAAAAGTTTCATCCTTTTGTTGCCGTTCCTGTAGGGAAGCCGGAGGTTCTGGTCAAACCAGTTTCTGGGATCCTCAGAATGGGTGGTCAGGTCAGAAGCAGAACTCAGATTGCTGTGTCCACAGCTCCGAGGCCTCTGAGCTCTCCTGCAACCTTGACCACTCAACTCCAAGTCCACCTGAGACCTTCACTCTTTCTCCTAGACTCAGCCTGGGTCACACAGCCAGCTAGAGCTCAGGTCAATACCAGGATTCACTTACCTAGTGTGGTGGAAACAGTTTTGCTTGAGATCTAGGTGAAAACAGAAATAGAAGGGAAATGTCAGAGGAGAACATCCAACCCCAGAAGTTAATTCGGTGGAGAGTGGACACGTGGGTGCAGAGAGGGGCTAAAATAAAAGGTCGTGTTTGGAGGTGGGCGAGTTAGGAAAGACTTCCTGCCAGGGGTCCATTTTGGCTCAGTCTTGANTGCTGGCCCAGGGCAGGCCCTTCCCGGAAGGTGTTTACGGAGCATCCCAGGACGTCAGCGGAGCATCGCGCCAGGCCAGAGGCAGGCCTGCAGACCCGGGGCCTGTGGGGTTTCCGGTGACATGAGGCCGGTCAGACGCAGCAGCCTTGGTTCTGGGGAGCGTGTCTCTGACATAGCGGAAATAGTCTGCCTGAGTATTTGTAGTTTAGTTTACCTTCTGACCCAGCGTGCTTCCCGTGTGACTGTGGGGAGCCGCCTTCCTGCATCTGTGTGGAGAGGCCGATCTGCGCTTGGTGTTCAGTCGTGATTGGAAGTCATCACTCCCGTCGCGTGACCACCATCCCGCGGGGTGTGGCCAGCACGGGCAGTGCCTGCTGGGCTCGGGGCATGGAGACGGGGCTGGCAGAGGGGCAGGCGGCCTTGCGACGAGCAGGGTGCTGGAAACGGGTGCGATACTGGCCGGGCGATGCTGCCCTTACGGCATCACCGTCCTCTGCGGTCTCCTCCTCTGACGTGGTGGACATCGCCCGTGTGTGTCGCTGTACCCTGTCCAGGAGCCGGGGGCAGAGGTTCTAAGAAGTCGAGCCATCTGCTTGGAGCCTAGGAAGGCGGAAGCCTTCCTATCTGTGCGTCCAGATCTCACAGTTCTGGGGGTCTCCTTGGTGGACGCCTGGGCCTTGGGCCGAGCTCCTCGTGGCTAAGCGTTTCCTACCTGAGCTGCGTCTGTCTCCGGCGGCCGGGCGCTCTCCTTCTCCGGCGGAGGAGTGACTGAGGGCTGGCGCCTATGCACAGTGGTCCGGGGGCTGCAGGTCTAGCCGTGAAGGAGACCAGAGCCTGTGTTAGCCAGTGGTGGTGGGTGGGTGCGCATGGCAGATAGTAACAGCCCATCAGCAGGAGCACTTCCCGGAGCCACGGTGTTTCAGGAAAAATGTAAACCGGCCGGCGAGACGCGAGGTGGGAGCTGACGCTGGCGGGGGGTCAGGGTGACCACTCTCAGCGGAGTCCCCGCGGTGGGCGACCCTGGCCGGGTGATGTCCGGCGGGTGTCCAGCCTTTGGAGGCCTGTGAGCCTGGCACATTCACGGACACCCGAGACGGGCGGCGCAGTCAGGAGCAGATCACCCGGGGCTCCGTGGGCCGCGGAGGCTCCCCACGGGTTTTATTCTGATCGCCTCGGGGCGGAGGGAGCTAACCCACTGCAGGGCTTGGATGGGGCCGGGCTGTGGTCTGACGCACACTCGAGGCCCCTCAGGCTCCAGCTGAAGGGCGTGGCCTCGGCCAGCATGTCCGTCTGGCTCCCTGCTGCGGGCATCACCGGGTCCGTCCCCACGAAGGGCTGAATGTCCACTCGCTCTTCCCACACCGGCTTTCCGTGGCCTGCGGGCTTCAGCGCCTGCGTTGAGAAGTGTTTGTGTAGCTCATTCCCCGCCCCCAGGTCACCTTCCTCTGTCACACTGTCCCCAGGCGAGGGCCACACCTTGCCGGGCTCTGCGTCCACTCAGCGGGTCCTGACCGGCCACCTCCGTAATCCCTTTCTTCCCCAGTGCTGGCCCTTGTTTTTCCCATTTGGGGCTTTCTCTCAAGTTCCAGGGAGACCTCCGCCACACGTTTGAAGTTGGGGTGCTGGCGTGGCTCTCTCACTGCGTTTTTACCCAGGCCTTGTCCCCACCGCCAGAAGGGACAGGAACCAGCAGCTGCGGGGGAAACAGTGTCCCTGCCACCGCTGGGATGGAGCAGAAGCCATTTCTAAAAAGGGACGCAGTGGAGATTTTCCCAGGCTTTCCTGCCCTGTGAAATCTCTCCAGCTGATACTCATAAATTATTATTGTTGCTGGGGGCTTATCCTGCAGCAGGCCTTTGTTCTGGAGTCAGCTGGGAGGACACAGGCCCCCTCCTGGCCCTTCTTCTCCTTGGTCTGGTTCATGCCAGGCGGAGTGCCGATGACCCCTGTGTGTAGATTGCAGTGGAATAAGGGGGTCTCATTGGTTGCAGAGTAAAGGGAGTGTTAGGCCCATCGCCGCTTCTGCAGGCCATTTGTTGAGTGTAGTTTAGCCTGTGGAGTGGATAGCGTGGAGCCTCCCTGGTGGCTCCACAGTACAGAATCCAGCTGCAATGCAGGAGACCCAGGACAAGCGTGTTTGATCCCGGGGTTGGAAGATCCCCTGGAGGAGGGCATCGCAACCCACTCCAGTATTCTGGAGAATCCCATGGACAGAGGAGCCTCGTGGGCTACAGACCATGGGGTCACAAAGAGTTGGATATGACTGAAGCAAGGATGCTCACACCCACGAATAGAGTGAGCCCTCAGGAATGTCGGCGCAGTAGGGAATGAGTGTTTGGGTGCTGGGCTGAACGAGCCTTCGGGGTGACTTGGCTCAACCTCCTGATTAAAGAAGAGGAAACAGAGGGACCGAGGGGGCCCTGCCTGAGGCAGACGTGCTGGCCGGCGGGCTCGTGGGTCAGGACGTGCCATTTCCAGTTCGCAGGGACCCAGGCCCGGCATCCCAGGTGGAGACCGAAGGCTGGAGGGGCCCCTGCTGGGGGGCCTCCTTTCCTCCTAGCACCTACGTGAGCTTCGAGAACGAATCCGGGAAAACAACCAGTACGGTCACAAATCTTTGCAGGCTTACTGCAGCCGCACGTGTATAAATGACAAAAAAGCACCTTTGAAGTCCTGCTGCTTCAGCACGTATGTTGGAAATGGACTTTTGAAGTGAGACATGCACAGGGCCCGGCCTGGCTTTTTACAGCTGCATCCTCACCCAGAGGGGACCCCCCCCCCAGCTACTCAGACTGGGGGAGCGGATGGTACTAAAGCAATCCATGGATGGGTGGATAGAGCGTGTCCCCAGGACCTGGCCTCACTGCGTCCTTGTCCTGGGCCAGCACTGCTGACTCGGGCTTTCTTTTCATCCTCTGAAGGGGTCCTGTTCGCGCCCTTGGGCCAGGATGGCTGAGTTCCAGGTCCTTCTCTCTCCTTCTTTTAAACGTCCCCAGCCCGGTATCGGGCTGGACACACAAACGGTTTTTCCATGGTGCTGCCCCAAACCGGCCCTCCCCACTGGTCTCTCTGTGTGTGTGCAAGCCTACACCTAGAAACACCCCAGCTAGAGGTGCCAGGAATCACCGGGCCTGTTGAGGGTGGGGGGCGGGGGGGTTGGCTGTGCCCGGTCATCCGCGCCCCCACCAGGGGGTGGCTGTGTCATCCCCCCCACTCCGTGTCCACTCCGTCTCCCTCCATCCAGTGATGGTGCTCTCCCTGCAGGTTATAAAGAAGGAGACTGGATTCTGGAGAGATTTCGGGTTCGGAATGACATGCCAGTACCGGTCCGACTTCATCAACATAGGTGAGCCTAGAGCCCGTTCCCCAGTGGAGACCGTGTGGGTCCCTAAGAAGGCCACTCCCCGGGAGGTTGCTGCATAAACATGGCTCCAAACCAAGTCGCTCAGGGCTTGGGCCTGCGCCCTCTCCACAGAGCGTCCTCCACGGGGAGGGGATCCCCTGGATGGAAGGGCTGGGAGGGCCCCAGTTTCTCTGTGCTGAGCCTGTGAAAATCCTAGACATCACTTCAGGTCCCCAGAGTGCAGTCACTGTCAACAGGCACACATGCACACAGGCACACATTCGTACGCCGATGCCTACACGCATGTGCCTGCACGAACACACATCTAGAACCCAGAGGGGAGAGGCCCCCCGGTTGTAGACTGGAGGCCAAGTCTCAGAGAGGCAGAGGGACCTCACAGCTAGAGAGCCCCGGGGGTCTCCTGTCCCCTGGGAGACAGCACGTCACTCCCCGGGGGCAGCACCCACTCTGCAGCCTCTAGAGGGAATGGCGTGGATTGTACACTACCAGGGGACGAGTGAATAGGCCAGAGCCGTGATCTTGGGCCCAGGGCCTCGGGTGGTCCCCCGGAGGCCCGTCCTCACGTGGAGTCCCCCACCTTTGCGTCTCCTGGGGATCCCTAGTCTTGCTCTCTCTTCGCCGCCTCCCCTCCCGCCCAAGGCCTTGGGCTTCTCCTTGTAAGGTCAGTGAGTCGATCTGAGGAGTTCCAGGAAGTTTGGTAGACAGCAGGGACCCTCAAAAAAATCACCTAACTAAATAAAAGCCCAAGGGACTTCCTGGAGGTCTAGTGTTTAAGACGCTAAGCTTCCACTGGAGGGGGCACAGGTTCGATCCCTGGTCAGGGAACTAAGATCCTGCGTGCCGTGTGGCACAGCCAGAAAATAGAAAGAAAAAAAAAACCCCTAATGCCTTGGAAGTTAAACCCTGTAAGAAACAGTAAAACACACAAGTCAAGGGTCTCTGGCGAGTGTGCTCAGATTCCCAGCAGGTCACCGCAAGTGTTCTTCAATTTCTCTATAAATGGCCTAAGTTATTATGTGTAAATCTAATTTTCAAAAATGACTTATTTTAAAACTTTTCTGAAGGAAATTTCTGTTTTGAGAAACTCTTGTTTCCTTGCTCTGTGTGCAAGGAAAAAGTGATTCTGCGATGATGTACGTTTATCGAATTTGGACTTGAGAGGCACAGTGGCTGCTGGTGTGACAACCAAGACTGGAATTCGGTCCCTGACCCAGAATCCTGCGTGTTTCCTCAGCTGCCCAGCAGCCCTGCTCACAGGCAGGGGTGTGTCGAGCGCCCCCCGCGCCCCTGCCCAATTCTGGCTCCCATCAGAGCAGTGTGGCCAGGGGGCTTCAGGGGATCCGGCTAAATGACAAAGCTACTGAGCGTTGATTGACTGTTTCTTATCCGAGGCCAAGAACTCTCGGGAAGCAAGGAGCAGTGGCAAGCAAGTGGCCACTGCTTCCTGGTTCCTTCTGGGACGCGGTGGCTTTAAGTTAATAGGGCGATGTCACCATTTACAAAGGTGTGAAGGAGCCACTGTGATGTGAAGTGAGATGTCTGAAGTAAAACTTCAGAACTGCCAGGCCAGTCCTTTTCAACTGACTTCTCTCGCTGGCTTGTGGGGGCCGCTCACAGCTTTGGGGACTCCAGTCTGCAGGAGCGAGGGCGCTTTTGTAGGACGTGAATTTTTCACGCCTCCGGGCCCTCCCTGGTCTCTCCTCTGGAGGGGCAGGAGGGGGCCACGTTCGAACAGAGTCCCACGAATTTCCGTTCAGAGGTTTGGGTTGGGACGTGGGGGGCGCTGCGGGCATCGCTGTGACCCCCGCGTTGCTATGACGACAGCCCAGCTGCGGCTGCCCAGGCTTCCGGGATTCGGCGAGGCGCGGGGTGCGGTCTCGCCGTCTCCAGGAGCTCGTGCTGGGCCAGGGGGGGTTCCTGAGTTCTCTGACCCCGGCAGACGTGCACCAGCCGGACTCGGGGGGTCGGGGCAGGGAGACCTCCCCAAGCTGCTGCTGCTGAGCACGCTGGGGCGGGGCGGGGCGGGGGCCGAGCCGGGCCTCCCAGCGCGAGTTCAGCCGTTTCTTCTGCCCTGCAGGCGGCTTCGACCTGGACATCAGAGGCTGGGGCGGCGAGGACGTGCGCCTCTACCGCAAGTACCTGCACAGCAGTCTGGTGGTGGTGCGCGCGCCCGCGCGGGGCCTCTTCCACCTGTGGCACGAGAAGCGCTGCGAGGACGAGCTGGCGCCCGAGCAGTACCGGATGTGCATGCAGTCCAAGGCCATGAACGAGGCGTCCCACGGGCAGCTGGGGATGCTGGTGTTCAGGCACGAGATCGAGGCCCACCTCCGCAGGCAGAGACACAAGACTGGCAGCAAGAAGTCATGAACGCCCCCTGCAGGGAACCAGGGGTGCGGAGACGCTTTATTATTATTTGTTTTTTCCTTTTTGCAGTTGCAGCAAGGAAAAATATTGCCCCCAAAGGGCAAGGAAAGCATTCGACTGGTTAGTAAAACGGATGAGGGGGGTTTCTCCATGCCTGTGTAGCTTATGCAACAGGCATCAAACGCCCCCCACACTTGGCCTACAGAAGCAGCCCAAACGCACCAAACCGCAGCGACCAACAGAGACGGCCTCATTGTGAGACTGATGGCGTGGAGGTTGTGATTGTATTTACAGCAAAGCGAGTGCTGCTGTTCTGCGCTTATTGAAATATTCATGAAGGAAGGGAGGCTTTGTAAAAAGTTCATTAGGATGGAAGGCCAGCATCATGCCTCCCGGTCTGAGGGGTGATCAGCCCTTCTCTGGGGTCTGGGAGCTGAGATATCAGGATGCTGGCAAGGAGACAGTGTGAAATTCAGAGATACACTCACAGTGATCTTCGTGGATATAGTAAGCAAAACCAAATGGCCTAAAAATGAGAAAACAAAGAAACTCGTAGCTGTTGTATCATCTCCCCCCATGTTAACCAGAAGTAATCTGCTCATCTTTTTGGTTGTAGTTTTAACCATCTCTGTTAATTTTATTTAAAAATGCACTTTTTTTGTCTTATGAGTTATATTCTGCTTATTTAATTACCCATTTGCAAGCATTATGAAGAGAGCACAAGTTAGCTACATTTTGGTATTTTCTAAGAAGATGCTTTTCGCTGCCTTGCTTCAGTTCAGAGCATCAGATTGTGACCCACAGCCGAGGATGTGGCAGACGCTGACCCTGTGGCGACTGGCTGGCGGACGGTCATCAAGGGGAAGGCGTGGCTTGGGGCTGCTGACCACACAGGCACATGGATACTTTATCTGAAGAGTATTTCCGAAGTGGAGCAACTGAACACCGGAGGGAATGGAAAATGTGCTTTTTACCTTAACAGAGAAGGAAGCTTATTCAGACTGGTGATAAAAGTCAGAAAGCACATTTTCTCCTTGGGAACTGGGGACCACTTTCTTACCTGTTGAAATAAACCAAAGCAGGCTATATGAACCAAACGCTCTCTTTTCTAAGCAGGGTGCTCTTCCTGGCTTCTGGCTTCCATGAGAAGAAACACAAGGAAACGTCTTTGGTGAAATGTCACTCCACCCACCAGCGTCCAGTGGGACAAACGATTGTGAGGTGGGCGTGTCCAACCCAGCTGAGCGGCAGTGACTTAATTGTTTTTTACGCTGTTCTACTCAGTCACCAAGATGCTTCTGAAAATCTCATTTTATTACATTTTACAACTATTAAATAAACGCAGTTAACATTTAGTGGTTTCTATGTTTATGTGAAAATTATTTACTTATTAGCCAGCGCCAGATACAGGAGCTGATTGTCTCTCAGGTGCCTTGCCTTCTGTTTGCCCACAATCAACTCATTGTTTAAAAGCTCCAAGAACAGTCAAGCTGTTGGTGGGTAAAAAAAAAAAAAAAAAATGCATTGTACTGATTTGTACTGGTAGTTCATACAATCCAATTAAAACCCAGGACATGAATGGAAGGCGGCATTGGACAGCTAATAAAATGTGATTTGTGGGTACGATTTCTTCTTGAAGTCAGAACACCAGGTCTTTAGTTTCTGGAGATGGGTTTCCTGGGTGTCAACCAGCTCCCCTTGGCTCTGTGGCGTTTCAGGGGAGATCATTCCCTGGCCGGGGATGCCCTGTGTACCCAGCATCTCTGACCCCTCTTCCCACGATGACTGGAGCGCCTCTCACCCCGGGGACCCCTAAACATTCTCATGTCACCTCCAGGTGACCCCTTGGGGGCACTGATCTAGCAGGAGGGGAGAACCTTGGTGGACAACCTAGCAATTAATACAATCTACTTGTTCTTTAAAAATTTTTCTCTCTGTTTAGTTTTGGCTCTGCTGGGTCTTGGCTGCTGCTCGGGCTTCTCTAGCTGTGGTGCGCGGCGTCTCCTCTCTGGCTGCGGCCTGCGGGGCCCCCTTTCTGGCTGCGGCCTGCGGCGTTTCCTCTCCGGCTGCGGCCTGCGGGGCCCCCTCTCTGGCTGCCGCCTGCGGGGCCTCCTCTCTGGCTGCGGCCTGCGGGGCCCCCTTTCTGGCTGCGGCCTGCGGCGTCTCCTCTCTGGCTGCCGCCTGCGGGGCCTCCTCTCTGGCTGCTGCCTGCGGGGCCTCCTCTCTGGCTGCTGCCTGCGGGGCCTCCTCTCTGGCTACGGCCTGCGGGGCCTCCTCGTGCTGGCTACGGCCTGCGGGGCCCCCTCTCTGGCTGCGGCCTGCGGCGTCTCCTCTCTGGCTGCGGTGCGCGGCGTCCCCTCGCAGAGCACGGGCTCTCGGGTGCTTGGGCTCCTGTAGTCGCAGCTCCCGGGATCTGGAGCGCAGGCGCAGTCGTTGTGGCACGTGGGATCTGCTCAGATCAGGAGATGTGTCTCCTGCATTGGCAGGTGGATTCTTTACCACTGAGCCACCTGGAAGCCCTGCTCGTCATTTTTGATTAGAAGTTAAGGAGTGGTTTCCGAGGGCCCTTTTATTTCCACACACACAGACTCAGGCCCGGGTCTGTCTCCCCAGTGGGTCTCAGGCTTGGTGGGGCCTACCCTGTCCCCTCCAGCCTGTCTTCCTCCAGGTCCAGAGGCTGCTCTTCAGGCTGGCAGCGGGAGCGTGTCTGCCTGTGACCTGAGTATCCCCCAGCGGGGCCTCCAGGCCAGAGTCCATGGGTGACCAGCCATTTGTGCAGATGTGAATCGCACAACACAGGTGCCTGAGGCAGACGTTGAGAACTGGATTTTGAAAGACCCTGAGGGTGGATGAAGCGTGTTAGTTGCTCAGTTGTGTCAAACTGCAACCCAATGGACTGTAGCCTGCCAGGCTCCTCTGTCCATGGGATTCTCCATGGGTCTCTTACATTGCCGGCAGATTCTTTATCGTCTGAGCCACCAGGCAAGCCCTAAGAGAAGGGATGGCAAATTCAAACTCTCTCTCTCTCTCTCTCCCTCTTTTTAAAGTTTCCCTTGTGGCTCAGCTGGTAAAAAATCTGCCTGCAACGCGGAAGACCTGGGTTCGATTCCTGGGTTGGGAAGATCCCCTGGAGAAGGGATAGGCTACCCACTGTAGTATTCTTGGGCTTCCCTTGTGGCTCAGCTGGTAAAGAATCCGCCCGCAATGCAGGAGACCTGGGTTTGATGTCTGGGTTGGGAAGATCCCCTGGAGAAGGGAAAGGCTACCCACTCCAGTATTCTGGCCTGGAAAATTCCACGGACTCTGTAGTCCATGAGGTCACAAAGAGTCGGACACGACTGAGCGACTCTCATTTTCTTTTTAAAGCTTATTGGGTAAAGGGTTTTCTCAAGAGGCCAAAAGCCTCGTCGAGCGCATGCAGGCGGGGTCTGTCTTAGCTGGGGCTGTAATACACACCACAGGCAGGATGGCTTCATCACCCAACGTTGATGTCCCAAGGTCTGGAGGCTGAAAAGTCCACGGTCAAAGCACCGTCAGACCAGGTGTCCGGTGAGGACTTTTCATGTGTCTTCATGTGTTCGAGGACAGACAGAGGGCTGGCTTCCCTTCCTTTTCTTAAAAGGACACTAATCCCGTTGGGAGGCTCCACCCTCATGACCTAGCACCTCCCAAAGGCTCCACCTCCAAATACCATCTCATCAGGGCTTCAACCTGGGAATCTTGAGGGCACATTCAGTCCGTAGCAGGACCTTCCCCAGCTCCCTGCCCAAGACACTTATTTATAAAAGCAGGGTTGCTGATGCCCCCACTGGAGCACGATGGTCAGGGACTCAGCACTCAGCCTTAGACAGCAGAGGCTGGCAGTGATGACCAGTGTCTTCTAAGGAGGAAGAATGGTACCAGGGAAGTGCTGAGGCTTGGGCTCGTCTGGGGTCCCTTCCAACGCTGCCTCCTTGCCCCCTCCCCCTGTATTGACTCTATGTAAATTTCTCAGGAACTGACCTTGGTCCTCTTGCTGGAGCAGGGTCCCTGGTAAAACCTGGGGTCCCATGCATCAGCCATGTGTGGACCATCCTCGTGAGAACCATCTGTAACACACTCCCTCCCTCTTCTCCTCGTAAGCTAAAGACATGTTGGCAGCCAGGGATGGTCCTCTGCTGGTCTCCATGGGAGCTACTTTTGTGCAAGCTGCTTCGGTAGGATGCGTCATACTTGCTGTTTCAGTTCAGCATGGCAATTGTATCCAGGCTTTCCCAGCCATGCACCTGGATTCAAACTCAGGCCTTTCACTTCCAGCCCGTATGATCTTAAACCTGACAGTCTCCACCTGTTTCCTCATTCAGGGTCATGGATGAAATCACATTTATATCATAGGACTGCCTGGGGAATTAGGACGCGTCATGAAATAGCACTCCAATCCAGTATTCTTGCCTGGAGAATCCCATGGACGGAGGAGCCTGACGGGCTCCTTGAGGCTGAAAAGTGTGGGACACGACTGAGCAGCTTTCACACGTGCACACGTAGCAGGCTTTCATGCCCGATACCAGCTCCACATTCGCAACTGCGTCTGCTGTTCTTCCTGGCGCACCCCGCCCTCTCGGGTGTAAGCAGACAGTGGGTCTCGTAGGGGACGTCATGAGACCATCACGCGTGCAGTGTTGCCCTTTATTTTTGTCATTCTGAAAACCATTTCAGTCTATCCGAAGATGGGTTATTAGGAGTGTAAAATACAATGAATAGTTTCTTCCTAAAATTCTGTGCTCAGTAATTTAGAATTGGTGACCCCCTTGGCAGAGGCATAGGGGTTTTGAAGAATAGCTGGGCACCTGTCTAAAGGACAACTGTCTAAAGCAGCTCGTTTCATTACTTCCGTTTTCCAGGTACAGAAAACCGAGGCTCAGAATTGGCCGGGAGCTGATCCGGAGGCCCTGCCAGAGAGTGGCCTCGTGTTTCCTCCCAGGACCAGCTCCTGGCCTCCAGCCCCACCTGAGGATTCCCCTGGCAGTGGATGGAGACTGGTCTCTGGTGGCCCAGGGACACTGAGCAGGTGGCCACTGCCCCCCCAGCTCTGGGCCATCACTGGATGGGTTGGAGGCCTCGGAAACTGGTCGTCCAGTAGGCCCCCAAGGTGTTAAAGCTGCCTTGAGTTGGAGGGGAGGGGAGGTGGGAATTCTTGCTTTTTGGAAAAGATTTGACATTGTTTCTCAAGATGGCCGATCAGACAGCGTGCCCTTGTGTGCTGGGTTGCTTCAGTCGTGTCCGATTCTCTGTGACCCCATGGACTGTAGCCCGCCAGGCTCCTGTGTCCCTGGGATTCTCCAGGCAAGAATACCAGGGTGGGTTGCCATCACCTCCTCCAGGGGATCTTCCTGGTGCAGGGATCGAACCCAGGTCTCTCTCTGCATTGGCAGGCGGCTTCTTTACCGCTGGCGCCACCTGGGAAGCCCTTGGGCGGTTCTTAAAAGAGTGGGTGTGTTTTACTCCCAACACTCATTAAATAGCTGGCAGGATGCGTCATATGTGTGGTCCTTATTTTGATTAGCTTTATACTTGAATTCAAAGCTGTTTCTCCTGGCAGGACTTGGTGCTTTGCTGTTGCTGCCAAAAGCTCAGTCCTGTGCCAGTTGGTTGGGGGTTTGGGCAGTGGTTTTTTCAACACAGAGAATTTTCTCTCAGTCAGCTGAGGTGTCTTCAAACATCTTGGCACTACTGATCTCTGCATATGCCCTCTGGAGTAGCCACCCCTGTGCCCCAGCTGTGTCTGCCTTGCCACTCTTCCGAGGGGAGGGGCTGGGGAGGTGACGTGATGCTGTGATGCCTTGGGCTGTCCCCGCCTCTGCCGTCACCCAGAGGTGCAGAGAGGGCCGGGCCACTTCCTGGCCTCCTCCTAAGACGCCCCGGGTGCCTTCTGAGCTGGAGGCTGGCTGTGCAGACGCCCTGCAGCTGCTGCACGCAGGCAGAGCCTGAGGGGGGCGGGGACGCTGGATGAATGGGGCTCACTCCTCACCCACCTGAGGGTCAGACACGTTGGCCAGAAGCCAGCTGAGGACAGCGTTGCCGGCACCTCCCTGCCTCCGTCATGAATCCCACAGCCTCTAACCTCGCGACTGGCCCCCCGCCTAAACCACCTCCAGCTCCAGAGTTTACGGATCTTCGACAGCTGACCTCACCTCTCCGGCTGGGGTGGCTAACCTCATTTGAAAAGAATGAGAAGAATAAATGGAAATTAAAGGCAAACCCCACTAAACCTGTTTCTTGATAAATTTACGAGGGTTGGAATGGTATCAAGGATCTTCTCTGATGACAAAAGTATGAAACTAAAAATCAGTTAAATGAAGAGAACTGGAAAATCACAAACATGTGGCGATTAAGCAGCATACTACTGAATACTTGCTGGGCCAAAGAAGAGATCAAAAGAGAGATTTAAAAAATACTTTGAGACAAAAGCAGAGGTGTAATATACTAAAATTTATGGGATACAGTAAAGGTGGTTCAAAGAAAGAAGTTCATGGCAATAAATGCCCACCTCAAGAAACAAGAAAAGCCTCAAAATAGCAACCAGACTTTACACCTCAAGGAACTAGAAAAAGAAGGATGAAGTTTAAGGTTAGTAGAAGGAAGGAAATAACAAAGATCAGAATGGAAATAAATTAAATAGAGACCAAAAGAAAAAAAAGGCAATAGAAAAGGTCAGTCACATTAAGAGCTGGCTTATGGAAAAATCAACAAAATAGACAAACCAGTAGCTAGCCTCTCCAGGAAGAAGAGAGGACTCAGATAAAATCAGAAATGAAAGAGGAGAAATTACAACCGATAGGTTAAAATACAGAGGATCACAAGAGACTACTGTGAATAATTATGTGCCAACAAACTGGGCAATCTAGAAGAAATAAATAAACTCCTAGAAACATATAACCTACCAAAACTGATTCATGACGAAGCAGAACATTTGAAGAGGATGATTAACAAAGGGATGAGTCAGTAATCAAAACCTCCCAACAAACAAAAATCCAGGACCAAATGGATTCACTGGTGAATTCTACCAAATATCCAAAGAAGAATTAATACCAATCCTTTTTGAACTTTGAGAAAACAGAAGGGGGAGCTCTTCCGAACACATTTTACAAGGTCAGCATTACCCTGATACCAACACGAGACAAAAGTGCCATAAAAAAAAGTTACAGGTCAATATGGTTTCCCCGGTGATAAAGACTCTGCCTGCAGAGCAGGAGACGTGTTCAGCCCCTGGGTCGGGAAGACGCCCTGGAGGAGGGCATGGCAGCCCACTCCAGTATCCATGCCCGGAGAGTCCCATGGACAGAGGAGTCTGGTGGGCTACAGTCTATAGGGTCACAGAGAGTCAGACACGACTGAAGCAACTGAACACACACACACAGAGGCCAATATGCCTGATGAACATTAGATGGAAAAACCCTCAACAAGATATTAGTAAATCAAATTCAACAGTACATTAAAAAGATGATACACTGTGACCAAATGGAACTTATTCCAGGGATGCAAGGATGCTTCAATATCTGCAAATCATTCAAAGTGATACACCATATTAACAAAAAGCAGGATAAAAATCATACAGTCAACTCAATAGCTGTAAAAAAGCCTCTGGCAAAATCCAACATCCCATTTATGATAAAAACTATTGGCAAAGTGGATATAGAGGGACTATACCTCAGTATAATAAAGGCCATATATAATAAGCCCAGAGCTAATATCATACTCAGTGATGAAAAGCTGAAAGCATTTCCTCTGAGATTAGGAAAAAGACAGTGATGCCTACTTTTGCCACTTTTGTACAGCATAGTATTGGAAGTCTTAAAGCAATAAGGCAAAGAAAAGAAAGAAAAGGAACCCAAATGGGAAAGGAAAAAGCACAACTGCCATTTTTAGATGACATAGTGCTATATAGAAACCCTAGATATTCCACCAAAATAACTGTTAGAATAAATGGATTTAGTAAAGTCACAGGGTGCAAAGTTATCATACAGAAGTCAGTTGTGTTTTATGCACTAATAACTATCTTAAGAGAAATTAAGAAACTATCAGAGAAATTAAGAAAACAATCCTATTTACAATTGTATCAAAAAGAGTAAAACACCTAGAAATAAATTTAACCAAGGATGTGAAACACCTGTATATTGGAAACTATAAGACATTAATGAAAGACATTGAAGAAGACATACATAAATGTAAATACAGTCTGTGTCCATGGATTAAAGAATTAATGTTGCTAAAATGTCCATATTACCCAAGGCAATCTACAGAGTCAATGCAATCCCTATCAAAATCCCAATGGTATTTTTCAAGAGATAGAACCAACAATCCAAACAAAACAAAAAAAACACCAAATAGCCAAAGCAATCTTGAAACCGAGGAACAAAGCTGGAGGCATACACTCCCTGATTTCAAACTATATTACAGCTGAATCTGCTTGTCAAGGGCCAGCTTTGGGGTAAAGGCTAGGTGACTGCTCACTTGGGGGATGACAAAAATAGGGCAGCAGAGAATTCCCTTTCAAACCCAAACTAATCAAGCCATTTCTCCGCAAGTCAACTGGCTGGTACATTCTGTGATTCCTCATCAGATCCTTCTCCTTAAGATTCCCTTTCCCCCTCAATTCATCCCAGAAACTAGCAAACGGGCCGTTAGGGTACACAGCCCGCTGATTGAGCTGAGCTGATGAAGGGGGAGGTGGATTCTGGATGCAGGACCCACCGGATGACTGCCGTCTGTGGAGGACTTCACACATTATACATGGTCCACGCACTTTACACATTTCTTTTCTAAGCCTCAGAACCCCCAGTGTGACTTTAGAAACTCCTCTTTCAGACATGAAGCTGAAGATTCCACATGGCTGGTTAAAGAAGTAGCCAGGATCCACACCCAGACCTGGGCTTTCTGCTGTATCAGGCTGCCTCGTTACCAAGTAATGTGTTTTCACCACCCACAAACAAGAGGGCAGCTTTACCATTGAGGCCTCCTGGGGGCTTTCAGTCTGGGGCAGCAGCAGGGCGTCTAAAGCTCCCTGGACGGGGGTGAAGAGGCAGAGGCAGTGGAGTGGAAACGGGAGTACTAACATCCACGCTAAAGGCTGCCCACGGGCAGGGTTCACTGCAGAGCGTGTAGTCTGTGAGTGGAAGGGGAAGAGTGGGCAGTTCTAAAATGCAAGGAAGGGGCTAGAGAGGGGCAAACAGTGAGGAGGAGACTATAGCCGTGGAAGCAGGGATGGACATCTGGGATGCCCAGCTCCTCCTCAGGGTGGGGACACGCAACTCAAACGGAAGTGTTTAAAGATACAACTGTAGAAAACAGGTTTCTGGCATGCTGCGGTCCACGGGGTCGCAAAGAATCGGACACGACTGTGACTGAACTGGACTGAACTAGGTTCTGAAACAAAAGCCTTGTGCGATGCAGTCTGGAAGGAAAACATTTACCATGTTCTTGACAAAATGAAAGCAAAGAGGCCCCTTGGAGACGCCTCTGAGCACCCCCTTACATCACTGCACGTCCTCTCTGTGTGCCAGGTGCAGGAGCCCTGGGTGCGTGTGTGTGAGGCTGTAACCTGTGTTAGGATGCGTGGGCATGAAGGAAGCTGTCTCTGCAGAGGCCGCAATTGCAAAAAAATAGACAGAAATGATTTTTAATCTAAAAACAGACCTGGTGCCACAGCAGCCATGACCCTATACTAACAGGGTGGTTAATTCCAACGCATTAGCTCAGAAGAGCAGTTTGGGGTACAAATGCTCCTGAGCGACCTGCCCGGGCCCTGGTTTCACTTTCTCTCCTTTCTCTGCATCTTTTGTGTCCCTCTTCTTGGTGTGAGGTTTGCGCCTGCTGACACTTACTTCATGTCCCTTGGCCTCCTGGCGATGTTGATGGGCAGAGACTCTCTGGTGCACCCTCCTCGGCCTACTGGCAGTTTGCTAAGGGTGCCGGGGCTGGCAGGGGGAGGGGCAGGGAGAGTGGCAGCGGAGGGTCCGGGGTGGCAGGAGACCCAGGATCTCCCGGGGGAGGGCTGAGTGATGCGTCACAGAGTGGTATTTGGCACAGTCCCTCCGAGGTGGGTGGTTGCAGGGCCTGAGGAGGCTCCCAGACCAGGAAGCCTTGGCAGGCACGTGTGGGCACTGGCTGGACGGAAGCCACGGGAGGGTGAGACGAGGCCAGCATGGACATCCTGGCCTTCAGCCACAACCAGGCTCAGACACTGGGAGACGGAGTCTAACTGCAGAGCTGGGATGAGAATTCAGGCTTCTCCAACCCCATCGAGTTGTAAACAATTGCTGAATTATGTAAAACGTTCCTGCTTAGAATATCAAGTGTTACTCTTGGCCATCGGATCATCAAACACTGGACGGTTTCTTGTTCTGAGTATCAGTAACCAACAGGGTAAGATTATGAACTCATATCTGCCTCCCTGCTGATAGCAGGTTCACTCACTCAATCATCCTCTATTTTCCAAGTCTTTCTCCAGCGGGATGGTGGGGTGAGAAGAGGGTGGGGTACATATATGTGTGTGTAATGGGATGTCACTCAGTGCAGTGGTGTCTGGATACGACTTCCCTACTGCCTCCAAAATAATTGTCAGCAGAGGGTGATGCCAACATCTTATCTGTCTTCATAATTACTAGTGACTATAGGATATGTTTCTATTCATTTCAGAACTCCGAGATTTCAGAGCTGGGTAAAACAAATAATGACCTGGTTATCCCACCTTGTTTTGTTAGAAGTGAAAAACTGAGCTTCAGAGAGGTAGAGGGACCTGTCCAAGGTCATACAACTAATGGTGGGAAGAGATGGGAACAGGAGCTTCTGACCCCCAACCTTTGTGTGTCTCTGCAGTTCTGTGACATCGTGACTGCCAAACTACTATAGACATGAAATCCGAGAGACACGCTCTCTCAGACAACAGAAACCACGTGGGACATTTTAAGCAACACTTAACAATAATCTGTTTAAAAACCTTCTCATTACAGCACATTACACCCACGCATACTCACACAGATACATGTACCCCACCCCCTCCTCTGACTATACACAGTCAGGGTGTGTTTTGCACAGCCAACACCCTCATGGACAGACCACTGCAGCCCTACACTTCCTTTAGGAGAACAGCTGCCCCAGGAGTCAGGCCCGGAGCACCAGTCAGGGCCCCCTCTCCCGGGACGACCTCGCTGGGGCTAATCCAGGACCTGCTGGAGGCTGGGGTGGGCTCAGTGGGGCAGGAGACGCCAGTCCATCTGCCAGAATTGCCGGGGGAGGTCATCCCGCTCTCCCTTCATTAGGAGGCGGGCAGGCTGAACAGTGACCACGGGTACACAGTGCATGTCAGCGTCCGGGACGACGTAAACGTCTGTATTCGCTTCCTGGGGCTCTCCCGTAATAAATCACCATAAACTCAGTGGCTTATGAAAAAGGACATTTATTGCATCGTAGTCCTGGAGGCTAGCAGTCTGAAGCTGAGGTGTCTCCAGGGCCCTGGGGAGGGGGGGCTCCAGCCGCCTGTGGGCCCCTGTGTCCCCGGGCTTGCAGCTCCTCACTTGCGACTGCTTCATGTGCCTCCGCTTCCAGAGCCCCCTCTCCTTATCAGAAAGCCAGCTGTTGGCCTTGGGCCCACCCTCATCTGGTCTGACCTCAGCCCCAGAGACCTTGTTTTCAAATAAGGTCAGGTTCAGGTGTGGAGGCGGGGGCTCTCATCCCAGGACACGCGGTGTCCAGGGCGCTCCCCCAAATGCTCTGCTCCATATGCCAACACCAGTCACGTGTGGGGCTTCCCCCTTCCTTCTCTGTGGTCCTGGCTAGAGCCCTGCCTGCTCCCCCAGAGCCGGGAAGCCACCTCACACACGGTCCCTTGCCTCCTGCTCTCGCCCAGGGTATTTCTGTCCATGTGAAGCCCCTCTTCCGACACCTTCAAACTCCTTATTCAGTTCACCCCATCTCCAGCTCGTTCTCTCTGTGTGTCCCTCACCCTGGCTGCCACACGCCCAGTAAGTGAGGGGGCGGTCGGCTCAGCCCCCAGTGTCACCTGAACCTCACCTGAACAGGAGCCTGAGACCTTCTCGTGAGGCCGCAGGAGAGTCTGGTTTCGAGGTGTCCCTTTATTCCGACCAGCTTCCCAGGTGGCGCTAGTGGTAAAGAACACGCTTGCTGATGCCGAAGATGTAAGATGTGGGTTTGATCCCTGAGTTGGGAAGATCCCCTGGAGGAGGGCATGGCAACCCACTCCAGTATTCTCGCCTGGAGAATCCCCGTGGACAGAGGAGCCTGTCGGGCTACAGTCCATGGGGTCGCAAAGAATCGGACACGACCGAAGCGATTTCGCTCGCGCTTAATTCCTACAAGGTACCAGTTTCTTGGTTTGTTTCACACGTCGTTAGTGTTGGGGCCTTCATGTTAGGAGCTGTGGAATTGCGGGTTCATCTCCCTTTATTGCTGGAGCATGGACAGCGTGGAGGAGGTGATTCCCTCTGGGCGTGAAACTCTAGCGTGCGTGCAGAGATCTTTATGGAGCCTCAAGGGTCCTTTCACTTGCCCGGAGTCCGCTCGCCGTGGCTTCTCACACGTGTCCACAGCCGTGGGGTCAGCTGGCTGCAGGGCTGTCACTCAAACAGCTCCAGGTAGTCGGGCGGCTCTTGCTGCTGACCACAGGGGTACAGAAGGAGCTCCTTCCCCAGGGAGGTGATGGGCTCCTCCTGTGAGGGAGACAGTACAGGTCAGGCTGCAGCCCCCCAAGAGCAGCAGGGGCCTCAGCCCAGGCTCCCGCGTCTTATTTACAGGACACTTTCGTAGGAAGCCCTTCCTGCCTTGCTGGAGCACACAGCTTCTGGTCTCCCCTCGCTTTACACTAAGCTTTCTTGGCTTAGGCAACCCCGAAAGAGAGATTTCTTGTCCACAAGCTGCCCCGTGGTCTCCCTCCTTCCCGAGCTTGTGCTCTCACTTAAGGGTGTTCTCACATGGAAAAGAATGTATTTTTAAAAAGAATGCGTGTGTACGTATATAACGGAATTACTCTGCTGTACAGCAGTAATTAGCCTAACACTGTCAATCAACTATCCTTAAAGAAAAGAAAAGTGTTCTCAGATGTGATTGGAGTGCACAGATTTTGCATCATCTCGTGCATTCTCTGCCCCAGTGGGTTCTCCCTGAGTGTATGAGGAGGGACCAGGTTCAGTGATAAAGGAAGTGCAATTAACAATCCTTGTTATCGGGAAGGTTACCCACATGGCTCAGCGGTTAAAAGAATTCGCCTGCTAATGCAGGAGGCGGAGGAGATGTGGGTCTGCTCCCTGGGTCGGGACGATCCCCTGGAAGAAGAAATGTCAACCCACTCCAGGATTCTTGCCCAGAGAATCCCACGGACAGAGGAGCCCGGCAGGCTACAGTCCGTGGGGTCACAGAGAGTCGGACACGACTGAGCGTGAGCACTGTTATCGGGCGGAGTTGTTGAAGCGGGGTGCTGACCTCCCGCTGCTCGTCTCAGTTCTTTTCCGTGGAACTGCCTTCCACTGTCAGAACAGCTGCAGGACACCCGTCACCGAGCGAGCGACACGTGCGCGGGGCCGCACCTTGTGGTACTCCACCAGCTCGGCCAGGCTGGAGTGCTGCAGCTGGTCCACGCCCAGGAAGCTGTATGAGTCCGAGGAGGCATCTATGAGGAAGTGCTTGCAGCCGTCCTCGGACTGGTAGGACAGGGCGTAGCCCTTGACCTTCTCGTTGACCCGGATCAGAAAGCTGCCCGGCACGCAGGTGCTCAGAAGCTCGTTCGCTCTGTTTACGGTGAGGATTCCTGCGGGAAAGAAGGGCAGGGGTTTCAGCCACATCATTTCCAAAGCTCCCCTCTGCTAAACACAGCCATGTGGATAAAGCCGGTAACAACCTGAGCAGCCCTAAGTCCACAGTGGGTTTCCTTGGAGCAGCAGTGTGGTTCGTCCTCTGGTATTTGGTACCTGGGATGGGGTTGCTGCTAAGTCGCTTCAGTCATGTCCGAGTCTGTGTGACCCCATAGACGGCAGCCCACCAGGCTCCCCCGGCCCTGGGATTCTCCAGGCAAGAACAGTGGAGTGGGTTGCCATTTCCTTCTCCAATGCATGAAAGTGAAAAGTGAAAGTGAAGTCACTCAGTCATGTCTGACCCTCAGCCACCCCATGGACTGCAGCCTTCCAGGCTCCTCCATCCATGGGATTTTCCAGGCAAGAGTACTGGAGTGGGGAGCCATTGCCTTCTCTGGGATGGGGAGGTTCCATAAGCAAATGTACAAATGGCGGGTTTCCCAGGGTGGTGCTAGAGGTAAAGAACCCGCCTGCCAATGCAGGAAGTGTAAGATACCTGGGCTTGATCCCTGAGTGGGGAAGATTCCCTGGAGGAGGGCATGGCAACCCGCTCCAATATTCTTGCCTGGAGAACCCCCATGGACAGAGGAGCCTGGCGGGCTACAGTCTATAGGGTCACAAAGAGTTGGGCCCCGCTGAAGCGACTTGGCACATATGCAGTACGAATGGAACGCTCGCCCCTCAGAACACATTTCCACGTGCACACCCAGTGACAAGCGCGGGCGTCATGTGGCTTCTGAGGGGTAGGACTGTTGACGGTCCTCCTGGGAGGGTGAGCTCTCCCAAGTTGCCTGATGGGGACCCTGGGGCCTGGGAACGATCCTACCAGGTCTGGAGTGGGAGTTCTCACCAGAGCATGTCTGGAAGCATCTCAGACACGGGCTGCGGGGTGGGGGTGGCTCTAGTCTCCCCCAGTGCACGGAGGCAGGGATGCTGCTAGACCTCCCTCCGCACACAGAGCAGCCTCGCTACAGACAGTGACCCGGTGCCAAGGGCTGACGGGGCCGAAGGCGGGCGCCCTGGCCCAGTGTCAGCGAGCCAGCAAGCATCCTCTGCTGTGGCTATTCCTAAACGAGGCTTCATTTAAAGGCATGACGCAAGGGATGCAGGCATACGCACGCTCGCGTGTATGTGTGCTGTGCTTAGTTGCTCAGTCGTGTCCGACTCTTTGCAACTCCATGGACTGTAGCCCGCAGGCTCCTCTGCCCACGGGATGCTCCAGGCAAGAATACTGGAGTGGGCTGCCATGCCCTCCCCCAGGGGATCTTCCCAACCCAGAGATCGAACCCAGATCTCCTGCATTGCGGGTGGATTCTTTACTGCCTGAGCCACCAGGGAAGCCCAAGAGTACTGGAGTGGGCAGCCTGTCCCTTCTCCAGCGGATCTTCCCGACCCAGAAGTTGAACCAAGGTCAACTGCGTTGCAGGCAGGTCCTTTACCCGCTGAACTACCAGGGAAGTCCCGTGTGTCTATATGCGTACTATCTATTTGTGTCTTCACAGATCTTCAAAAGGATGCCACTCTTCATACACACACACACACACACACGTGTTACGCTACACACGCATAGTTTGGATGCCTCATGAATTCACAGGAATTCAAGACCAGCCTTCCCCCCATTTAGTCCACACTGATTGCTCAGGTCTGACCCGTGCTCCTGTTCCCCTTCTTGCTCCTCCTCATCTGTAATTCTTCAGGTGAGCCCATGACGTGATAAGACAGAGAGGAAGTGCGCAGACACGTGCTGGCAAGATGGTGAGCTGCTCCGAGCTCTGGGCAGAGGGCAGCGTTTCCTGCGTCAGCAGATGGAACCTCCCGCCTCTTCCAAGCTGACACTCGGTGTTACGATTAGGGAGAAACCCAAAAGGCCTCCTGGTGAAAAGGCAACAGATTATCACAGCTCTTTAGTCTGACAAGACTAAAGTTAGTAAAGTTAATTGAGAATTAAACCTAAGGATCCAGTGTAAAACGTCAAATGAAACCACTTGTGTTCTTTTCTGTAAGGAAGGCTTTGAGAAGGGAGGATGAGAGATCACATACTCCCCAGGCCCCGTTCAGCCCTGTCTACCCCGCAGGGCCCGAACCCGCACGTTTGGGTGTGGGGGCTCAGCCCCAGGGCGACGTGGGGCGATAGCAGGACCTGCGGCCAGCCCCTCATGGACAGGAAGCGCGCCTGCGAGGGAAGAAGCAGGTGGCCTCTCCTCTGGGGTCCCGGCTCCTCCAGGACCCTGCCCTGCAGGCCGCTGAGTCCAATCCAGCCGCCTTCCTGCCCTTTCCCAAGGAGACCGAGGCGCTAGACACAGCAGGCGCTGTGAGTCTGAGGAGCCCCTGGGGTCCCTGCTGGGTGTCCACGTCAGGCGCCCAACTAATGCCCAGGTGAGCACCCCTGCGGCGACTGCTCCTTCCCGCTCATTTCACCTTCTACACACCCGGTCCCACTGCGGGCATTGGAGGCCGAACCCAGGCCACCGGTGACCACCCTGCCCAGGGCCTGCAGGGGCTGCGGTGTGAAGACTCTGGGTCCGACGCTCTCTGAAACCAGGGGGATTGCTCAGAGACATCATCCTGGAAAGATTTCTCTGCCCTCCCTGACAGGCTGACTCTGAAATTTCAAGTGACTTCAACAGACGGTACGGATGTTGTCATTTATAATATCTGGATTTCAGCATGATGGAGTCCAGTTCCTAGAACGAAAGCCATTCTGGAAGATTCTAACCAGAATGAGACAAATTCCTCATGCCAGGTCATAGAGTAGCTGCAGATCAGGCCGTCTGTGAGCCCCTCCGCCTGTAGCTGTTCTCAGCATGCACAAACCCTGGCTCTGCCTCAGCTCCACCAGCGCCGGGCTCCTCTCCCCTCGGTGGCGCCCACGGCAGGTACCCGAAGGTGAGCGCCGCGCTTTGCTCGTTCACTTCACCGCAGGGGCGGCATTCTTGAAGGGCACGAGCTCTCGGTGCATCTGATGACACAGGTCAATGTGCAGTCTCTTCCGAGGCCATCGAGGGCAGCGGGGGCCTCCAGGGAGGTCTGCCTGAGGTCATGGCCAAGAGGCAAGCTTGGTCTGCCTGCAAAGGGGGCTCTTGCACGAAAAACCAAAGTCCAGCATCGGATGCTAATCACCAGGGGACCCCTTCCCCGGGGCGTGACGCTAAGAAATTGGTTCTAGTGCAGACAGTGGTCTTCCTCCAGCCCCAGCTGAGGCCGTGACGGCCCCTGGCTGCCTCCCTCCAGCTTCTCCAAGGGCTCACCCAGCCCCACCTCCACCCAGCCAGCACGGTCCACAGCTCTGGAAGGGACCCCGGCACGCCCTGCGGTCTCTCCCGCCCCGCCTCCTCGTGAGCAACCTCCGCTCCACCGCTCCTTCACGCCCTCAGGAACTGCCACCCGGAAGACGCCCAGGAAAGGTCTAGCACATACCTCAGTCACAGTCAAGTGAGAAACATCCCCCTCCAGGACAATCCCAGCACCCACTTCCACTAGGCTGATAACAGGGACCAGCGGCGCCCTCGTGTTTCTCCAAGGTACCCCCAGGCCTGAGTCACACACACACCGGTGTGACCTGCTTCTGGCACATGGAAAAGTTGTGTTTAATAACCAAAGGAACGAGAACTCAGTAACAATAGCACTGAGAGCTCTTCACGTCTGCCTAGCCTTCCCCCAGGTGGGCCTTCCCTCATCTGATCCTCACGGAGGCCTGGAGACGAGGTGCTGTCACGGCCCACCGAGCACAGAGGGGAAAGCCCGCGTCTCAGAGGTCCCAAGGTGGGCCTGGAGCGCGGGCCGGAACCAAGGCCTAACCAGTGAAGCCAAGCTCGCACCCACCCTCCAGAACACCTGCCCCTGGCAGGCGTGTCGGGCTCCAGAGGCTCCTACTCACTGTGTTTCTTCCCCAATAAGCAGAAGCATGGCCATTTGTGGGGCTTCCCTGGGGGCTCAGATGGTAAAGAATCTGTCTGCAACACAGGAGACCTGGGTTCGATCCCTGAGTTGGGAAGATGCCCTGGAGAAGGAGATGGCTGCCCCCTGCAGTATTCTTGCCTGGAGAATCCCATGGGCAGAGAAGCCTGAAGGCTACAGTCCATGGGGTTGCAAAGAGTCAGACACGACTGAGCAACTAAGCAAGCGAGCGAGCGATGGCCGTTTTACAGATGCGGAAGCTGAGAAAGAAAGGTAGGCACCTGAAGCCACAGGACAAGTTAGTGGTGGTTCCAGGCTCCTGCTCCAGGGCTTGGCTTAGCCCAACCCACCGGACTCACGAAACTCTCCTGGAGTTGGCTGAGAATTTAAAATGAGATTGATTTCACAAAGAGGTGTTAAAATATTATTCATAATGTTTCCCTATTAATTCAAAGATAAACTGACATCATTTGTTCTCACTTCATCACCTTAATGGCCCACACTTACTGAATAAAGGTGACTGAGCAAGCGTCACACACGGTTCTAAGTCCGTTGCACGTTATACCTCACCGAGTTTTCTGACCAGCCCTGGGATGCAGGTAGTGTATTATCTGCATTGGACCGCTGACGGGCAAGTGCAGGAGTCGTGCGACTTGGTGAGGCCAGGCAGCCGGCTGGTGGGGGACGGGGAGCTGGGTGCAGGCGGCATGGTCCCGGGGACGCACTTGTCCCCAGCGAGCTGGCTCCTCTCCCCAGCCTCCCGCCACCCCCGTCAAGGAGCAGTGTCCAGCCTGCTCTGACGGTGACAGCAGAAATCCAGGACACGGGCACGTGACGATGAAGAAAGTGTGATGGCAGAAGCATGGATCTAATGTCCGTGTAAAATATCCCAAGTAAACCCCCCAGCAGAGCCGCTGTCCGTAGCGGGACCCACCCGCTCCCCTCTGTCTCGCCTCTCAGGCCCCTCCAAGAGCACACGGGAACCACAAGCCTGGAGCCCCCGGGCATCAGTAATGGGGAGCGCAGGGCTCCTGGCAGAGGCAGGCAGTGACCCCTGTGGCCGGCAGTGTCAGGGCGAGGACCCCACGGCAGCATCTGAAAAACCCAAGGGAGGGCTCTGAGGCTCGTGAACTCCTCTCAACAGCGGTGGGAAAAGATACCAAGAGTTTTGCAGTAAGTTTGCCGCACAGGGTAATGTCTGAAAAAAGTCAGGGTCTCCCAGGCAATTGGGTCGTGTTCGCTTCAGAGAAGCCAGCGCTTCTCAAATCTGTAGGAGTACTCTAGCTTTCACGCCTTTATCTTCATCTTCAGTTAGTTCACAACTGAGCCAGACTAGGCAGGCCCAGCGGAGCGCCGCGGAGAGTAACGTGGACAAAGCGCTGAGGCCACAGGGCAGATGAAGCTTCGGGGCTGTGCAGAGGTGAGTCGTCGGGCTCGTGGCTCAGGCTCTGCTGGGCCCTCCCAAGGTCAAGGCCTCCCGTGCCCTTCCCTGTCACACACAGGCGCCCAGATCCTCCTGCTGCCAGCCACAGCCTCTCCCACTCCAAGAGGGAGATGAATCACAGGTGTAAGGGAGGCAGGGTGGATACATTGGGGTGACTTTGGAAAGTCACACCCATCAGTCATTTGTGTGTAAGTCAAGACAAAGCTTGAAAATCCCTTTGTGAGAGATGGGCAGAATTTTGATGGCCCCACAAGCAAGAAATCTCCAAGTCTCAGGAAAATGGCTGGAGGACAGGTCATCGCTTAAGAGTGCCAGTGTCCAGGTTCATTAAGGTTTTAGCCTGAAAGAAATCTTGGGAGACTTCTGTGCGACTTTCTCAATGCAACCCCTCCAGGTACACACAGTCAGCCCTGGAGGAGCATGCTGACAGAGCCTGGATTGCACACTGCAGAGTAACTGAAAGAGCAAGACTGGCTCCATGCTGCATCCATTTCTTTTTTCTATCTAACTTTTGTACTCTGCACCTTTTCTGGAAAGAATGTTACCCATAGCCTAAAAAAGCCTCTGACCTTTTAAGGGTATAACTCTTTTACATTCACATAGAGATAAAAAGTTGCAGAACAGAGAATAACATTTGACTCTTTGGAAGTTTACAGGAACATTATGACCTGATCGACAGAGACAGCTGCAAGAACAATGGATTCCAACACCAAGAAGTTTGCATCAGCCAACCATACCTCCCTCCCCTTTTAGTATAAAAGAAGCCTGAATTCTTACTCGAGGAAGACGCTTCTAAGGGATATTTGTCCACCAACTTCTTGATCTTTTGCTTTCCAAATAAAGTTACTGTTCCATGTCCCAACACTTCATCTCTTAATGTACTGGTCTATCATGCAGCAAGCAGTGAGCCTGGGCTCAGTAACGTCAGGACAAAGACGCAGGACTCTTCCTGGACACTTCTCTCTAGGGAACCTAGGTTTGAGAGAGTAACTGCCTCCACAGAAATGGATATGATTTACCCCCCTTGGAGAATGAACATTTCAAGGGTGTATCAAAAATGGTGGGGCTTCCAGGGTAACTCAGCTGGTAAAGAATCCACCTGCAATGCAGGAGATCTTGGTTCAATTCCTGGGTCAGGAGGTTCCCCTGGAGAAGGGATAGGCTACCCATCCTAGTATTCTTGGGTTTCCCTGGTGGCTCAGATGGTAAAGAATCTGCCTGCAATGCGGGAGACCTGGGTTCGATCTCTGGGTGGAGAAGATCCCCTGGATGAGGGCATGGCTACACGCTCCAGTACTCTTGCCTGGAGAATCCCCATGGACAGAGGAGCCTGGCAGACTACAGTCCACGGGATCACAAAGAGTCAGACACGACTGAGCTGAGCTACAGCTCAGCGCAGGAAAAATGGAAGCAATCAAAATAGCTGTGGTATGAACTGTGTTGGTATCCTATAGATGTTAAAGGGATTTACTTTTTAAGTAGCTTAAAATACAAAGGTTTTTAAAAATGTAAAGCATTTGGAGGGCAGGTTTGATCATATGCCACAACAGCAAAGACGTTCAAAAGAAATAAATCAGGTGGAAATATTTAATCAACCGTCTAATCGCTTCCATATTTGGATAAGGAAGTGTAAATTACCTTTCAGAGCAATAATGATCAACTATTGATGCGTAAAGCAAGCATGTGGATGCTCTAACAACAGAAGCAATTAGAGATCTCCCAAATCGGAAATCTGTTGGTGCATTTCCTTCCGACTTTTTCCCGTCTTCCCGCTCCTGCTGGCTCCTAAGCTCCCGACACTGCTGCATGACTCACAGAAGTAGGAAAATGCTGATGGACAGAGTGAAGAAATGGGTCCGCGGGGCGACAGGTGGACCTTCCAACTTCAGTTCTACTTATTCCCCAGCCCTTTTCTTCAAGAAGTGAGTACAGTTAATTACATACCTACCTACTTTGGGGACCCACAGCGAGAGACAGGATGAGTGCAATGACCGTGTTCAGCGGGGTGTCAAGTTAGCCAACGCACCGACAGCCCAGACCGGAAGGTGCTGTAATAGGGTGGATGCTCAGGAGAATGAAATGGATAAAAACACGGATCATATTTGACAGTCAAGACAGTCCTCAACACTCTCGTGTGAGAGGAGGTAAGGGGTGAGGACAGAGAGAGAAGACGACAATCCTTCTTGAGGAAACAAAACCAAGCAGACTACAAGACTCAGATTATACACCTATAAAGACACAGTGCTGTTCAGCAAGCCTGGGACACGCTGCCGTCTCTCCACACCCTCCCTGCTGACCCCACATGCAATCATAACTGCCTGGGATGACTGCAAGCAACTCCATTCCCTGTTTGCAGGGTGGCTCTCCTTTGGTCCTTCCAGATTATTCCTGCCTTCTGGGGTGACCTCCTGGGCTCAAGGACAAGTGAAGTCACTCAGTTGTGTCCAACTCTTTGCAACCCCATGGACTGTAGCTTACCAGGCTCCTCTGTCCATGGGATTTTCCAGGCAGGGGTACTGGAGTGGGCTGCCATTTCCTTCTCCAGAGGATCTTCCCAACCCAGGGATCAAACCCGGGTCTCCCCCATTGCAGGCAGACGCTTTATCATCTGAGCCACCAGGGAAGCTATTATCAATGATAGGCCCTAAGTAAATAATTGAGGAAAATAATTAAGATCTGTTATTGAAGTGCTGCCTCACTCTTGTACGTGATGCTGCTGCAGAAGACAACACTTTTTGGCGGGGTGAGGCTGATGAGGAGAAGGGCAGAGGGGACCGGAGGGGTAAACTTTCTCTTAGGCTGATCAGTTACAACAGAAACACTGAACCAGGACCTAAGCCTTCTCAGATGTCAGCTGACTTACTTAAGAAACAACACTATGGTGTAGATACTATTATTACCTCCGTTCACAGAGGAGAAAACACAACTCAAGCCCAGTGATCCACCTCGGGAGTCTGGTACTAAGCCTGCATCACACTGCATTTCCGAGCTGCGTGTTTATTAGTACCTCAGTCACATCCAACTTTTGTGACCCCGTGGACTGTAGCCCGCCAGGCTCCTCTGTCCATGGGATTCTCCAGGCGAGAACACTGGAGTGGGTTGCCATTCCCTTCTCCCGGGGATCTTCCCGACTCAGGGATCAAACCCTGGTCTCCTGCACTGCAGGCGGATTCTTTACCATCTGAGCTACCGGGGAAGCCACCTTTCCAAGCTAGGAGCTAAGAAAACTCCGTGCTGCCTTGGGGCATTGAACTGACCAGGAAGAATGGTCAAATGATTACAAGGAATAACAGAAGACACCCACCTATCCGCTGCTGCTGCTAAGTCACTTCAGTCGTGTCCGACTCTGTGCAACCCCATAGATTGCAGCCCACTAGGCTCCCCAGTCCCTGGGATTCTCCAGGCAAGAACACTGGAGTGGGTTGCCATTTCCTTCTCTAATGGATGAACATGAAAAGTGAAAGTGAAGTTGCTCAGTCGTGTCCAACTCTTCGTGACCCCATGGACTGCAGCCTACCAGGCTTCTCCACCCATGGGATTTTCCAGACAAGGGTACTGGAGTGGGTTGCCATTGCCCTGGAGTGGGTTGCCATTGCCTTCTCCAACCCACCTATCTAGGAACCCTGAAAAGCTAAACTGACGACAAATCAATGCAAATTAAAATAAGGTGGTTCCACTGGTAGGATTAAGCTGGGAGTATAACTTTGTTTAATCACTTTGGAGGACATCTGGCAACACTTAAAGAGGTTCATATCCTACCTCCCAGCAATTTCACTTCTAAGTACACACCCTGAAGAAATGATCACAAATGTGTTCAAGGAGGCATGTTCAGGGTGAATACCACATCATTTTCTGTAACAGCAAAAAACTGTACCAAATGTAGGAGAAGAGATGAATGAGAAATGACACATGTGTGTATGTGTGTGTAATAAAATATATATCATCAAACACAAAAGATTATGTGTTTTATAGCATGTGTATTATAAATATATAAATAACATATATCGTAAAACACTGCACTACAAGTACAAGGAATGATCCATCTACTTTTATAAACAAGGGAAAACCCCCTACCCACTTAACATAATATTGAGAGAAAATGCATGTTTCAGAAGAATGTCTACAACATGATACCATATGTCAAACATTAAACACATTGTTCTGTTTTGTAGAAACATATGATACCTGTGTTTTATATTTTTAAAATATATTTTCCTGAAGTACACACACATGTATACATGTAATAAAATGTAAATATGGATGGGAAAGACAGCTTCAGAAGAGTGGTTCATCCCCTGGGAAGAGGAGACAGCATCAAAAGGGAGTGAAAAAGGAGCCTTAATTCTTTCAGGGTTTATTTCCTAGTAAAAATAGATACAAAGTAAATACGGCTGTTAACACTCCCCCTACCTGCAGAGCAGCTATAATACTTGTTACATCACTGGCACTGGATTTATTTTCTCTGTACTGTTTTTGTGTAAAATGTTTCATAATTAGAAAAACCATGTTCAAAGGAGGAGAGAAAATCCTCCCTGGTGTGGGTGGGCCCCATCTCATCAGTCGACCACCTTCAGAGCCTGATCTTCCCTGAGCAAGAGGGAAGCTGCGGGCAGCGGGCATCTCCGGACCTGAGCTGCCCGCCTGCTCCTCCCTGCCCCCGTGCTGGGTGCTGCCTGGCGCTCCCCTCGGCTCCTCTCACACCCTCCCAGCTCACCCCTGGAAACCCCAGCCCCTCCATGCTTCCAATTACGTGCTGACGATCCAGTCTATCATCTCCAGCTCTGACCCGTTAGTCTGGCTGCCCCATGGACCATTTCACACAACAGCCCCAAAGAACCTCCAAAGTCATCACACCCCAAACGAGTGCCCTGCCCCCTCCCCTAAGTTCCTGCATCCTCTGGGGTCCTCTGGGGTCCTGCCTCACCAACGGTGTAAGGCCCCGCCCGCCCCACAAGCCAGAGGCCCAGCCCCCCTCACTTCCCTGGTCCCTGCCTTCTCACCCCCATCCTTCCTCAAAGCTAATTTAGAGAAAGGGGTGAAATACAGACTCCATCAGGGGAAAGTTAGGTGGCCAAAACAGTAACTTATGAAGGGTGATTTAGGGGTGTGAGTCCATGAAAGGAAGACGGCAAACCAATAGCGAACTGCCATCCCGTTACTGCAAAACACATTTCCTACTAAAGTTATGTTTCAAAAAGATACGCTGTGGTCCCTCTTCTCTTTATCACAGCAATGCAACATTTTTTCTTCTTAAAAGATAATAGTTTACATTGACTACATGGCTGTGTATTTACTATTACATCACTATATCATACTATTTACTTTGCTTAGCGGGCTTCCTAGGCAGAGCTAGTGGTGAAGAACCCAACTGCCAATGCAGGAAATGTAAGAGACGCAGTTCAATCCCTGGGTCGAGAAGCTCCCCCGGTGGGGGGCATGGCCACCCACTCCAGTATCCTTGCCTGGAGAATCTCATGGACAGAGGAGCCTGGCGGGCTACAGTCCATGGGGTCACAAAGAGTCAGACACAACTGATACAACTATGATAAATATTTGTGTAAATGAAAATAAATCATCAACAATAGCAATTAATAAAGAACAGGTAAAACCCAAGAGTCTTATATTTCAACCAACGCTTCAACTAAATTTTTAGCCCAACTGTGTCTTCCTAGCTCATAGCAACTCTTTCAAGTAGAACTGCCTATTATAGTATCAGGATTTTTAATAACCTCAGCACTTTGAATGTCTCACTCCTGGCAGTTAAAACAGCTAGCACCCTTGGAACCAGGAACAGCAGCATCTTCTGCCCAATGACACAGAGGCTACCGAGAGGCCGGTTTCCTCACTGCTTATCTTAAAAAGGAAAAGACAGGCAATGCGACATGGTGGAGGGGCTGACCATGCTTTCTGTTTATCTTTTCACTCCATTGTCACTCCCTCCCCCAGAATCTTCAGAGGAGAGCAGAAAGGGGAAGGAGGCTTTCACGACCTCCTCCTGGGAGACAGAGCGGACTCCTCTGGGCACGGACAGTGACAAAACCTCAGTCACCAGAGAACCTGCCTTTTCAGGGAAAACCAGATGGTTCTGCTGCACCTGTAAAAGCAGCCCCTTCGCAGAGAGCCTGCCACGGACGATTTGGTTCTTTTTCAGAGGAGTTTGCCATTCTATGGGTTTGGGTGCTGATTTTTGTGGCTCTATTTCTACGTGAGATGATCCTACACAACTCAAACCAAGACACCCATCAGGACAAGCGTTTTCTGTGAGAGGACGTGATTTCTGTCTTAAAGCTTTTGTTGTCCACAGAGCCAGTGATAATCTAACCCAACCACAGAGCTTGCAGAAGCAGCAGACAGAAAGTCACTGCCTGTTTTTGAAATCCAAGAAGCTGAGAGGTCGGTGAGGTGGGTGCAGGGTAAACAGACGGTTTGAATGAGTCCAGGTTCGAGCATCGAATGAAGACACGCTTTACGAGCTGACCTCTGCTTAGCCTCCAACAAGCCCATCTCGCAGCCTTAACTGCAGGGATCAAAACCACAGAACTTTTAACTAAAGGTCACAGTGCTCAACCCTTTCATTTAATGCATGAGGAAAATGAGGCTCGGATAAATGGATTCACTACAGAGAACAAATCCTAAAGGAAATCAACCCTAAATATTCTTTGGAAGCACTGATGCTGAAACTGAAGCTCCAATACTTTGGCCACCTGATGAGAAGAACTGACTCGTTGGAAAAGACCCTGATGCTGGGAAAGATTGAAGGCAGGAGGAGAAGGGGATGACAGAGGATGAGATGGTTGGATGGCATCATCGACTCGATGGACATGGGCTTGAGCAAACTCCGCGAGATGGTAAAGGACAGGGAGGCCTGGCGTGCTACAAGAACAAGAGAGAATGTGACCTGCTCAAGGTCACGTGGCCTGTGCCCTTCCGACCACATCTGGTGGCCCCTCTCTGCTTGGGGGGGGACGGACCAACGGTGCTGCCATCTGTGAGGGGGCACCACCGAGTGCCCTGTGCAGGTGCCCAGGGGGCAATGCCTTGCCAGTCGCCCTGTGGTGTCTATCTGGGGTGATCAACCAGCCTGTGTGGGCAGCCACCAAGGCTGCGGGCCACTTGGCGGGAGCCAGCTGCTCCCTGAGAAAGCTGGGAAAATCCACTTTCTGAGAACAGGATCAGAGCCTCTCTGGGGCGGCTCAAGCGGAAGGGAGCCTTTGTCCTGCCCTCCTGCTGGCTCACCCGCCGCCAAGGTCGGCGCCGCGCACTCACCGTGGAACCAGGGGGCGATGCTGTCCGAGTCCGCCAGGTAGCCTGCCCGCAGAGGAAGCTGCTCCTCCCGGAACCAGCGCCTGATGTCCTCCTGGGCTGGGCTGGACGCCGGCCTCGTCACTCTCTGATTCCTGACATTCGTAAAAGGTTTGCAAGTTAGAGTCACCGGATTTGAAAATAATGCTTTCAAAACTCACGCGTGCGCACGAGCACACACGCACACACACACAGATATAACACATGTCTGAAGCTCACGCAGCTGAGCTCGCGGGGTGGGGCCTGAGCACAGCCATCACAGGGCTCCTCCAAGGCAGGGAACAGGGTGGGGAATGGATCTGCCCTGCCGGTCCTGTAGACTACTCATGGCTTTGAGTTAACACCACAGTGTTTAACTCATTTTTGATTTGAGTGAGAAGCTCCATTAACTCCTAATTAAAAATTGAGAAAACAGCACTAAAAAGTGAAATATTCTGCCCCATATTTTCCTGGAGAGCAAGTGCTTGCAAGCAGAAGAACCCAAATGCCATAGAATAAACTTCCCCAACACTTTCATCATTCAATTTCCTCTTCTTCCTGTTTCCACTAACCTCCCTGACTTGCTTCCTTCTCTGACACACTTTCAAAAGTTTTGCTAAAAGGCAGTCTCAGAAATGGAAAGTAAAAGAAAGAAGAGTGTTTGAAGGTTGGTTAAGAGAAAGATACAGGCAGCAGCATGGTTTTGAAGTAAAAATCAGTAGCAGAACTTAAGTTCTGGGACCTAAGTCAATGTCCATTATAAAAAGTAATGCTGCAGTGTTGTAATACTAAATGTATTTCCAAGTCCCAGGCCCACTAATTCTGAGCAGAATTCAATGTAAAAACAATGAGTCTGAATGAGCTACTGGATAGCATGTAAATTAACTTTATGTTCTTTATACTTCTTAATGGTAACACATGCTACCAGGAGTTACATGTGACATACATGTCAGCGTGTACAAATACACACGTGATGTACATGCAAGTACATAGGAGCATAGCAGTTTGGAGAAAGCAGCCTATAATACTTGACCTTCTGGGGGAGCGGACACTGCACACACGAGATTACATGCTAATTTCTCCCCCAAACTTTCAGATTAGGTCCTTTTCTTCGGGAAATCTTCGGCGATCAAGCGGAAACTCCACGGACAGTCCGTGTCTGTCCTGCCCTGGGCTGGCTGCTAGCTGACCTCGGTCATCACTGTTTGAAATCCCAGCCCTGACACCATCCAGTCTGGCCACCTCACAAAAAGCACTTCATGCAAGTGGCTTAAGTTGGAAAAAATGAGCTAACCGAGCTTAAAACATCATCTTAAACCCTTGTGAAAGGGCCCCTTTGTTGCCGTCCATCGCATGGACTATGCTCTAAAAACACCCTGGGTGCAGACATATGGCGGCACGCTCCCACCCTTGGGGAGCCTGGAGGAGCACCCCACCTGCAGGGACCCGGGCCTGACATGGCGACAGGCTCGTGGGAGGGGCGGGCAGGAGTTCACGCTCTGCGCCCAGTCACGGCACGGTGGGGTCCTCCTTGTTTTGTTATCCATAAGGGAAAACTCATTCCCCAAACAGCCACTCTGTAGAAAGTGGTCATTTTGTGCTGGCCTGCAAATCCCCAGATGGAACCTTTCAACTGAGTCAAGAAATAATCACCGTAGAGGAAACGCCCACCCCCTGCTCCCTCTGAGGTCATAATTCCCATTAGGAAAAAACCCTGAAGATAACCACTGACCTCATACAAAGGGAAAGCTTTGTTCTTTATTCTTCCATACTCTTAACAGAGAAGGGTTTTTAGTTTTTATGTCAGAGAGGACAAGGCTTTAGACAGTTGTATTTCATTAAATCAATATGTGATTTCTCTCAGTTATTTTAAATACCATCTTTCTACATACCAAATCATATAATAGCAATAACTGGGAGAAAATAATTGTATAATCAGTTAACATAAGGTCATGTGAATGTATGGCAAAAACCATCATAATATTGTAAAGTAATTAGCCTCTAATTAAAATAAATAAAACAAAACACAACATAAGGTATGGGAGTTTCTGCTGTGGTACCACTGTATTTTTCATTAAGGGGCTTCCAAAACAAATTGTTCTGCCTAATACCCTCAAAGCTAAGGTAATCGTCATCATCAAATAAAGTCTGCATTTAAAGAAAGAAACATTTCCAAATTCTCAACCTATGAGCTTAGCTGTATATCCCAGAATGAGTGTGTGTGTTCAGTTGTGTCTGACTCTTTGCAACCCAATGGACTGTAGCCCTCCAGGCTCCTCTGTCCATGGAATGTTCCAGACAAGAACACTGGAGTCGGTTGCCATTTCCTACTCCAGGGGATCCTTCTGACCCAGGGGTTGAACCTGCATCTCTTGCATTTCCTGCACTGGCAGGCAGATTCTTTACCACGGAGCCACCAGGATGAGAACGGTCATCAAATCTTTCATCCTGATCTGTGGAAAACGGAGTTCTGCTGGTGGCGTGAACGCCAGCAAGCCCGGGGTTCCCACTGTGACGACCCCTCAACGGTCCCCTCCCCTTTCTGGCTGTCACCGGGGGAGGGCTGGGCTGGGGGCATGCGAGGTCACTAACCTGTCTGGGTGTCTTCACGAAGTTACTGGGCATGCTAGTGGTGCCCACAGTGGGGATTTTACAGGCGAGGAGGGACGGAGCCCTGCCCAGTGTCTCAGCATCGTAGGCTGGGAGGTGGGGCCGGGCTGAAGGGCACTGGCAGCCTCTGTCCGGAAGCGGCCACGCAACTTACCTTTAATTACTTACACTTGGAGCCCCCCGCCCAGCTTCTCACCTGAGAGGCGTGCGTGGTTGTCCTGCTGGGCTCAGGAAATGAGGCTTGGGGGGCAGCGGGGGCCTCTTGGGTTTCGGGGGGCCGCCCGGGGGACCCTGCTGCCCCTTGCCGCTCCTCCCCCGCTGCGACAGCCGCTTGTAGTCCTCCCGGGCCTGCCTGGCCAGGGAGCGGCGCTTCTCATCAGCGGCTTTGGATTTTCGCACTAGGAGAGACAGCGGGGTTCGAGTCAGCCCACGGAGACGGTGAGCAGAGCAGCCCTGGGACGGGGCGCGGCCCGCGGAGGTCAGGACCCGGCACCTGTCCTCTTTCCGCGGGCTTCGCTGAGAGGGAGACCGGGGCAGGGGAAGGGGAGCCCCGTGCCCGAGAACTTCCTGCAGCGGCCAAGGCGGACAGGAGTCTCAGCCCGAGAGAGGGTCTGGTCAGCGGGGTCTCAGGATAATAAGAGGTGAAGCCACAGTCTCATCCTCGAGCCCAGAGACCGCCCCTCGCCAGACCATCAGGGGCTCTTCAGTGGCTTGTGGCCGAGGACGGGGTGGGTGGGCAGAGAGGCCACGCTCAGAGTCCGCGTGGCTGAACCACGAGTGATTCGGCCTCCCAGACCGAAGAAGGAAATGATTCTTACAGGGCCAGTCACAGCCTCAGTGGGTGCATGAAAGGACCCAAGACAGCCTTTTACGATTGCTTTGTAACACAGAAGGGCTGTTGCTTTGGCAGTTTTTATTCCAGCAACCGAGCATCATGGACTTGAACGCAGGATGTAAGAATAAGCCTTGTGGGTATTTATCTGCATTTCAGGAATTATTGGTCAGAATCTGTTATGTCTGACTTCAAAGAAATGCCTAAAATCTTCCATTCCACTAAGATTTCACTGCATAGACGTGATGGGATCTGGTGAACATTTTCATGTCACAAAAACTGTCATTTTAATGGTGTTCGTTGTAAAGGAATTCCCAACATTCTGCGGACATGCTCGTCCCTGGCTCCTCCCGCTGCCTCGAGGGATGACCGGGCAGTTAGGGCTTCCTAGTCCGAGTCAGATGGAAGCCCTAAGCCTGCCTCACATCCGAATCCTCTCAGCATCAGCCTCGCTCACCCTCTGCTCTGCTTCATCGGTACTGGCCTCTCTCCAGGGGACCCTCTCTGGGCAGTGCTAACTCAGAATGAAGCAGGGTTCAGCCACAGGTGTGGCAAGGATGCAACAAGCCTGCCTGTCATCTCTGTGTCTTCTGATTACAAAGCTTAGATGTGCTCACTGTTGAAAGCTGAGGAAAATGCACAAAAAGAAGAAGTCCAACAAGTAACTTTGAATCCTGCCTCTCCAAGAAAACTAATGTAAATATGTTAACCTTCCGCGTCTTTTCCCTCATGCTTAGACATTTTAAAATAGGGATGCTTTCCATACTATTTTTATAATCATTTTTCTTCTCCAAGTTAAAAAGATATAAATATATTCTAAGGACATTAAACACTCTTCCAAAACATTTTTCATAGCTAAATACCATTCCATCACTTAGATACATCATAATGTTGCTGGTGCAAAGATGAGCTGAGACCCTTTCTGCAATTCAAAAGGTGGCCCGTAGCCTTTGAGTAATAATTTAGTGTTAAAAATATCTCTGGACAACCATTCTAATGTTTCCCAGATTGTCATATTATTAAGTGAACAAGCTGGTTTTGTGTCACTGTTATAGAGACCTCTGCGTACTTACAAGAAGCCTGCCACTCTGAATCTTCTTTCCAGTTTTTATAAATCTCCTTGGTTCTCTCTTCATCTATTTGTTTTATTTCTTCATCTTGTGTTTTCTTCACTGACACTTTCTTCTGTTTAAAAAACAAAAACAAACACTAGTGAGGAGCTCTGGCAGCTTCCTGCAATGAGGCAGGTGTTACGCACAGAGTGGGCACCAGAGCCGGCATACAGACAAACGGAAGAGAACAGAGAGCCCGAAAGTGAGAGCACAAGCTTCTGTAATCCATGGAACGCAGCGAAAGCAGTTCCAAGAGGGAAGTTCACAGAAATACAGGCCTTCCTCAAGAAACAAGAAAAAAATCGCCAACAGCCCAATTTACCACCTAAAAGAATTAGAAAAAGGACAAACAAAATCCAAAGTCAACAAAAAGAAAGAAATAATAAAGATCAGAGAGGAGATAAAAAGAGTTCAAAAACAATAGAACAGATCAATGAAACCAACAACTGCTTCTTTCAAAAAGAGAAACAAATGTAACAAACCTCTAGCCAGGCTCAGGAAGAAGAGGGAGAGAGAACTCAAGTAAACAAAATTAGAAATGAGAGGATAACAACTGATACCACAGAAATATTTAAAATCGTAAGAGAATGCTATGAACAATTATATTCCAGCAAGTTGGACAACCCAGAGGAAATGGACACATTTCTGGAAGAATACACTCCACTAAGGCTGAGTCAGGAAGAGACAGTGAATTTGAATGGACCAGTTACTAGAAGTGAAATAGAATCTCTAATTAAGAAAAAAAAAAAAAAAAAACTGCTTGCAAACAAAAGTCCAGGACCAAATGGCTTCACTGGGGAATCCTACCACACACACAAAGAAGAATTCATACCAATCCTTCTCAAACTCTTCCGAAAGACTGAAGGGGAGGAAACACTCCCAAAGTCGTTCTATGAAGCCAGCATCACCCTGCCACCAAACCAGGCAAAGACACAACAACAAAAAAGAAATGTACAGGCCAAATCTCTGATGATATAGATGCAAAACTCCACGAAATATTTGTAACCTGAATCCAACAACACATAAAAAGCATCCTATACCATGATCAACTTGGATTCATTCCACGGTCACAAGAATGACTCTACATCCCAAATCAATCAATGAGGTTACATGACATCAACAAAAGACAAGGCAAAGCCACAAGGTTATCTCCATAGTTGCATATCTATGCATATCTGCATAGATGCAGAAAAAGAATGTGAAAGAGTCAAACTCTCATCAATATGTGTTTAGAGGGAACATATCTCAACATAATGAAGGCCATTTACAACAAACCCACAGCCAAACATCATCATCGATGGTGAAAAGCTGAAAACTTCCCACAGGAACAAGGCAAAGATGCCCCTTCTTGCCACTTCTATTCAACACAGTATCGGAAGCCATAACTATAGCAATCAGACAAGAAGAAGAAATAAAAGACAAAGAAAAAATCGGAAGGGAAGAGGTGAAACTGCCACTATTTGCAGGTGACAGGATACTCTATACAGAGAACCCTAAAGTCTCCACACAAAATATTCTAGAATTACCAAGTGAATTCAGCAAGGTAGCAGGATACAGCATTAATATACAGAAACCTGTTGCATTTCTTTAGACTAACAAAGAAATTTAAATGTGATTTTAAAATCATGTCAATCAAAACAAACAAACAAAAAACTCCTAAGAATAAGACCTTTACACTGAGAACTATAAAACACTAATAAAGGAAATTGAAAATGATTCAAAAGAATGGAAAGATGTCCCATGTTCTTGGATTGGAAGGGTAAATATTGTTAGAATGGCCATACTATCCAAAGCAATCTACGGATTTAATGTGATCCCTATCAAAAGACCCATGACATTTTGCACAAAACTAGAACAGATAATCCTAAAGTTTATATGGAATTGCAAAAGACCCAGAATCGCCAAAACAATCCTGAGGAAAAATAACAAAGATGGAGGCAAAATACCCCCCAGACTTCACACTATACTACAGAGCTACAGTAATCAAAAACAGCGTGACAACAGCCCCAAAACAGGCGTACAGATCAATGGAAGAGCATACAGAGCCCAGAAACACACACACACTCACAGTCTATTAATCTATGACAAAGGAGGCAAGACTACGCAAGGGAGCGGAGACTTGTCTTCAGCAGGTGGTGCTGGGAAAGCTGGACAGCTACATGGAAATCAGTGAAGCTAGAAAACTTCCTCAAACCACACCCACAAATAAACTCAAAATGGTTTAAGATATGTGTGCATGCTAAGTCGCTTCAGTCGTGTCCGGCTCTTTGTGACCCCATGGACTGTAGCCTGCCAGGCTCCTCTGTCCACAGGATTTTCCAGGCAAGAACACAGGAGTGGGTTGCCATTTCCTTCTCCGGGAGATCTTCCCGACCCAGGGATTGAACCCAGGTCTCCCACATTGTAGGCAGACGCTTTACCCTCTGAGCCACCAGGGAAGTCCACACGCTAGTAAAGTAATGATCAAAATTCTCCAAGCCAGGCTTCAGCAATACGTGAACCGTGAACTCCCTGATGTGCAAGCTGGTTTTAGAAAAGGCAGAGGAACCAGAGATCAAATTGCCAACATCCGCTGGATCATGGAAAAGGCAAGAGAGTTCCAGAAAAACATCTATTTCTGCTTTATTGACTATGCCAAAGCCTTTGACTCTGTGGATCACAATAAACTGTAGAAAATTCTGAAAGAGATGGGAATACCAGATCACCTAACCTGCCTCTTAAGAAACCTATATGCAGGTCAAGAAGCAACAGTTAGAACTGGACATGGAACAACAGACTGGTTCCAAATAGGAAAAGGAGTGCGTCAAGGCTGTATATTGTCACCCTGCTTATTTAACTTCTATGCAGAGTACACCATGAGAAACGCTGGGCTGGAAGAAGCACAAGCTGGCATCAAGATTGCCAGGAGAAATAACAATAACCTCAGATATGCAGAGGACACCACCCTTATGGCAGAAAGTGAAGAGGAACTAAAAAGCCTCTTAATGAAAGTGAAAGAGGAAAGTGAAAAAGTTGGCTTAAAGCTCAACATTCAGAAAACGAAAATCATGGCATCCTGTCCCATCACTTCATGGGAAATAGATGGAGAAACAGTGGAAACAGTGTCAGACTTTATTTTGGGGGGCTCCAAAATCACTGCAGATGGTGATTGCAGCCATGAAATTAAAAGACGCTTACTCCTTGGAAGGAAAGTTATGACCAACCTATATAGCATATTCAAAAGCAGAGACATTACTTGGCCAACAACGGTCTGTCTAGTCAAGGCTATGGTTTTTCCTGTGGTCATGTATGGATGTGAGAGTTGGACAGTGAAGAAAGCTGAGCACCGAAGAATTGATGCGTTTGGACTGTGGTGTTGGAGAAGACTCTTGAGAGTCCCTTGGACTGCAAGGAGATCCAACCAGTCCATCCTAAAGGAGATCAGTCCTGGGTGTTCATTGGAACGACTGATGCTGAGGCTGAAACTCCAATACTTTGGGCACCTCATGCGAAGAGTTGACTCACTGGAAAAGACCCTGATGCTAGGAGGGATTGGGGGCAGGAGGAGAAGGGGACGACAGGATGAGATGGCTAGATGGCATCACCGACTCGATGCACATGAGTTTGGGTGAACTCCGGGAGTTGGTGATGGACAGGGAGGCCTGGCGTGCTGCGATTCACGGGGTCACAAAGAGTCGGACACAACTGAGCGACTGAACTGACTGACTGACCGACCACCAAAACACTTAAAAAACTGTGGTAAAATTTACATAATGTTAAGTTTACCATCAACCATTTTAACGTTTACCATTCTGAAGCATTAAGTGCATTCAGGGGAATTTGTTTTTAACCAGAGAGCAATCTAGCACACCGAATCACTTAAAAGTCCTTGTTAATTTGAGGACAGCCTTCTGAGGGCTCATGAGAAAACTGGAGTCACAGCTGGATGCTCGCAGCAGGACACAGCCTGTCAGCTGAGCCGTGAGGGAAACAGCGTCAGGGAGGACTGGCCGTGCCTGCTCCGCACCGCAGGAATGATGGCTTTTCTCTTGTGTTTTCCTATAGAAAAGTAGACTCTCTCGTGGTTACATGATTTCACCACAAGTAAAATACACGCTGTGAGACTGGTTTCCATCACCATTAAATCTCGGTTAACACAGAAGATGGTGATAATTCAGTAACTGCACTTTACCTCAGATGTATCAAAACTTTTGTGGTTTGCTTGTTTTAGCTTTTTTCTTCTTATACTCTTTTCCTGCCTAGAGCTAAGCCTCTTCTTTAGTCAGTATTACAAAAACCAAAGAAGAGCTTTTGGTGTTTGGAATGACTATTTGCCGTTGCCTTAACGAAGCTGTTGGCAAGCCTGAAACCAATCCCAAGTGCCGGTCGCAATTTCTAAGCTCAAACAGGAAAAACTTCAAAGTGGAGCTTTGTTTGTCTGACACCTGCCTTTTTGAAACTGATTTTAAATAACTGGAAAAAAAATATAACTACAATACTAAACTATGGTATCATGCATATTGTTGCTTAGGAAAAGCAAGAAGTTTGCAAAGTGGGTCTCCTTAAGTATTAATGCATACTTAAGTATATTAATATATATGTAAATATTAATATTTATTTAATATTAATATA
>SJYQ01094263.1:364804-399459 GCA_006410935.1 Redunca redunca | reverse complement strand
GAACAGGGCAGACCTTCTGACCTTTCTGCCCCGCCTGCCTGCGTGTAAAATGACATCACAGTCAGGGCAGTGTCCCTGGAAAGTTCCTTTAGTGGCTGTGGCTGCTGTTTTTGGAAAGAGGCATCTATTACAGCGGCAGCTGCACAGCGGGCCTGCAGCTCCAAGGCTGCCCGGGACTCCAGTCTACGACGCGCGCGTCCGTGGGTCCCGCTGCCCGGGACTCCAGTCTACGACGTGCGCGTTCGTGGGTCCCGCTGCCCGGGACTCCAGTCTACGGCGTGCGTGTTCGTGGGTCCCGCTCGGCCCCGCAGAGGAGAACGGGCCTGGGTCACACTGTCCATGGGAACCGGGCCGGGCCGCCCTCAGCGCAGCCTCCATCCCCACCACCCCACTGCAGCCAGATCCTTCTTTTCACAGCCTCATCTCTTACTCCACTTTTTCTGATCTACCGTGGGCCAAGCCCTACAAGGTTCCCAGTCTCTGCCTCAGTTATCCTGAGAGCATCTCTGGGACCAAGACAGCAGGACAAGGGGGCCAGGAGACCCCCGTCCACACAGACCCAGACAGCTGAACACCTGGAGGTCCCGTGAGCACCGTGGACACGGACACAGAGGTCACTCGGCGCAAAGGGACAGACCTGAGACGGGGTGGACGCTGGGGAACCTGATCTGAATCCACATTCGGCCAAGTTTCACGCTTCCTTTATCTCTGAAATCAGTCTCCCTGGCGCTGGCCACCGCCCACTCTGACTGTATCAGGTCTTCAGGGAGGGGTCCAGCTGATACATCCTGGCACCTGCTCTTTCCGTGATACTCAAGACCCTCCCACTCTGGATCAGCAGGCAAAGATGAACAGCTGTGTTCACGAGCTTCTCAAGACTTAATTTCATTTCTGCATGAGGCTAATAAACCAGTTTGTGAAACATCAGCAGAACTGGCCCTGCACCTCACCCTGAGATGGAAGGGGAGTCTTTTACCTGGTGAAATCCGAACTCCTTTATACGACTGACAGAATCTGCCAACATTTGGTGAATATTTCTTGAGGAGCTGGAGGACAGCTAAAAATCAAGCGAAACACATTTTTATGCCATTTAGAGCTGCAATGCAGTTTCAGAAGATCATCTGCTAATGCTTCCCTTGTGTCAATGTTCCCAAACGCTTGCCCACCCCCACCGCTGGACCCATGCATTTCCCAGCAACAGGTGAGCTCCTGACTCCATGAAACTCCATAGGAAAACCCTGGCGTCTGCACTCAGTAGGGGCAGCGGTGAGTTACTGCTCAGAAGCTGAGGGCTGGCCCCAGGACCCCTGGGATTACTGTAATAAGACATCAACACTACTCCTTAATCTGAGTTCTTTCTCTCTCAGTCCCTGATCAGCCTCCCCCAGTGTTTTAGGTCAGACCGGAGAAACACCTTAGTCATGACCACAGTACTGCGTTCACCTCTCTTCCCATCCAGGGCTGGGGACACACCTAGAGCTCTTGGTGTCCGAGCCCTGAGCCCTCTGCCTGGTGCCCACCACCGCCCAGGGTCCCCCATGCCACCACGCCCCAGCTCAGAATCTGGGCTTCTGCCACCATATGCAGGTTTCCCAGGAGCCGGCTCCTGCCCATGAGGTTCCCAGTTCCGCTGTGGGGATCCCCGGGGCCACCCCTGTGGGCCCCAAGCCACCCCCAGGCTCTGTGGCTGAGTTGGCATAGCACCCCGGGCACCTCCCAAGACCAGGTCAGTCACACCGGCCCCGTCGACTGCTCCCTGGCCCGAGCGCAGAGTCCGGGCTGTGGCCAGCCTGCAGTCACATAATCTGTGTGGCCGAGACAGTCACCCTCAACCCACGGGACCGCCACTTCTGAGCCTTATACCTGAAGACTCCTTCCTGGGTCCTGGCATAGGTCAGAAATTGCCTGTGAACATTTCAGCTGGAGGTCAGCATTGGTGCTAAGACTCAGCGCAGAGCAAGGGGGGACTTAGGGTCACTTCTATGTCATAAAACAAACCTACCCCTTCCCCACCACAGCTGGCACGTGGCTACCTGCGACACTGCACTTCCCAGCTGCCCAAGCCATTCGGCACCCGTGTGAATAATTATCTCCAAAGTAGCGCGGGCGATAGCTGGCATCGGCCACCTCTATGTGCGTGCTGTGTGCTGAGTCCCTCAGTCGTGTCCAACTCCTAGCGACCCCATGGACTGTAGCCCGCCAGGCTCCTCTGTCCATGGAATTTTCCAGGCAAGAATACTGGAGTGGGTTGCCATTTCCTCCTCCGGGGATCTTCCCAACCCAGGGACCAAACCCGCGTCTCTTACATTTGCTGCACGGGCAGTGGGTTCTTTACCACTATCGCCACCTGGGAAGCCCCTATGCCTATTACTTGGCAAATGAATGAATCCTATAGGTTTCACAATCGCTACCTGCCTCATTCTCTTCTTATTTTGATATTTTGGTAACAAAAGGATGCAGTTCCCTGCGCTAGAGCACAACAGGACAATAACCAGTCTCTCTCCTGAGCAGATGAGAAGGCACCCAGTGGGCTTTGGGGAAGTCGGTCTGTTCAGAAGCCTGAGATGGCTTTGAAGGGCTCAGGCTTGCGGTCTTTGGATGCATTTCTGCTAAAGGGAGTGTGAACCTTAAAAACAGGTTCATTCTCCCTTCCCTCAGTGATATGAGATCTGTGCGGCATCATTTTGCAAAAAAGGATCAGTTTCCTCTACGTTGAAAAAGAGGCGGCAGCTAACCGTGCTCCCTTGATACCTCCACAGCTGCTGTGGGCAGTCCCGCAGCCCCAACCCTCCACTCATGGCTTCCGGAGGGACTTGGGCCTTTGTCACGTGCAGAGTTGTGGACCAGGGTTTCATCGGCAGCACCTCCACCATGATCAGCTCCTCAAGAAGCCTGCAGTTGTTTCCTGAATAAGCATCAGGCTAATTCCCAGGTGGCTGAGCTGGTAAAGAATCCTCCTGCAGTGCAGGAGACCCCAGTTTGATTCCTGGGTCAGGAAGATCCCCTGGAGGAGGGCACGGCTACCCACTCCAGTATTCTTGCCTGGAGAATCCCGTGGACAGAGGAGCCTGGCGGGCTACAGTCCACGGGGTCACAAAGAGTCGGACATGACTGAGCGACTTTCACTTCACTCCACACGTCTGACGCTGCTCTTCCAAGTCATGCATTACAGCGTGTGCTCTACATTGTCAAGCACTTCCCCCCAGCACCTGCCAACGACTGTCGTCTGCTTGGACACAGCACCTTCAACACCCTGCAGGAGTTATTCTCTGTCCCTTAGAAGTGTTCCTTCAACGGCGCTGACTGCCTCCCCTACACGCACAAGTGTGTTCTCACCACTCACTTATGAAAAAAATCTCCATCTGAACTTCGTCCATAATCATTTGGTTCCCCTTCTCACTAGCAACATGCTCATGGCTTCTGCACTTGTCAGATATTACAGCGTTATCAGTATTCTTAAAATAACTCAAATCTAAGCATAGGGGCAGGAACCAGTTTCCAGGACTTGGTGCTGGACCTCTGGTGACCGTCAGTGCCATCTACTGGTGCCGCTCAGAACTGACAGTTCTTTCCTTGTCTGAAGGGTTAGGTTTTCCCTCACAAGTTGGTTCTCGAGTCGACAAGATTTAGCATAAATAATTGATTAATTTAACAATGACCCCAGCGATCGGTACCTCTGTTTAAATCCTTCCATGTGTCTAGAACATACTGTAAACTCTAAAACTGTTCACACGTGCTAAGCACCACATTTATAAAAATTCTCATTGTAAAGGTGAACCAAGATTTGCTCTTATTCCAAAGCGTTAAAATAATGTAAAGAAGTTACTCCAGTCTTGCATAGAATGCGTTCATTCAGAAACACATCCGTGCTTCCAGACCCACGAAACATATCACGTACAACGGAATAGACTGGAGGGAGTGTGAGGCAGGAGATCTCCTTTACTAAAAAACAGCCAGATTCAGGGCTCAAAAGCAACGGTTCATGGCACCGGTAGCAGAGGGAGGCAAGCTGAGGATGGCACTCTGCGCACCCCCAACCTGAGGATGAAGATAGGTCCTGGGGAGAACGAAGCTTCTCCGAAGGTTCCATGTGATGCTGTGTCTCAGGGAACAGACAGCTGTTATTCCAATTTGTGGGGCTTCCCAGGTGGTGCTAGTGATAAAGAACCTGCCTACCAATGCAGCTGATGTAAGAGACCTGGGTTTGGTCCCTGGGTTGGGAAGATCCCCTGGAGGAGGGCATGGCAACCCACTCCAGTATTCTTGCCTGGAGAATCCCATGGACAGCGGAGCCTGGAAGGCTGCAGTCCCTGGGGTCACAGAGAGTCAGACACGACTGAAGTGACTTAACACGCACGCACACACACATTCCAATTTGTAACACAAGAAAGGCTGGGAAACCACCTACTTCCCAACATAGATTTTGCTTACAAAGAACTTTCAAATTGATGCATCCTTTGACCTTCTTACCACATTAAGGGTGTCAAAGCAAGTGTCATCCCTTTACCACAAAGGTAAGGCCGCCTGATGACAGATAGGAAAGCAGGGACTGACTCCCACGTCTTCTCAGTCTGCTTCTTCCGTGGGGCGTCCCAGAGAACACCCGTCTGCTCTCACACACAGAAGCCCGGACTGTCCCCTCCCACCCTCGGCATCGCAGAGACTTCCGCAGCGGCTGAAACTCTACCGACAGAATGAAAGCAATTGTGTCTGCTTCTTATTTGCTTTATTTAAAACCAAAAACTGTCACACAGTATTTATGCAAAAGTTTCAGAAAATAAGGAGAAAGCTTGAAAGCCGGCGACCTCAGGAGACAGCTGACTTTCTGCAGACACCAGGTCAGAATGGTCCGCTCCAATTAGTGCGGGCCAAGACCTGGGAATAGAGCCCCTCCACACGGACCAACGGGCTTTATAAATACATATAAATTACGCTAAAATCGGAAGTATGGCCACTCAAATCCACATAAGCAACGTGGTAACAAAAGACTCTGCCAGCAACATCACTATTACACGGTCACAAACTGTATCTCCTCCAGAGACTGTATGTCACGCGAAGATTATTCTAATTATATTCCCTTTTTAAACTGGTTTGAAAAGTGGTTCTTTCCGGCTTCTAACCAAATATTTACTCTGTTTGAAAGTAGGATTATGCAATCAAACAAATGTCAAGAGATTTTCATTCCCAATAAACCGAAAAGCTCTAAAAGACAGAACGTTTTCAGCACTGGCTTTTTTATGGTGAATAAGGAAATGATGAATCCAGGAGTTAAAATCAAGAGTTTACATTTGGAAACAAACCGCTCGGTTGAGTATTTGCTCCTCCTGTCCGTACACCTCTTAAATCCACCGTGTTCCTTCAGAGACTGATGGTCGGCATAATAACCTCTGTGAGGGCAAAGACCACGTCGGCTTAATTAACTCACTGACTTCTGGCTGGACACTTAGTAGGGCCTCAATAAATAGCTGGTGAGTGAGTGAACACACTATAAACTCACCAGCACTTGCTCAATCATGAGAAGACACTCCGTCTAGTTTCTTTTTAATTTTACTTGCTTGGGGCTGTGCTGGGTCTCTGTTCCGAACGCCGGCTTTCTCTGGTTGCAGTGAGCAGGGGCCACTCTCGAGCTGTGGAGTGTGGCCTTCTCATTACAGTGACTTCCCTCGGGCTTCCCTCATAACTCAGCTGGTAAAGAATCTGCCTGCAGTGCAGGAGACTAGGGTTCAATCCCTGGGTCAGGAAGATCCCCTGGAGAAGGACATGGCAACCCACCCCAGTTCTCTTGCCTGGAGAATCCCATGGACAGACAGCACGTGGAATCTTCCCAGACCAGGGATCGAACCCCTGGTCCCCTGCATTGGCAGGCAGGGTCTTAACCACTGGACCACCAGGGAAGACCCAGGCTAGTTTTAATACTAATAAGAGAGACTGAATTCAAATCCTCCCCCCAAAAATCAATGGCTTGTCTCCCCACTTTGCTAAGCAGGTCACTGGAATGATCAGATTCCTATTTCAGTGCCCAGCCATTTTAAGTAAAAAGAGAGTTTCCCAGTGATGACTCTAACAGGAAGCTTTTGCGTGCACTGGGGTTTAACTTCTTTTTTTCTTTCTAAATCAGTGAGAGAGGCAGAATAATAAAACTGCGCTTTGACAAAGTGACAAAGGATAATAATACAGAGAGAGTGGAGGCACATTCACGATGCCAACTAGACCAACAAGAAGAAAAAGGGACAATCAATTTTACTGCTGAAAATACGGTGTGGTCCCCGTGGAGAGATTTCACTGAGACATGAATTAGGACAACGGAGACCCTAGAGATCTTTTCCCCATTCCTCTAACATTGTTTCCAGCAAAATCTATACATGGAGACTCCTGGAGAGCCTGATCTGAAAATACAGTGTTTTGATGTGTAATTTTAGGGCACCTCTTTAAATAATGCATTGTCCTGGCGCGCTAAGTCGCTTCAGTCATGTCCGACTCTGTGTGACTCTACGGACTGCAGCTGGCCAGGCTCCTCTGTCCGTGGGGATTCTCCAGACAAGAATACTGGAGTGGGTTGTCATGCCTTCCTCCAGAGGATCTTCCCAACCCAAGGACTGAACCCGAGTCTCTTATGTCTCCTGCATTGGCAAGCGGATTTCTCTACCACGAGCGCCACTTGGGAAGCCCATTGTCTTTAGCGTCTGAGTTTATTTTGAGCAGAGCTCAGCATGGAACGGTCATGCTGCATGAAAGGCTGCCCACCAGCATCACACCTCACCCATAACTCCTCCAAGCAACGTGCAGACAGCAGGACCGGAAACTAACATCCTCGGAAACACAGTTATCAGAGCTAGTCAGGGTTGTTAGGGCAACGTGCTTCAGATATGAAAGCGTCTCAGAGGTCCCTCTTACATTTAAATATATTACCATGAATATTTATGTATTTACTATATATAATGGCAACCCACTCCAGTACGCTTGCCTGGAAAATCCCATGGATGGGGGAGCCTGGTGGGCTGCCATCTTTGGGGTCCCACAGAATCCAACATGACTGAAGCGACATATATGATAGAAACATAACATACGTAAGGACAGTAATAAAGAATTGTTAAGAGTAGTCAGAGCCTTCAAAACGTGGTTCATTTGGGAAGTCTTGACATGAAATAGAATAGGAACCCACCAATAAACAATAATAGAAACTTGGGGCTTTCCTGGTGGCTCAGTGGTAAAGAATCTGCCTGCCAGCGCAGGAGACACGGGTTTGATCCCTGATCCAGGAAGATCCCACATGCCCCGGAGCAACTAAGTCCATGAGCCATAATTATTGGGCTTGTGCTTAGAGCCTGGGAGCCACAACCCCTGAACCCAAGCACAGCAAGCAGAGAAAAGCTCGGGCAGTGACCAAGACCCAGGACAGCCGAAAGTAAACAAGTAAAATGATTTTTAAAAATAATAATAATAGACAGTAGCAGTTCTGTCATATACCATACTTTACGAAACACCTCTCTCTATGTTATTTCATCTGATTCTCACATCCAACCCAGCGATTTGTAGCTACTTCACCTCCATTTTTCAGAACAAGAAACTGCACCCCAGAGAAGTCCTCTGACTCAGGGTCTGTATCTTTCTCCCCAACATACGCTCTCCCAGTGAGGCGGATAAAGGAATCGACGCGGCATCACCGGCACAGCCCAGCACGAAGCGGTGTCAACAGTTTCATAATGTACAACTCTGAACACCTGAACTGTTCTTCTCTTCTGTAATTCACTTTATATTAAGTTCTTCATATAACATACTTCTTTTAAAACTCCAACAGCTTAAATGAGCTTTTGGGGCTTCTCTGGTGGCTCAGATGGTAAAGAATTTGCCTGCAAAGCAAGAGATCTGGGTTCGATCCCTGGGTCAGGAAGATCCTCTGGAGTAAGGGAATGGCAACCCACTCCAGTATTCTTGCCTGGGAAATCCCGCTGGCTACAGTCCAGGGGTCGCAAAGAGTTGGGCACGACTTGGCAACTAAGATTTTCACTTTTTACTTTCAAGGGCTTAGGATTCTGTGAGTGTAGCTTATACAAAATTTTATTCTACAAACTACCATGAAATTCTATTACAGTTACACAAAATCAGCTTGGGAAACTGTGTAACTCTGATTATGGCCCCACTCTTGAGTTAATAAAATGGTCCCAGTTAATTCCTCAACTGTTTTTACTTGGAATACTCAATACTTTCTCACAAAAAAATAATACTGAAATGCTTCCTTCGTGTAGACTAGGAGGGAACAGACATCAAGGGACATGGTTAGTGGTTTGGAGTTTTCTCTCTCTTTTTTGTTCACATCCAACTCAACCCTCAAAATTCCAAGTGCATTTCAGGAGTACATTTCCCCTCCTGTTTGCAGTGGTTTCCTCATTATTAGTCCCCCTGGGGGACCGGGAACACATCTGTCTGCAGACAAGAGCCAGTTGCCCCACGAGGGCTCCATCAAGCCCTGGCACAGGGCATCTACCCCTCGGTGGAGGCGGGCTCTCCACCTGCATACTACCTGCCAAGGTTAAGCCACCGCAGGAGCTATGCTAATACTACTTTTCACTCTTCTTTTATAATTTTATTTGTTTTTGGCTGTGAACTGGGTCTTCATGGCTGCACAAGCTTTTCTCTAGTTGCGGCGAGTGGGGGCTACTCTCCAGGGGCAGTGTGTGGGCCTCTCACCGTGGAGGCTTCTCGTTTCAGAGTCCAGGCTCTAGGGCACACGGGATTTAGCAGCTGTGGCCCCCGGGCGCTAGGGCACCGGCTCAGTAGGTGTGGTGCGTGGGCCTCGTTGCTCCTCCGCATGTGGTATCTTCCCAGAGCAGGGACTGAACCCACGTCTCCTGCTTGGCAGGGGGACTCTTTCCCACTGGGCTGGGGAAGCCCTACTTTTCACTCTCAATAGAAAGCCTGTGCCACAGAGAACCCCAAACTTTGGTTGCCAGACAACAGCACCTCGAGATGGATAAGAGTCCAAAAGTAAAAACCAAGCATTTTCTTTTCCATCCTGTCCAAGTGGTCTGATCGCAACATCTTGTTTCTGAGTCTCTCCTTTACGAAGACAAGCAACTGAAATCCAGCTTCAGAGAACTCCTGGTGACCGAGTAGTCAGCAAGCTTAACAACGTTGCTCTGGGAGGGATGAGGGAGGTAAGGAAGAAGAGAAACCTGAGAGGAAGCCTTTCTTCCCGTCTGCACATCATCTTATAAGTACTGCTTCTCTGCTCTCTGCGGAAGGGAACATCACCTACAAGCCAGAGTAACGCCTCAAAACACAACTGGATGCCACACCTTTCAAGGCTGACTTTACAATCAAACCACACGTTTTAGCGGCATGTTTTTCTCATCGGTTGCTTTAGTGAAATGACAGGTGCAAAAGCAGGTACCAGAGCCTTGGGCAGTGTGGGAGGTGTGTGTGTGTGTGTGCGCACACACACACAGTAGGAGTAGAAAAGCAAGTGGTCTCATCTCCAGCTCCATGTGGTTAAAGAAGATATAACATATGACAGGGAAGAGTCCTGCTCAAGGATTTTTCATATGCTAGCTTCAAGGTCTTTCCCTCTTTTTTTTGGAATGCTTTGAATTCCAGATGTCTGTGTTTTAATTTTTAAAACATCTCCTGTTTTGCAATACTGTCCACTTTGAAGGCCATTTCTGTAAAAACAAGTAATTCTCTGGAAATAAAATCTAAAAATGAGCAGATAGTTTTATTCAAGGTCCTCTTTGGGGCAGGGACAGTCAGTCTACTGATGGAGAGTCAGTCCCCAGCCTACAAATTACCCGACGCAGACACACACAAGGGCTTACCTTTGAATTAGCACCCCAGCCACCCCTCTCCCGACCACATTCAGACCTGTCCTGCTCCATCCCATATTCTTCTGCAGGAAGGGGTTACACACTGACTGCTTTGGGGGGATGGGAGGCTGTCAACATGCAGGGTCCCTAAGGGTCTCTCTGCTCAGCAGAGGGGTGCTCCTGGTTCTTCCTAAACTCCCCAGGGGAGGGTGCCTGTTCACTCGGTGCTTCTGCCATTTCTCAGGCTCCCATTAAGTCCCCATAAGACTTGTCTCTGCCTGAGAATGGCCTCTGCTTCCCAACCTGCTTGTCTCAGAACCTGGCTGGGTGACAGCTCAGTTCTGCTACTTATCATCACCTCCCGCTCAGCGACAGACTCTGTGCAACGCTGGAGCGTTTGCTGTCCTCCACCGAGAACCACAACACTCTCACTAAACGTTAAGCAGACCATCAGTTCTGAGTCTCCCAAGTGCTGTCACCACTGCCAAGAGCAAGGGCAGGGCAGGTATTCTGCAGAAGGCAACAGCTTTCGGAATACATGCCATGCAGTCAGCCCTGATCTAGGCATCTTTTCTGCCTCCTCCTCAACTGCGCAACCACACAGCCTCCGCCTGCCTCCACCCTCTCCTCTGAAAAATGACAAGGACCATGGCTGTGCTCGTCGTGAGAGCAGCATCTTGTAGCTGAAGGGCTTCAGGGGACAATTCTTGCTGCTTCCATGAGATAAGACTAGGAAAGCGTCTGCATACATTTTTTTCAGCTTCCTTTATAAAGGAACAATATTGCTAATTTAATCCCTATTTTACGGCGGGAACTGATTCCGCTAGAGTGACAGAGCTGCTTCAAAGGGGGGAACCCCCATTACCAGGCCAACAGTCTATTGTGTCAGCTCTACAGTTTCAAGAAATCTGGTACTTAATCAGCCAGTCTTACTTCTGGCCATCCATTTATTAAAATGAAAATTTTAAGTTTATATAAATATATTCTTAAAAACATTTTAAAAAAGATCATCTTGAGTGATAGAGATACTGGACCCCAAGTTTTCTAAATCCTGAAGCAGGGATTAAACAACTCTTCTCAAATCCCCCAGATATGCTCCTTGCTTCCCTGGTGGCTCAGCTGGTAAAGGATCTAACTTGCAGTGTAGGAGACCCAGGTTCAATTTCTGGGTTGGAAAAATCCCCTGGAGAAGGAAATGGCAACCTGCTCCAGTATTCTTGCTGGGAGAATCCCATGGACTATAGCCTGCCAGGCTCCTCTGTCCGTGGGGTCCCAAGAGTCGGACACGACTTAGTGACTAAACCGCCACCACCAAATATAAGGGTGAAGCAGAAAGACTCCACCCTCAGAACTGAGGCAGACCTTTCATTGTTCTAGAAGTCACCTGCTTGGATAAAGCCATCTGCAGATGAAGATATAAAATAAAGCATTGTTCCACTGGTACAGAACGGTCCAGTTGCAGACCTAAAGATTGGGCTGTTCACTGCTCTGGTTCCATGAAAGGAAGGGTACAGGTCTCTACATTTTTTATATGTAAGGAGATTAACTAGGCCCAGGTAGGCCAAGAGATACGAGTTTGAGTTTGGGGGTGGAGGGCTGTGGGGAAAAGCTCAGGATACGACAGCCAGTTGACTAGGGAGGACATAATTTGTACTTTATTTCCAGACAGGAGGCCGGGTTAACCTCACCTTGTACTGCTGGGTCTGGCCCTCACACCCCTGCCCAACTCCCACTCAGATGTGAACATCCAGTCCCGGTAACATGATTTACCCAGTGAAACTGCACAGAAACCCTCTCTAACAGCTGCAGAGACCTGAGAAGATATTCACATTCAGGCCACACAGGCAGGAGAGTTGTTTAGAATCATGAGTATTTAGAGCTAGAAGGAAACGCAAACAGCATCTGAGGACAGGACACGAGGAGGAAGGGGCCCTGGCTGCGGGGAGGAGAGCTGCGATCCACTAGTGATGTCTGTGCGGACAGGGCACAAAAGAGGAAGGGGCCCTGGCGGCGGGGAGGAGAGCTGCGATCCACTAGTGATGTCTGTGCAAACAGGGCACAAAAGAGGAAGGGGCCCTGGCTGCGGGGAGGAGAGCTGCGATCCATTAGTGATGTCTGTGCGGACAGGGCACAAGGAGGAAGGGGCCCTGGCTGCGGGGAGGAGAGCTGCGATCCATTAGTGATGTCTGTGCAAACAGGGCACAAGGAGGAAGGGGCCCTGGCTGCGGGGAGGAGAGCTGCGATCCATTAGTGATGTCTGTGCAAACAGGGCACAAGGAGGAAGGGGCCCTGGCTGCGGGGAGAAGAGCTGCGATCCATTAGTGATGTCTGTGCAAACAGGGCACAAGGAGGAAGGGGCCCTGGCTGCAGGGAGGAGAGCTGCGATCCACTAGTGATGTCTGCCAGGTGCAGGGGTAGGAGCGGTCTTGTGCTCCGCGGCGACAGACCATTTAAACGCCTCTCAATTGGGTCCGCATATTTTTCCCTCAGAGTGCCCAGACAGTCACTCATGTCCAGCTCTTTGCCACCCCGTGGACTGTAGCCCGCCAGGCTCCTCTGTCCGTGGGGTTCTCTGGGCAAGAACACGGGAGTGGGGTGCCAGCTCTTCCTCCAGAAGATCCCTCAGAGGGTAAGCATTTCAAAAATATCTCTTGTTCTAATCCATTCTTGTGCATTAAAATTTTTTTCAGGGTCTTAATTTTTAAATTTGCTTGTAATCTTTAAATTTGTAAATTTTTAGCAATGAGGTAATTTTCTAAAAGGGAATTAGTTATGGGTGAACTTGATTTAATAAAAATCAAACGTAAACATTTGTATTTACACCCAAAATATTCGAAGTAGACTAGTCAGTCATTATAAAATGTACTATGTGATGCTATTAAGTAACTGGTCAATACAATGTATATTAGTTTATATAGATAAATGGGTGAATAGGTAGGGAGGCAGGTCAGATGGATGGGTAAATGGATAGGTAGCTTTTGGATGATTAACACATGCTCATGGAGTTTAAAAAAAATCATTGCTAACAAAGATAAAGACTGCATGTCTGACTCTTTGTGACCCCATGGACTGTAGCCTACCAGGCTCCTCCGTCCATGGAATTTACCAGGCAAGAAAACTGGACTGGGTTGCCATTTCCTTCTCCAGGAGATCCTCCGGACCAAGGGATCAAACCCAGGTCTCCCACATTGCAAGCAGAAACTACACCATCTGAGTCACCAGTGATTTGGATACATTTTCATCAGAAAGTTATATTTTCCAAATACTGGGGAGAAGCCTCTCACTTTACAGGTAAGGAAAAACAAAATCCTGCAGACACAGAGAATGAAAGCCCAGTTCTTCTGAGTCCATTTACCGTGTTTGCTCTCATTATGCTACCACAGCACAAAAGTCTACTCCAAGTCCACAATCCCTTATTGACAATTCTGAAATCCAACGAGTTCTGAATGTACACAACTTATCCTGAGGAGAAAACGTGACTTGGACTACCGTGAGGCCACTTACAGTATTTACCCTCACAGATTAGAGTGTAACTAAGCCCTACTGAGGACACTACATATCACACAGTATAGACACAGCATTTCTTTTATAAAGTCTGAAAAAATCTGAAATCTAAAACGCATCTGGCCCAGGGGTTTGGATAATGGAGGGCAGGCCAGTACTGCTGGGCTCACCGCCTTCAGGGTGTGATAGGCAGTGAAAGTCAAAGTTGCTCAGTCGTGTCCAACTCTTTGTGACCCCATGGACTATACAGCCCATGGAATTCTCCAGGCCAGAATACTGGAGTGGGTAGCCTTTCCCTCCTCCAGGGGATCTTCCCAACTCAGGGATCTAACCCAGGTCTCCCACACTGAAGGTGAATTCTTTACCAGCTGAGCCACCAGGGAAGGAAAGCTATGCTTTTAATTTCTGGGCCAAAAAAAAAGGCAGGTGTTTTTAATTCCTGGGGCTTCCCTGGTGGCTCAGTGGTAAAGAATCTGCCTGCCAATGCAGGAGATATGAGTTTGATCCCTGGGTCGGGAAGATCCCCTGAGGAAGAAATGGCAACCCAGTCCAGTATTCTTGCCTGGAGAATCCCATGGACGGAGGAGTCTGGTGGGCTACAGTCCATGGGGTCGCCAAAGAGTCACAATTTAGCGACTGAACAACAACAATTTTTAATCCCCAGTTTTTATAGAGGAGAAGACAGAGGCTCCAAGAGGTTCTGAGATTTGTCTGCTGGCCCTCGGGAGAAGCCAGGTCACACAGGCTCAGCGCTGCCAGGCGCAGGGCAGACACCAAGCGGTCTGGCTGAGGCAGCAGCAGGGCTGGGCTGTAAGCTGTGGAGACGCCGCCTCGATCCGTTCTCCACTCCCTGCTCACTCCCTCCCCTTTCCCATTCTCCCTGTTTTCTTACAGAAGAAAGTCTACTGTTTAATTTGAAAGCCAGCAACATCTGGATCTAAAGCATTCCTGCTTTAGGAGGAAAAAAAGCAAAACCTCAAATCCCCAGGGTGTGATGGTGAGGGTGCAGCTGGTTCGTCCCCAGCAGAAGAGAGGGCCGGGCCCCGCCTGAAACACAGGCCCCACCCAGCCACGGGCCTGCCCCCTCCACTCCAAGAACACACCTGGTTTCACACCCCAGACAGCAGCTCTGAGGATGGAGTGGGATCCTGAAGCCCAGTCCTCCAGCAGCTGTCCAGGGACACCTGCACGTAAGGGTCAGATTCCTGCCCCAGCCACGATCGCCTCAGTTACTGGCACAAAAGCAAACCTGACTTTTCACCGAAGACTATCCCAGGCTCCTGGCTACACCCTTAGGATGTGCTGTTTTCACCTCTGGGCATCCTCTTAAGGTGATTTCATTTTATTCAAAATATTAGTGGGTAAAGAGAGCAGATGGGGTTTCTCTGGTGGCTTAGAAGGTAAAGAATCCACCTGCAATGCAGGAGACCTGGGTTCGATCCCTGGATTGGGAAGATTCCCCTGGAGGAGGAAATAGCAATCCACTCCAGTATTCTTGCCGCAAGAATCCCATGGGCAGAGGAGCCTGGCGGGCTACAGTCCATGGGGTCTCAAAGAGCTGGACACAACTGAGCAACTAACACTTTCATTTTCAAAGAGAGTGGATAACGAAGGATTAACAGTGGGATTTGCCCTGAGTCCTACCCGGGCCCAAAGGGGCCCCAGACTACATGTCTATCACCGTGTCTTCCACCTCCATACTTTTATAAGTCAGAGCAGAGCTGAAAAGGTACTGGCTGGTACAAATGCAGAGACCCAGTCCACTCCTGTCGTTCAGTCGCTAAGTTGTGTCCGACTCTTTGTGACCTCACGGACTGCAGCACACCAGGCTTCCCTGTCCTCCACTGTCTCCCGGAGTTTGCTCAGATTCTTGTCCATTGAATCGGTGATACCATCCAACCATCTCATCCTCTGTCGTCCCCTCTCCTGCTGTCTTCAGTCTTTCCCAGCATCAGGGTCTTTTCCAGTGAGTCAGCTCTTCTCACCCAGGTGGCCAAAGATTGGAGCTTTTTATGACTCTGGAAAATCGACTGTTCTTTAAATCCTCCCATGGTTATTCAGATAAGCATTATGATCACAAACTTCAATAAGAATGCTTGATAGTTCTTCTTTTCATAATAAATTTTAGGCCTTGTGTAGACAATGAAATTTTAAAGACATGACAATATCCTTTTATTGATAGATACTATGGTTAAATTTATATATTTTCTTGGGCTCCAAAGTCACTGCAGACAGGGACTGCAGCCATGAAATTAAAAGACGATTGCTCCTTAAAGAAAAGCTATGACAAACCTAGACAGTGTATTAAAAAGCAGAGACATCACTTTGCCAACAAAGGTTCCTATAGTCAGAGCTATGGTTTTTCCAGAAGTCATGTACAGACGTGAAAGCTGAACCACAAGAAAGGCTGAGCACCAAAGAACGGATGCTTTCAAATTGTGCTGGAGAAGACTCTTGAGAGTCCCTTAGACTGCAAGATCAAATAAGTCAATCCTAAAGGAAATCAACCCTGAATATTCACTGGAAGGACTGATGCTGAAGCTCCAGTACTTTGGCCACTTGATGCAAAGAGCCAACTCATTGGAAAAGACCCCGATGCTGGGAAAGATTGAAAGCAAAAGGAGAAGAGGGTGGCAGAGGATGAGATGGTTAAATAGCAACACTCACTCAATGGACATGAATCTGCGAGAACTCTGGGAGACAGTGGAGGACAGGGAAGCCTGGTGTGATGCAGTCCATGGGATCACAGAGAGTCGGACACGACTTAGTGAGTGAACAACAACAGATAAATCACGGCTGCAACAGAGAAATCTTTACAGCGAAAGTCTGGACTGCGTTTTGGAAACATGCATTGTCTCGGCTTCTCACCAGAGTTCTTTCTCAAGGAGCAGATCTGGAGAAGACAGCGAATCTGTACACTGGAATTATGACGGGAGTGGGAGTTAAAGCAGATATATGAAAACGAGGACTTTCAGAGCTTCGGGGGCAGATTAGTCTCTTCGGGCATTAGTCTGTGCATGTGCACACAGAAATCATACTCATGTCGTAAAATAAAATAATTCCACGAGAAAAAGCTTTGCAAACTCTAAATCAAAATGTGTGTATTTTATTCTTTTATATAAAATCAGCTTCCCTGGTGGCTCAGACGGTAAGGAATCCGCCTGCAATGCAGGGTTCAATCCCTGGGTGGGGAAGATACGCTGGAGAAAGAAATGGCAACCCACTCCAGTATTCTTGCTTGGAGAATCCCATGGACAGAGGAGCCTGATGGGCTTACAGTCCACGGGTTGCAGAGTCGGACACGACTAAGCACACATATAAAATCAACTTACATCTCCACCTCAAGGAGCATGAGAAATACTTGATGTTTCTAAACCAGACTCACATTAGTCTTTATGGCTAATGCATGCTGACGTATGGCAGAAACCAGCACAATATGGTAAAGCAATTATCCTTCATTAACAAACAAGCAAACCAGTAACTCCTCCAGCATTTGGTTCCTGTTTATGCTAACACCCTCATGCCCCTAGGCGTCCAAGCTTGGAAACCTGTGGTAGAGACCTCGATCTAATGCAAGAATGCAAGACCTACTCTGATGCAAGAATGGTCAGTTCCTCTGAAAACAAATCTGCTCAGGTCAGCCCCTCACTCAGAAATCACTGACAAATGGCAACCGTTCTTGCACAACAGGTCGCCCCCAAGAGCCTCCCTCTCTGGCCCCACCCGCCCTTCATTCCATCCCTGCCTCTGCACACCAGCCACCCCAGCCACAGCCCTGCCCAGTGGTCTCTCTGCTGGAACCTCCAGCCCCAGGCACCTGTGCGGTCACCTCCAGCTCCGAGTCCCCTGCAGAGCTACTCTGCCTGCCCTGGTGATGCTCACGTCCCAGGCTAAGAGCACAGAAACACACCCCGGTCCCTGGACCACTGCTTCCGCTTGAAATGACACGTTACGTGATGTCTCTCTTGCTTCCTCAGTTATGAAGTCCACAACAGCAGTGATCCCATTTTTACTCCTATGGTGTACTCTCAGTCCTGGTACATAACGGTACTTGTTCACTGAATGAGTAAATCAGTCCATCTTGGGGTCTTCTCCTCCATGTACCCCCAAGCCCTGCTCAACATCCTCCAAGAAGTAAAGAGCACACAGTACGCCAGAGGGCCGGGGCCCTCACAGAAGCCAGGCCGTTGCAAATCCCCTGCTAGCTCTCTGGGTAATTAAGTTCTTGGCAGAAGAAATAACTTCATCATCTAGTTTTATTATTCTTCCAAACCACAATCCCAGAAGCAAATTGTGTTTGAGCTCTTGTAAATGACCTGACACCTCAGAGAATTCATTCTAGCTCTGAGGACAGAGCTCTTGTTGTGTGGAGGCCAACGGCTGTTCCACAAACCAGGCAGACCCTATGAAACCAACAGGCCCTGACGCTTCGTCCTCAAAAGGGGTCAGGTCAGCCCCTTGCTCAAAAATCATTGACAACTGCCAACCATTCTTGCACAACAGGTCACCCACAAGACCCTCCCTTGTCTGGCCCCATCCACCCTTCACTCCATCATTGGGGTGAATCGGGGAGGACTCATGAGGACACAGTCTAGATCCCGGAGGAGCCAGTGTCCCAGGCCCAGCAAACCACAGCCTTAACCGCCAGACCCAGCCCTGCCCGCGCTGGTGAGGGGAGTTGGCTGCGGTCCCCGCACACCAGTCCCAGGGCCACGGGACCAGGAGCTCCGCCATCCACCAGCTGGCCCTTCAAGAAAGACCCTGCCGACCCATTACAGAAAAATGTAACAGGAAAAAACATACCCCTGGGGATGTCTTAACAATGCAGTTTTCTATGTAGAGTTCTCTCCTCACACTTTCTCTCATGAAAAAGGGGGCTCTATGTTATTCGTGAGGAAGCAGGTGAGTCCATCCCCCTAAGGAGTAACTGCAGGGCTTCAAGGCGGGAGGAATCTTTTCCAGAAAAGCCCCTTTAGGATCCTGACACCCTGGGGCCCTGACACCTCTGTCTCCCAGCCGTGAAGTTCCGCATGGTTTAGAGACGTGAAAGACTCACGGGCGCTTTCTGCTCTGCGAGGGGTGCAGCCGGCCTGCAGCCTCGGCCCGGCGTCCCCGCCTCTGCCGCCTTCTCGCCCACGTTCCCAGTCTCCCTGGCACCGGGCGCCCGCCCCTCGCAGGACGGCAGCTTTGATTTCGAGCTGCTGCTGAGCTCTCCGGGCTGAGCTTTTCTGAGGAGAAACAAACGTGGAATTATCAAAACACATCCTGCAGTAAAGACAGTTTTCCCCCAAGTGGATGTCTAGGTTCAGACGACGTGAACGGCGCTGATGGCAGGGTGAGCCCTTGCAAGGCATTTAAAGACGTTAACCAAGTTCTCCCAGCAGCCCTGGGGGAGAGTGCGGTTACCCTGGCTTTGCTGTAAGAAGCTCAGGATGACCGTTATCCCGCATCCAAGGCCCGGCAGCGGCCAGGACTGGAATCCAGGCCTGCCCGGCTCCTGAATCAGAAGCTGAACGGCCTTGCTTCCGTTCGGGAACAGAGCACGCAGCCTTCGCGTCCTCAGCAGCACACAGTGCCTTTTTTTTCCCCTGTGCACCCACCTACGGCTGTGAAGTCACAGCCCTGGGGCACGGGACAGAGGCCCCCTGTCTGCTCCCGTTTCTCCTCTCATGCAGTGGTGCCCACACTCTGGGCTGGGGGGCGAACCACGCCCTGCCCCATGTCTGCCACCCGTGACCTCCTTGTGTCTGCAGAGATTACGTCACTTCCTCACCCAGCACCTCCTCACTGTCCACAGAATGAGATCCAGAGTCCTAAATCAGGCCTTCAAGGCATGAGAGAGCACCACCCCCATCACCCACGTGCACCCCAAACATGCAGAAGGATTCACCATCATCCCACGTATCAAATACACTCTATCGAGGGGTTCTGAGGACCGCCTGCCTGCCTTCTCCCACCTGACCTCCTGCAGCTGGAAAACTACTTACCGTTCCAGGTTCTCCCCCTGGGATCAGGATGGGAGCCCTCAGGCTGGCCTGAGTCACAGCGCACACACAGCCCGCGTGGCCGCTGGTTTCTCCTCCTGGACTGCAGGCTCCCGGACCGTCCCTGAGCACCCAGCGTGGACAGATCCCATCAGGCCTGCTCTCCTCAGCGGCCGCCCGGGAGCCTGAAGTCCAAGGGGGTCCTGGAGCCTCACTCACTCCCACAACTGTGCTGCTCTTGCTCAACGTTAGGGAAGCCCAGGGTCGCTGGGGAACCACGTCCACGACGTCCCAGTGGAGATGCAGAACAGCCGACGTGGTGGCCTCGTGAGTGAAGGGGGTCCCCCAGAGTCGGAAGGGAGAACTTTCCAGAAACTGGACACCGCCACATCCCCTCGAGGCCCACCTGGCCCTCCCGCAGGCTCTGTCAGCCAAGAAGCACGGCGGCTCCTCGGCCTGGCTGGGCCCTCCCGGCCCCGCGGGTCCACACCTGAGCTCCGGCGTCTCCTGCTCGGCCTTCAGCCTTGCTCTTTCTGCGAGGATCTCATCACAGATCACGTCGTAGGGTTTGTCCAGGTGGTGTTCGCCCATCACCCAGACCCAGACCTCATTGTCGGCTCCCAGCTTCCAGTGAACAGATTTGCTGTCGTCTGCAAGCAAAACAAGAATCTGGTTTGAACAAGTGTCTTCAGCCGTGGGTTAGGAGGTTTTCCACCGTTCAAGTATTTAAAGATCAGATGAAGCGAAGCACGTCCAACATGCTCTGAGCAAGCAGCCCCTTCCAGGGTGGTGGCTGGAATGTCTGTTTTAAATCATGATGAGTGTGGGTTCTGCACGTGCCCTTTTTATAAGTGAAGACCCCGAGATGGGAAGACCACCGTCTGCATTATCTCTAGGGTAACAGAGCCAACAGCAGACCCCTGAAGCCTAAGAATCTCCCTGCAACCCAGCTGCTCTAGGGCATGGCACGCCCACCATATTCCTAGGACTCACTGCTGGGTCCAAGGCATGCGTTTTAGAGTCAGACCAGTTTTGCTTTAAACCCTAGCCCTGCCACTTAGCCGTACGACTTGGACAAATCATTTAATCTCCCTAAGCCTCAGTTTCTTGTCCACACAACGGGAACGCTAACGTCGCTCTGGAGGACAGCCGCTGGGGGAGGCAGCCGTGGGGCAGGTCCCCGGGTGTCTGACACACGACAGTGCTCAGCAGAGGCGGGTGCAACCGCTCTTCCGCACTGTTGACGGGCGTGGCAGCTGAGAGACTCGCAGCAGCGTGAGAGACGACACACCCGGAGTGGGAGACGTGGGGAAGCTCCTAGAATAACCCCGGTCCCTGCCGGTTGCACGGGCTGTATTTACTTTCTAATTCCTGCTCCTCTAATGGGCACATCAGGCTCCCTGACACCCAGGATGGTGGGTTATCCCGTGGAGAAGTCGGGGGGCAGGCAGTCCTAAGTCTGAAGGTCCCGGAGGGGACTCACCAGGGCCATGAGGGACCTCAGCTCGTCCTCGTCCACATGCCTGAGCCCAAGGACACACGTTTGCCAGCACTGCTGAATGGGTGATGGGGGGCAGGAGGAAGGTGGCCGGAGACGGCGTGGCTGAGAGCCAGGGGAGGCGGGAGGGGCCCAGGGGTCCCTGCAGCCCCTCTCGGGACAGCAACACACGCTGCCCCCAAACCGTGTCTGAGGGTGTCACGCAGAGCACGCGGGGGCTGTAACTCCTGTTGGGGGAGGCCCTGCTTCAGGGGAGAGGAATCCAGAAACCCTACGAACACAGGAGGGGCTGAGAGGCAAAGGGGAGGGACAGCCAAGGGGAGGACAGAGCCCCCGTTCCTCTAAGACGGTGGGGGAGGCGTAGAGGCGGCGGCTCTGGGGCAAGAGGGAAGGGGGTTATTGGACATGTCAGAGAGCAGCCCTGACGGGAGTCTCTGCTCTAACAGCCCCTCTCCTTCGAGGCAAAGACACTGGGGTCCTCGGGGGGTCCACACAGCTCCCCGAACCCAGGGAGGGGGTCATTCTAGTAAAGGGAGTATCAGCCTGGCGCCCCCGGCTTTGTGCCAAGACAGAGAGGGCTGTCTCCCACAACGTTCCCACAGCGTCCCTAAGGCTGGTGCGGTGCAGAGCTGGGTGCTGCGGGGTGCACAGGGTGAGACACCCTCCTGCAGGTCACCAGGGCCTGGGAGAGGGGGACAGGGCGGCTGGTCACCGACTTGATGAACTTCTCCACCTGTCTACTTCGTGCCAGGCCCTGAGGTGATGCGCTACAGACACTTGCAAACAAGAAAGACCAGTCCTGGCTCTCCGGGACTCACGTCCCAGCTGAAGGAGGCCGGCGCTGGACCACTGGTTAGTTACGAAAGTAGCGGGACTGAGACAGTGATGATGCTAGTCACTCAGTCGTGTCCGACTCTTGGGACCCCATGGACTGTAGCCTGCCAGGTTCCTCTGTCCATGGGATTCTCCAGGCAAGAATACTGGAGCGGGTTGCCATTCCCTTCTCCAGGGGATCTTCCCAAGCCAGGGATCAAATCTGGGTCTCCTGTATGGCAGGCAGATTCTTTACCGTCTGAGCCACCTGGCTGAGGGAGGGGTATTAAACTGTTAGCGATGGGGTCTGGTGGGCAGGGGTACGTACTCTGTGACCAGGCGAGATTACGTCCAACGAGGAGTCAGAGAAGGCAGGGAGCTTCGAAAGGACAGAGAAGAAATAAGAAGTTCCTGGCGTTCAGCTAGGGAGGCTGGGTATGGAATTTAGACAGAGAACAGAGTGGGTTTGGTGCTGGACTGGAGGAACAGTGACCGAAGCCCAGGGATGGGAACCAGCGAGGGGCCACGTGGAACCTGGGTCTCCGCCAGAGCTGACGAGGCTTGAGAAGCCGCCTGGCCATGGGCTGAGGTCACACGGGGGGCGGGGGCCTGCCTGGCACAGGCCCCGGACGCCCGGCAAAGGGCTTTGCACGGAGGGCCTGTGTTGCATAACTCCAGAAAGCAGTACGAAAACCCCAGTGTCTACGGCACTTTATTTCTCCAGTCTGAGTTTCCTCTTTGATAAAACAGAGGCGATGAGTCTGAACTCACAGACAAGTGCTCAGAAAGGATTAATTCCATGTTCTTAGTCTGAGGGACCAACCAAGAGTCCACAACTGTCAGACATGGCACCCCGAAACTCCCAGAAGAGAACAAAGGCAAAACATTCTCTGACATAAATCGTAACTATTTTCCTAGCTCGGTCTCCCAAGGCAAAAGAAATAAAAGCAAAAATAAACAAATGGGACCTAATCAAACTTAGAAGCTTTTGCACAGCAAAGGAAAACCATCAACAAAATGACAACCTATGGAATGGGAGAAAATATTTGCAAATAATTGTGAGCAACAAGGCTTAATTTCCAAAATAAACAAACAGCTCACACCACTCAATACCAAAAGCAAAACAAAACAAAAAACCACCCAATCAAAATGTGAGCAGAGAACCTAAATAGATGTTTTTCTGAAGAAGACATACATATGGCCAACAGGTACATGAAGAGATGCTCAACATCACTAATTATTATAGAAATGCAAATCAAAACTACAATAAGGTGTCAGCTCACACTGGTCAGAACAGCCATCATCCAAAAGATTACAGATAATAAATGGTGAGAGGCTGTGGAGCAAGGGAAACCCAGCTACACTGTTGGTGGGAGCCAAGTTGGGGCAACCACTATGGAAAACAGTATGGAAATTCCTTAAAAAACTAAAGCTACCATTCGACCCAGAAACCCCACTCCTGGGCATATAGGTGCCTTCTACCGACCCTGGGCTGTAGCGTCCATACGCTGCCTGAACTCGCAATGCCCAAGGAACTGCCCACCACTCTGGCTGCTCCTCGTGGTCACTCACCTCTGACCCAGAAACCAGAGGGCAGATGCCTGGCTGGCAGGGCCTCTGGGGTTTGGGTCTACGGCCACATTCCTTCCGACCAATGCCGTGCCAGGTCTGCCCTGAAATACATAGCGCATCACCGAGGCTGTTGGTAACCCTACTCGGCCATGAGGAAATTGAGGCTCAGAGAGGGTAAGTTCCCTGTCTAGGATTGCAGAGCTGGTGCAATGGAACCAGAATCCCTTACCTGACTGTGAGGCAGTAAAGCCTGTGTTTAGAGCCACCTCTGATGCGCCGTCCAAACTGAGATACCTTTGAGAGCAAAGAAAGAGGAAGCCCACCAACAGGAAAGGCAGGAAATGAATGTTTGCAGGGCTCTGCCGAGTGAGCTGGATTCGGGGTCACCGTCTCGGCCCTGCAGAGCAGGGGAGCACCAGCCCCACGTTTCAGCGAAGACCAAGGCCCGGTCCTGGGCTTCCCTGCTGGCTCAGCAGTAAAGAATCTGCATGCAATACAGGAGCCAGAGGAGATTCGGGTTCAATCCCTTGGTCGGGAAGATCCCCTGGAGGAGGGCATGGCAACCCACTCCAGTATTTGTGCCTGGAGAATCCCCATGGACAGAGGAGCCTGAGGGCTGCAGTCCATAGGGTCACAAAAGAATCAGGACACTGAAGCAATTTAGCACAGTAAGGCCCAGTCCTATGGGGACTTCCCTGAAGGTAGTGCGGGTAATAATTATGTGAGTCTGTGTTTTAAACCTTTGAAAATATTTATTTTAGAGACAAAAGGGACAGAGAGGGAGCTGGAGAACCCACAGGGCGCCACCGTCCCGGGCAGCAGGTGGTGGCACAGACAAGCGAGTAGGTCACTCGGCAGGGAAGCCGGCTGGCTCCAGGGGGTGAGAGGGAACATCCGAGTGGGCATCTGAGTCCAGCACTCCACACATAAGACCCAAGGCCGTCACAATATCCAGCCCAGAGTGAGCCCAGTGCGGGCCGGGACCGGCGGCTCAGAGCAGACTCAGATCTGACGTTCAAACCCGGACTCAACCGGTGACCCGCCCACATCACTTTCTCCAAGTCTGTTTCCTTATTTGTAAGAATCAGGAGGCAGGCAACGTTCACTTCCCTGGATTCTTACAAAGATTAAATAAAACGACATCAACACAAGGGCCTGGCACTTGCTAACAGACCCACAGGGTGGGAGGGAGAACCTCTGTGGGATGGAGCAATGGGCATGTGCTGAGACAGGGAGTAACCAGGGGACTCCAGGCTTCCGGCTTTGGTGACTCAAAGGAAGGCGGGCTGCTGACCATTCTGGAGACGGAGAGGCAGCAGCAGGCCTCTGGGGGTGGGGGAGAGAGAGCTGGGATGATGCTGAAGAACCTGGTTTTGCATCAAGGGCCCAAGGGTCTTCTGAGCAGAGATGCTCGTTGGGTAACTGATATGAGACCAATGCTCAGATAAGAGGTCTGGTTTCGAAATACAGGTGTGAGATTCCATAAAGAGAAGAAAAGGTGCCCCAGGGAGGGAGTACAGAGACCCTGACCTAGTCAGGGGAGTCTGTGAATGAGGCTCAGGCAATCTGTCAGCATTGGGAAACTCTGCAGCAAATGCCCTCTGTATGGATCTTCCTGATCCAAGCTTTCAGTAAGTTTTCCACAGAGTCTAAGGGACCCTCAATCCCACCTGAAGCTTACCAACCACCAAGGTAGAGTGAGGCTCCCCTGGGGAATACAGGTATTCAGGGTCAGGCAGAAACGTAAAAGACAACAGTCACGGAGACAGCAAGAGACCACGACGCAAAGAGGGTCAGAGGCAACTCACAGGGTGAGGCCTGGCTGAGAAATCAGCTGAGCTGAGAACTGAGCCCAGCAACAGAGGCCACTGTGCCGGGTCAGGAGGGGAGGGAGGGAAGCAGGCACGGCAGATGGCACACCCCAGGGCTCTGTCGTCGTTTCACCGAAGAGGGAAGGCTCTCCATAAAGGAGCTTGTCTGAGAGTCCACAGGTGAAATTTCACAAGGCCTGTTCCAAGGGTGCACGCGGAGCATCTCAGTCACCGCTCATCGGGACCAGAGCCTGGCTTCTTGCGAGAAGTTCCCACCAGCTGGAGAGGTGTCTACTGCTGGGCAGCCTCTACCAAGTAGAGACCTCCTCTGTGTGCATGACCAGGAAAAAAGCTTATGGAATGAAGGCTCCATGGGAGAACACTCACACAAGCACACGTTCAGGCGTGTGCAGGGCAGCCGCAGACAACGGCAACTGTCACCAAGCTCCAGGTAAGCTCGACGCGCCAGGCAGGCTGAACAAGGGGCAACGTGTGTTAACAGTGCCAGTTATGGGAGAGTCAGACCCAGGGTCACTGACCAGCTGCCGCCCTGGGCAAGTCAGTTAAGGTCCCTCCGTCTCCCTTTCCTCACCTGTGAAATGTGAAAGTAACTCAGCTCCAGGCTTGGCTGTGATGATTTCACAAGATAACAGACTTAAGCACAGAGTTCAGGGTCTGACACTCCAGCAGCTCAGTCAGCCCTGGTTGGGGCCGGGTTTACAGTCTAGAGCAGTGCTGTCCGATGGGAGCGCTGCCTGTAATTACACATTTTCTAGCCGTCCTATTAAAAAATCAACAGGAGCCGGGGCAAGATGATGGAGCAGAAAGGCCCTGGGCTCACCTCCTCTCACGAGAACACCAAAATCGCAACTATCTGCAGAAAAACCATTCATGCAAAAGACCAGAACCTACAAAAGAAGATCTCCTCCAACCAAAAACATAGGAAAGGAACCATGATGAGACAGACACCACAGTGAGACAGGTACCCCAAGGTGGACGACCCACAGACTGGACCTTCTCCCACCGGAGTGAGAGTTCTGAGCCCCAGGTCAGGCTCCCCAGCCCAGGAGTCCTACTCATCTGGGAAGATGAGCCCCCAGAACATTTGGCTTTTGAAAGCCAGCAGGGCTTAATTTTGGGAGTCCCACAGGAGTGGGGGAAATAGAGACTTCACTCTTAAAGGGTGCACGTGAAATCTCACACACACCAGGACCCAGGGTGAAAAGCAATCATTTGATAGGAGTCTGGCCAAGATCTACCTTTCGGCTTTGGAGCGTCTCCCAGGGAGGCGGGGATGGCTCTGTGTCACCCTGGGGCCATGAATCCTGGAGGCAAACATATTTGGGGACCTTCTGTCCTGAGGACACGGCTGCTGGCAGCTTCCATCTTAGCTCATTAGTGCCAAGTCCCATCCAACAGCCTGCAGGCAACCCGTGCTGAGAGGCCTCAGGCCAAGCAACTAACTGGGTAGGAACCCAGCCCCAGCCATGAGCAGGCCCTAAGGACTTCCTGAGCCCATAGCTGACTCTAGACACACCTCTGCACTCTGCCTTGCCCACCAGAGGGCCAAGACCCAACTCCACACACCAGCGGGCAGACACTGGCCCTTCCCTCCAGGAAGCCAGCACAGGTCTCCAGACCAGCTTTTTGTAAAAATACAAATAACAATCTAGAAAAAAAAAAAAGAAAAAAACACAACGAGGCAGCAGAGGAACACGTTCCAGATGAAGGAAGACGATAAAACCCCAGAAGAACTAAAAGAAGTGGAGATAAGCTTTCTACCCAAGAAAGAGCTCAGGACAGTGCTTGTAAAGATGATGAAAGAACTCAGGAGGGCAGCAGGTATGCACAGAGCAAGAAGTTGGAATTTTTAAACAAAGAGTTAGAAAATATAAAGAACACACAGAGAAGGAGAACACAATAACCAAAATGAAAAATACACCGGAAGGAATCAATAGCATACTAAACGATACAGGAGTGGATCAGCGAGCTGGAAGATGGAGAAGTGGAAATCACTGCTGCTGAGCAGAAAAGAGGATGGAAAGAAATGAGGACAGGTCAAGAGACCTTGGGGACAACATCAAGGCACTAATATTAGCATTATAGGGGCCCAGAAGGAAAAGAGACAGAGAATGAGCCTGAGAAAAATATGTGCAGACATAATAACTGAAAACTCCCCTAGCCTGGGAAAGGAAGCAATCACCCCAGCCCAGGAAATGCAAATCGTTCCAAACAGCAGGAGTCGCCAACCTCCAGGCTGCAATGACTCCCCATCAGTCACATTACCACCCCCCACCATCCCCATCCGCGGAAAAACTGTCTTCCCTACAACCAGTCCCTGCTTCCAAAGAGGTTGGGGACCACTGCCAGACGGGATGAACCCAAAAAGGAACATAGCAAGACTCACTGTAATTAAAATCACAAAAATTAGAGACAGAGAATATTAAAAGCAGCAAAGGAAAAGCTTCCCAGGTGGCGACAGTGTTAAAGAATCCACTTGCCAATGCAGGAGACGCAAGAGAGATGTGAGTTTGATCCCTGGGTTGGGTAGATCCGCTGGAGAAGGAAATGGCAACCCACTCCAGTATTCTTGCCTGGAGACTCCCAAGGACAGAGGAGCCTGGTGAGCTATAGTCCATGGGGTCACAAAGAGCCGGACACGACTGAAGCGACTGAGCGTGCAGCACAGGAGAAGCAACAAATAACATACAAGGGAGTCCCATACGGCTGGCAGCTGGTTCTTCTGAAGGACAGAAGGGAGTAGCATGATACATTTAAAGAGACGAAAGGGAAAAACCTACAACTGGCAAAGGAAGAATGTGAGCAAAGAACTTTATCTTACATCACCAGGAGGAGACCAACTCAGCAAACGTGAGAAACCCAAAGTCTCTCAAAGAGCTCCAGGCCACTGATTCCAGGGGACAGAGCAGCCCCAGTCTTCACAGCCACCCACCACGTCTGCGTGTCACGTTCACAAGAGGCAAGAGGCCCTGTTATACTTGGTTAACTCAGACCAAAGGATGCAAGGAAATGGAGAAGCCAGATTGGAAAGATACAGGCTCATGCTTCAGTTTGGACATGTTATGGCTTGAAGGAAAACCAAGGATGTCCTTGGAGAGTGCAGAGTCCTGTGAAATCCAGTGGACCGGGGAACCAACTGGGGTGTGACCTTGTATGTATTACTGCACTTCTCCATGTAAAACAGGACCACTAATACCTGTTTTGGAGAAATATCGTGAAGATGACATGTAATATATGTAAAAGAGCTTTGCATGGTGTCTGACAAAACAGAGGTTTAATAAATAGCTGCTACTGGTGATAATAATAATAATAAGTGAAGTACTCGTATTTACTTCCATATCACTATAAAACCTTAATAGGAAAAAGGTTTTAATAAAAGACAGTGCAAGAAAAGGGTCACTAAACTAACTTCCCTTTTGAGTCTGTGCAAAGAAGGGAGATTAATTTTCTCAATCTTTGAAACCCTGAACGGTTTTATCAAATTTATTTTTCCTGGCTTAATGAAAAATGAAGAGAAATTGATCTTTGAATGCCTCTCTGTAAGTGACCTTGAAAACTGTTTTTTTCCAACAAGATAGGTATTCGTCCATAACCAAAAGTGTGTGGATGGGTGTGTGTGTGAGCTAATGCACGCTTTCCCATGTCTCTGTGTGTATATGCTTTAACCCTGATATACAAAGAATTCCTCCTCATCCATAGTCCCAAAGACGCAGCCAAGCTACCAGGGATTCCTTGGGTCAGGAAGAAGTAGTACATTTGAAAGGTGAACTCACACTAAAAAAAATTAGCATTATGACTTTTTTCCTTTTAGTAGTATTTGCATCTTGAAAGTGAATGTCCCTAAAAACAGAAGACTCAAAGAAACATCTCTCAGAGTCTATGGAATGGAAACAGCATTTCTAGAGAGACACAGACATAAAGACTTTGCATGCTGGTAGCAGAATATCAGGGGCTTCCCTGGTAGCTCAGTTGGTAAAGAATCTGCCTGCAATGCAAGAGACCCTGGTTGGATTCCTGGGTCAGGAAGATCCCCTGGAGAAGGGATAGGATACTCACTCCAGTATTCTTGCCTGGAGAATTCCATGGACAGAGGAACCTGGCGGGCTACAGTCCATGGGGTCGCAAACTGTACACAACTGAGTGACTAAGCCCAGCACAGCAGAATACCAGGCATCTGGGATAAGAGGAGGTGGACCCTTCCTGCATGTCCCTCGAGTTCAGCTCCACGTGACTTTTTACTGCAGCTTAAGGTCAGTCCGGTTTCAAGAAAGACATCTGCTCTCGGCCTCACCATTCCAGAGTATCGTCGCTCGTGTGTGTGTGTGTGTGTGTGTGTGTGTGTGTGTGGCTGATCAACTGCACCATGAAAAGCTCAGTAACACTGAGGGTCCGCCTGCCAAACCGGACCTCAAACACGGCTAGCTGCTGACCAGTATGAGACGTGAAAACGAGCAGGGAGGCCACCCGCCGCGGGGGCTCCGGGAGGAGTGAGCTCCGCTTACCCGTCTTCGGCCTGGGTTTCACTGGCAGGGACTCCTGTTTTTCCATCGCTGCTTCTCTTTCTTTCCAGCGGCGGACCTGCTCCTCCCTCATCTTGAAGAACAGGATCTGTTTCTGTTCCTCGTTCAGCTCTGCCAGCAGATCAGGATCTATGTACATCTCCGACAGGATCTGTTTCAGCATCTTTGCGGGGCTGGAGTCTTTTACACCTGAGGCAAAAGTTCTTGAGAACGGCTTCCAGGGCTGCCTCCCCTGGGCTGGCACGGGGGGGCACCCACAGACCTTCCCAGGCGCTCGTGGGGCTGGGACGGCAGCAGTTCAGCGCACTGGCTCTGAGTTGCCACACCGGGCCCCCTGTCCAAAACGCCACTCATGAACCTGCAAAGAGCAACCGCCAAGATGCAACCGTGTAAGAAGGTACAAAGGCCAGGACGGGCTTAGGAGTAAGCTTGGCGGAAATACAGATCCGCCTTTATTTCAGGCAAGCTTTGTTAAGAGCTTTGTGTAACCTGTATCCTGTAATTTCCAAAGATACTTTAACAAAAACCAAAAAAATAAACCCTAACTTTTTACCAGTCACTCTCAGGGAAACAAAAAATTAACAGAGGCTTGGCCTTCTCCCAGCTAAGCAAACATGCGATTACCTCCGAGCTCAACAAACCACCACGTCCACAGCTAAAAACAGTCAAAGAGACAAAGGCAGGGATGAAATTAAAAGCCTCTCTCCAAACAACGTACTTCAAAAGCAAACACTGTTTTTGAGATTTCAGAGAATTACCCACCCACACCCAAGCCAGGCTTAAGGAAGAAATAAAGAAGAAATAAAAATTAGACCATAATGCAATTTTCCCATTTTCCCTTACAAGTGGCAGTTAATACACACAATTATGTGCTGTCATCTTCACAGAAGGACAGTTCAGTGTTCAGACAACTCACTAGAACCACGGAAGCCGTGCAGAGCAGGAGACGGCACTCACGGGCATTTTGGAAGGGCACCAGGGTTTAGGTGTGCCTCTTCCAGATACCCTAATTTCACAGGGTCTAAATTTACAGACCAGATAAACTGGGGGAGCCGTGAAATTAAAAGACACTTGCTCCTTGAAAGAAAAGCTACGACCAAGCTAGACAGTGTATTGAAGAGCAGAGACATTACTTTGCCAACAAAGGTCTGTCTAGTCAAGGCTATGGTTTTTCCAGTGGTCATGTATGGATGTGAGAGTTGGACTGTGAAAAAAGCTGAGCGCCAAAGAATTGATGCTTTTGAACTGTGGTGTTGGAGAAGACTTTTGAGAGTCCCCTGGACTGCAAGGAGATCCAACAAGTCCATTCTAAAGGAGATCAGTCCTGGGTGTTCATCGGAAGGACTGATGCTGAAGCTGAAACTCCAATACTCTGGCCACCTGATATAAATAACTGACTTCTTGGAAAAGACCCTGATGCTGGGAAAGATTGAAGGCAGGAGGAGAAGGGGATAACAGAGGATGAGATGGTTGGATGGCATCACCGACCCAATGGAATTGAGTTTGAGCACGCTCCGGGAGTTGGTGATGGACAGGGAGGCCTGGCATGCTGCAGTCCATGGGGTTGCAAAGAGTCAAACACAACTGAGCAACTGAACTGAACTGAACTGAACTGAAGGGGTGACCAGGCTCATTACAAAGGGTCCTCGCTCTGTAAGACAGTTTCTCAGATGGAGGAGCCTTGGGCCTGAGCACACAGGTGACTTCACAGTACTCCTCAGCAGACGTGTTCTACTTCACATGTTTTCATTTGGTCTATTTTCAAAAAATATAGCAAACCTTCATATTTTTGTCATTAGGAGAAAATGATGTACACATTTCCATTCTGGGGGGAAAAACAGAATGCTTATTTTGTTCCAATATAATAAGAAATCCACAAAAAGCTTATTTATTTCAACTCTGCAGGATCACCTATGTTCTAAGAAATGGACTAACAATCCCACCGTCTGGCCATGCCCTCTCAAATATCTTCTTTCTCCAAACTAAGTTCAAAGGCTCTTAAGCTTCAGACCAGTCACTCAGCCACACGGCGGCCCTCCCAGGCCCGCGGCCGGGCACCCCCAGCCCGTCTCCTGGTCACCCCCAGGCAGGCTGCCGCACTCCTCTCACGCCGGGAGGCTGCTGCAGCCTCATTCCCGCTCCGCCTCCTGACGCAGCTGTTTCTCCATTTACACCAGCTTTTTCAGAGAAGCACAAGCAACAGCCAACAGCCAGGGTACCCAGGGTGCTCTGAGTACCAACACCTTGTAGTTCTGTTCGCTAACATGCCCTGTGTAGCAGGGACCTTTCCTGAGGCTACCACGACCCCCGCCATCTGCATTCTGCCATCTGTAGCATTCAACTACCGGGGGCTCAAATGGAACAAGTGTTAAGAGGAATTTTTAAAAGAATTAAAGGCACCGTCTGACTCTAACTCAGTCAGCCACGCTTGCCCCAGACCGCCTGGCTAGCTTTGTATTTTGCTTTGAGGCGACCCTCAAAGGCTCTAACGGCCACACCACTGATGTCCTGCGATGCGTTCCTGACTCTGAGGTCTCCAGGAGAGGAGCTCAACTAAATCTACACTCAAGGGGAGTTTCCAGAGGCTGAGCTCTTGTCTGTAGGCATCAGAACGGCAGGAAGGAGGTAAGTCCTCAGCTCACTGGACTCCAGTGCTGGAGACCAAGTGCTAAGAAGCCAAAGTGAATGAGTCCTTGACATTCTGAAGGAACATACCTCAACATGATAAAAGCTATATATGGCATTCCGGTAAAGGTCCTTACGCTGGGAGATTTCTTGACCAGGGGTTGACTTGCACAGAAATAAAACACGGGGGAGAGGAGCTGCCCAGGGAAGCTGGAAGCTTCCGCTCTATTCCCCAGTCTGGAATTGGGCAACTCCCAGCAACAAGGACAGGCCAGGCGGCGCCTAAACAGGAAAACCCTGAAAGGGCTGAATCTGCTCTCCCCTCCCCATCCGGCGCACCCCTGGTCTCAGACGCTGACCCCAGCCAGTAACTAACGAACCTTCATCCCAACCTTGGAGTTCAGCCCCTTACCATCCCCATTTTCTACAAGATGATGGAGGGGGTGTGCCCGGCCGTCTGGCTCCGAGTCAGGGGCGTGGAGTTTGCCAGGAGCCCAGAATCAGGCTTCCCTGGTAGCTCAACTGGCAAAGACTCCTCTGCAATGCACGAGACCCCAGTTCGATTCCTGGGTCGGGAAGATCCCTTGAAGAAGGGAAAGGCTACCCACTCCAGTATTCTTGGGCTTCCTTTTTGGCTCAGCTGGTAAAGACTCTGCCTGCAATGCGGGAGACCTGGGTTTGATCCCTGAGTTGGAAAGATCCCCTGGAGAAGGGAAAGGCTACCCACTCCAGTATTTTGGTCTGGAGAATTTCATGGACTGTATAATCCGTGGGGTCGCAAAGAGTCGGACACGACTGAGCGACTTTAACTTTCACCTTTCAGAAAGGATAGTGGGAAGTGACTGACACGCGGGGCTCACGGCATTCGCACAGAGAACTCAGCATCCACCCGCAGCTCCATCCACAGCCCCTGGGGAACAGACCAGCAGCGGAGACAGACCGGGGGAAAGGGCGACTCTACCGCGGGGATGACAGGTCCAAGCTCTCAGAGCTTCAATCTTGTGCGGTTTCCCCCAAACATGCTTTTTTTTTTGCATTAAAGGTAATCAGTGGACCTTCAGGGAAAGACACTGGCTTCCCCCTATCCTCAAAGAAAACTTGGGGATCCTGCTGACAAGAAGCTTGCGGGGCGAGGCTGCTGAAATACAAGCACTGCATGGGACGTTGAGGCTGGGGCCCGCCAGTGGGAACCTCAAACACAGCGCCGGCAGGCCCGGGAGGCCAGCCCTGTCTCTGCCGGGCTGGGTGTCACTTCACAGACCCGCGCTGGCTTTCCTCACCGTGAAAGGAGCCTGAACTGTGACTCTGTAACCTGAGGTCTGTGCCACACCATCCAGCAGGGACTTACAGAGGCAAGTGGAGCCAGGGTGGAGGAAGCAGAAAGGAGGAAATCAACTGGTCAGGATTTCCCCTATTTTACCCCCTGACAATCAGTGCTGCGACTGAGCCTGGCACACCGAGTGCAGCGGGCTGCCCCCATTCAAGATCCAGCAAAAAGGACAGCTGGGCCAACTCAGTTTCTTCCTGTGCAATACTTTTCTTAAAAGACAAAAATGACCAGCAACACGTCCACATCTGCTACTTTTTCCAAAAATAAATTTCTAATGGGTCCCAGTTGTCTTCCAAGACTCCCATTGGTGTGGCCTGGCTCTCATACTTGCTCATACTTTACTGGGGTTTAGGGCCACTGTCCTCTAAACAATGATTTTTTTTTTTTTTTTTTTAGAGGACTTATTGTATTTCTAATGACTCTGAGACCTTACCCGAAAGGGTGGTGCAGTGGTAAAGAATCTGTCTGACAACGCAGGAAAAAAAGAGAGCTGGGTTTGATCCCTGGGTCCGGAAGATCCCCTGAAGAAGGAAATGGCAAGCACTCCAGTATCCTTGTCTAGAAAATTCCCTGGATAGAGAAGCCTGGGAGGGCTACAGTCCATGGGGTCACAAAGAGTCTGACACGACTAGGCACACACACACAAAAAAAACCCAGCCTAATTAATCTTAAAAATATTGTGATATGGACATTATAATTTTAATGGTAAGAATATCATTTGAATTATAGTTCTTTTCAAACAGCCAGCTGTTTCCAGACTTTCAGTTATCTCATTCAACTTTGCGTTATTATCTACCGGCACAAAGGTTCTCTTTGAGGATAAAGTGAATTGGGCCGGGGCGAGTGGGGGGTTGGGGGGGACATCAATTTGGTAAATTCTGTAAAGATGATGTAACACTTCAGAAATTTGAAATCACTGCACACAGTTTTATCTAGAAATTTCACTCATGCCAGATCTATACCCGCATTGATTCCACTTACTTCTTCACTGAAAAAACTAAAACTAAAAATAAAAAACCTGTATCCAAGTCGTCGTTTCTCTTAAGCAGGCATCCAACAAAGCTTTTAGGGTTGAGCGGAGTTTAGAAAGGGGCGCTCCGTCGCCTCTTTCCTGTGACTCTTGGGGAGAGAAAGACACTCTGAGCGAACCTGCAGTGACTCCCCGGTGCCCCGGGCG
>SJYQ01094263.1:299621-364630 GCA_006410935.1 Redunca redunca | reverse complement strand
CCGCCCCCCGCGGGGAGACCCCGCGCCGGCCGCCCCTCCCGCCTCCCGCCCGCGCGGGGCCGGGCGGCCCTGGCCGCCGGGCGCCGAGGGCGAGGCGGGCGCGGCGGGCTGCACAGACGCGCGGCCGAGACGCGGGCCGAGGGCCTCCCCACGGCCCGCTGCCAGCCCCCCAGCCCGCCCGCACCTGCGGCCGCCGGCGCGTCCCTCCGTGCTCCCCGTGGGCGGCCGGGGTCCGGCCGGGCGTCCCAGCAGGTTGGGCCCGGGGCCGGGAGCCCTTCTCAGCTCCGCCGGAGGAGCCTGTGCTCCAGCGTCTCCGAGCTCACTTTTTTTCTTTTGTTGACCTTAAGTCAATTATCCAACTCCTCCCGGGCGCTGGTCTGCAAGGGTGTGGCTTCGTAGGAGGCCAGGACCCGGAGGAGAAAGGCTGGGAAGATGGAGACTGGAGACGGTCGGTCCGGGGGCTTGGGGGGAGAGAAAATGAAAGAAGTGCGGAGAGGGGGAGAAGGCAAGAGGGCGAAGGCGGGCGCTGAACTGCGCGGGGACAGCACAGGTTTGGGTGGCGCCCGGGGGGAGGAGCCGCGGCCAGAGAAGGAAGTCTGGGAGGACAGCTCACTGGAGGCAGAGTGGACTCGTCCGATGGCACTTTGCATTCAGAGGACCGTTCAGAACGTGTGGAGCAAGGCGTCTGCTGTCGTGACCACACCCTGCCCCAACCTGGCCACGGGTGTCAGGGAGAGATGGGGTAAACAGCGAGTGTAGACCTGTCTACACAGCCTACCTGACTTGCTCCTTTCAAAAATGAAACCTTCCCATTTCTAGCCTCTCCGGACCTCGGAAGATAAGTGGAGAGGTAGAACCTGGGGGCGGAAGTCGGGCCTCCCGAGTAGCTATTTGAGAGCTATTCTAAGGATCCTAATCAGGGCAGAATTTCTGGTTGGGTTTGGTTCCCACTGCTTATTAACTTATGGCCTGTTGGGTATTTCTGGCTGGAGTGTCATTTAACCTGGCTAGCTGCTGGCGCCGGCTCAGAGGGAACCCTAACACTCCGTGGTGAAGCAGTTGAAGAACTATAAAGTCAGTTTAACACAGTCCCCAGAGGCATTTAATGAGCGCTCGCTGGGTACCATGCTGGTCATGGTGAAGCCAGACATGCAGGGAGCAGACAGCCGCCCCGCTGGAGGCAGCACTGCCTTGTACAGGAGCCGCAGGTATGTTTCTGCCTCCTTGAAATCATGAACTTGTTGCCAGGACATCCCACAGCAGTGACTCTGTGACTTAACTATGAGGCTCTCATCACTTCTGTCTGCCTTTGGGCCACGCTTCCGGTGGGAAACATCTCCCCACCCAGTGATCCAGGATGTGTTGTGGGAGGGTTGCCCGCCTTCACGTGCCTGTCAAGTGAGGTCTGGGCCACCACGCCTTGCCAGGGGATGGTGCTGAGCCTTACCCTGCTGGCCACTGGCAAGTCAGGGACACCTATGAGGTGTATCACCAGCTGTCTTGCTCTTGAAGTTCTGTTAAAAGCCCTTACGAGCATCCCAGTATCCTCAGATCTTCCCAGGGAGCTTGGACGAGGTCTCCTAGTACAAATGAAACCAAAGTCTCATCTCTTGCTTGGACTAGATTCAAAATCAAGTACTTCCTAACTTCTGTCTTTCTTGCCATCTTTTCGAAAAGTAAACAATTTCATTTTAGTTTTATAAAGGGTTACTGCTGGTGATCCCAGAAGTCGTTCTTAAGCACAGCTTACAATAACCTGAGGGAGGTTTAAAGTTTGCCCCTTTGTTCCCTACACCGCCCCCACCCCAGCAGTTATTTTGTTGAGACTGAGATGGAGCACAGACCACATTTCCCCAAAGCATGCTAGGAGGTCCTAATGTGGCCAAAGGTGAAACCACTACAATGTATGGGAAGCTGATACGGGAGATTTTGAAGAGTCACACCACAGGCCCTGAGTGGTGTGCGTGCTCAGCTGCAGTCACGTCTGACTCTTTGTGACCCCAAGGACTGTAGCCGCCAGGCTCCTCTGTCCATGGAATTCTCCAGGCAAGAAGACTGAAGTGGGTTGCCATTTCCTCCCCCAGGGGATCTTCCCAACCCAGGGATCCAACCCTCATCTCTTGTGTCTCCTGAATTGGCAGGCAAATTCTTTACCACTGAGCTACTGGGAAGCCCAAACAGAGCCCCTCGACTTGACCGAAATAAACATGGACCTGATGTTCACCTTCTTGGTTCTGATCCCAAAGTCGTGTGTGGGGATGGACAGCCTCTCATTTCATAAATGCAGGACGTGAGACCAGAGCTCTGGCTTATCAACACCTGTCCTTCCATTCACTGCTCCTGTTTGTGAAACCCAGATGTCCCCTCTGGCCTTTTAGTTGAGGCCAGAGCTTTGCTCTTTGAAATCACCGCTCCCCTCCCCCCAACACACACCCAGGCTCCAGGCATTCCCCGTCACTTCCTCGCCTTTCCTGGAGGCAGTCCTCCAGCTCTGCCCTCTAGAGCCATCTCCCTCATTACACTCTGTTTGCCTGAAGACTCTTCTTTAACTAGAAGCAGTCTTGACTCTACCCTGGGGTAAAGTAAGACACTTCACCTCTTCTCCTAAGTGTGTGTTTAAATAAGAGCCAGCTTACGGCCTCAGAGTGAGTGCTGTTGTTTAAGTTTGAGACAGAGAGTGAGTTTTATTGGCATGTCAGTATTTTAACAAGGGCACTTGTACAGCATCCAGCATAATGGAAGGTTATGGCCAATAAATGACAGATCATGCCTTATAAATAGGGAAATATGAACACAGACAGGCTCCCTTTGAAGAAAGGAATCTGTATGCATAGAGTTTACATAGCCACCCCAGGAACCCTCACTGGGAGTAAATGCTACACCTCTGTCCTCATTAAAACACAGCGCATCACACAGATTTTAGGGCTGGAAAGAATTTGGACGTTATCTGGACATCATTTTGCAGCTGAAAAAAATGGGGGAAAAGCCAGGTTCCCCACCACAGGGCTTCAGTGGTGAAAACAGAATTACAGCAGAGTTTCTGACTTATGGTCTTTACAGAGTTATTATACTGTGCTAACCAGATCACTTACCTTACTGAGTTCAGGAGTGAGAATGAAGGGAACCATCACCTGTGTTTCTCTTCCAACATAAGCACCTCTGTCTGTTGATGAAGAGCAGACGGAAGCCGCCTTCGGGACTGCATGCCTTGCGGCCAGCGGTGGGCACAGGCCCCCGTCCAGGCTCTGCTGGCTGCTCCCAGTGCTCCCAGCAGGCGCCACGAGCTTCCCAGCCCCTCTGGAGAAAGCAAGCCTGGGGCCATGACCTTCTTCACTGCAAGAAGCAGGTACTGATGGAGCTGCCAGTCAATTCTCAGTTCTCCCTTGGGTCAAGTTCTGCACAGGGGAGGAGGCAGAAGGACATGGAGCAAAGGAATCAAATCAGAAGAATAAAAAGAACAGAGGTGATTTTTTATGAATTCTTACGTGAGCTCTCTTCCTTTTGGAAGAGCCTGTAGAGCCTCAAGTCTGCACTCCTTCCGAGTAGGGGAGGGGTTCACAGACAAGAGGGGGAAGAATGCACCTGACATCCAGAAATTACTTTGAATTTTTAATAGAAAAGGAGGCATTTCTGGTCAATACTGGGCTTGCAAGCATGAGTTTGACTTGCTAGTTTTGCTGTGTGGTGAGCAGCCCTCCCAAACTGGCTGAATAAAAAGTCTAATTGGGAACTTCCCTGGTGGTCTAGTGGTTTAGAATGTGCTTTGCAATGCAAGGGACACAGGTTTGATCCCTATCAGGGAACTAAGATCTTGCATGCTGTGGATCAACTAAGTCCGAGAACCGCAACGACAGCCCGAACACTGCACCACCATGAAAGATCCCAGATGCTGCACCTGAGACCCAACAGAGGCAAAAGAAAAGTCTAATCAAATGCCCGGAACAAAAGACTCAAATCCTATTGTTTTATTCTTTAAATACTATTTCCTAGTGGGACTCCAAGGAAATAACATATGTCACTAAAAAGCTGACGCTTAATGGTCAGATAGAAATGTTTTCTAACCCTTTGAATGCACTCTATAAAGAAAGCTGAGTGCAGAAGAAATTGATGCTTTTGAACTGTGGTGTTGGAGAAGACTCTTGAGAGTCCCTTGAACTGCAAGGAGATCCAACCAATCCATCCTAAAGGAAATCAGTGCTGGGTGTTCATTGGAAGGACTGATGTTGAAGCTGAAACTCCAATATTTTGGCCACCTGATGCGAAGAGCTGACTCATTTGCAAAGACCCTGATTTGGGAAAGATTGAAGGCAGGAGGAGAGAGGATGAGATGATTAGATGGCATCACCAACTCAATGGACGTGAGTTTGGGTAGACTCCAGGAACTGGTGATGGACAGGGAGGCCTGGGGTGCTGCAGTTCATGGGGTTGAAAAGAGTTGGACACGACTGAGTGACTGAACTGAACTGAACTGAATGTACTCTAAGTCACTGTGACCCCATATATCCATACAGATCAACATTTCAAAGCATTTTCAAGCTATTATTTTGTTCAGTCCTCCCAATGTGTTTTGTGAGCTAGGCCTTTGTATCCTAACTCACAAATGGGGACACGGGTTCAGGGCAATTCTGTGGCTTGCCTTTTCATACTGTTCATGGGATTCTCTAGGCAAGAATACTGGAGTGGTTTGCCATTTCCTCCTCCAGTGGACCACGTTTTGTTAGCACTCTTCACTATAACCTGTCTGTCTTGGATGGTCCAACAGTGTGGTTCATAGCTTCATGGAGTCATGCAAGCCCCTTCGCCATGACAAAGCTGTGATCCGTGAAGGAGAAAAAGTGGAAGTAGTGACAGATTTTATTTTCTTGGGCTCCAAAATCACTGCACACAGTGACTGCAGCCATGAAAGACGCTTGCTCAAAGATGCTTGCTCTTTAGAGGGAAAGCTATGACAGACCTAGACAGCATATTAAAAAGCAGAGATGTTACTTTGCCAACGAAAGTCCTGTGGTTTTTCCAAAAGTCATGTACGAATGTGAGAGTTTTGGACCATAAAGTAGGCTGAGTGCTGAAGAACTGATGCTTTCAAATTGTGGTGCTGGAGAAGACTCTTGGGAGTCCCTTGGAGTGCAAGGAGATCAAACCAGTCAGTCCTTAAGGAAATCAACTCTGAATATTCACTGGAAGGACTGATGCTGAAACTGAAGCTCCAATACTTTGGCCACCTTATGTGAAGAGCTGACTCATTGGAAAAGACCTTAATGAAGGGAAAGATTGAGGGCAGGAGGAGAAGGGGGCAGCAGAAATGAGATACTTAGATAGCATCACAGACTCAGTGGAAATGAATTGGAGCAAACTCCGGGAGTTAGTGGCTTCCCTGGTGGCTCAGATGGTCAAGTGTCCGCCTACAATGCAGGAGACCCCGGTTCAATTCCTGGGTCGGGAAGATCCCCTGGAGAAGGAAATGGCAACCCACTCTAGTACTCTTGCCTGGAAAAATCCCATGGACAGAGGAGCCTGGTGGGCTACAGCCCATGGGGTCACAAAGAGTCAGACACGACTGAGCAACCTCACTTTCACTTTCTTTTCCAGGAGTTAGTGAAGGACAGGGAAGCCTGGCGTGCTACAGCCCACGGGGTTGCAGAGTCAGACACGACTGAGCGACTGATGAGCAGCGTCAGAGCGTCTGCCTGGTTTACGCAGTAGAGTGGGTGGTCGTGGGCCAGGGCTGGGACTCGGGTCTTCCCATCCCCTGACCAAGGCCCCCTTGCCCACACCCACTGCCTTTGTCAGCCTGTCCTTCCACCTGTGTGCATGGCCTGGCTGGCATTTTGTCTCATTATTTTTGCATTCCCAGAGCCTAGCCCAGGCTGTGAGGTAGAATAGATATTTAATCTGTGTTTGTTTAAGAGCTGAATGAATCTGTAGGCTTGCCCACAGAGAATCAGTACCTCCCTGAACAGTCTGGTAAGCTTATTTTTGGAAATTAAGGTTAAGTAGCTTTGCAGCCTAAGAATTTATCAGTATGTTTTGAGGGATTATCTTAATCCCAGGAATGACTCAGTAGTTTGAATATTCCGACTTGAGTTGCTATTCCTATGAAGAGGAAGGGATAAGGTCGGGGTGATCATATTATTATCCTGCCACAGAGTCGTTTGGCTTGATTTTATTTTTCCTTAACATCGTATTATTTTTCAAATTATTATTCATTACATGCAATGAGTGATGTAAATCTTTTATCCCTGCAATGCGAATGACACTAATGTGAGTAACTATTGTTTTGAAACACATAGCATTTCCTGACCCAGAAGGATTATTATTTACATAATCAGTTTTGCAATTTTAGGAATGCACCATCTTGAATTCTTATTCAACTGTTTCATTGATGTTGACTCTCCAACTAGATTATAAATTCCTTCAGATAGACGTGTGCATTTTATGTATTTTATTTCCCTCACACCCAATGAAGAACTGACTCACAAAGACAGATTTCTGAGTACGTAAATCAAGGCAAACAGTGTAGATCCCCTTGATGGAGCTCTTATTGTGGTCTGACAGCTCTCAAGAGAGAATGTTTTTGGTTTTTTTTTCTTTTCATCTTGATCCAACTTAATACTGTAGTTGGAATGGAATTCTGTTTTATTAAACTCATAGTAGTTCCTAAGAGTTACATATTTTTATAATGAAACTTTCTGTTGGTAGGGCAAAAAATGTAGACAAAATGGAGGGAACAGCTTCTAGGATATTTACATTAAGAAGAAAACCCACATGTGGTCCCCCTTCTCTTCCTGCTTCTTCCTCTCTTCCTTTTCAGATAACATGTTAGGACCTACAGGTGTGAGTCTCCATTGCCAAAGTGAACGGGAAGTAAAGGGTTACATCTGCTGGCTTGTCAAACATTTGGTGACCTGTGTCTTTGGAGGTGGGGGGGGGGGGGGGGTAATGAAACAGTCCCCAGTGACAATGAGCAGATGCCTAAGAGGGGGAGCTGTCACGAATAAAAACAGTTAAAATAATTTCAAGAAAGTGGTTGAACGTATACACACTACAAAGGTCACAGGGACAAAGTTGTGAGCATTCAGGAGAAGATAGATTACAACCTGGGGAATCTCGAAACTCCGATGGTTATCAGAGAACTCATCTTCCACCTCTCCTCCTGCCTATGACTTCTTGGTGGTTGGGGGGGGAATTCATGGGGCAGTCACAGTGGAAGTCCGGGTTGTCAGTGAGGCTGGATACATACTAGGATTTCACAGCTCTAGGATTTTAGGAACGTTTTCTTAATGAGAAAGTTTTAGTCCTCTGGTCTGATCTTTCCAGATTGTATCGGGTATCTCTTGCTGCATAACAAATACCAAGCACGTAGTGACTTCAAACAATAACCTTTGACATTCTTCATGGGTCTGTGGGCGAGAGGGTTCCCTTGCTGGCCTGGCATGGGCTTGCTTGCACACTGGGTCAGCTGGACCCCGGGGCAGGCCTGTGGCCTCTGAGTCTCATGGGGTCCAGTGACCTTCTCCTCTAGCAGCAGCAGTGTTTGAAGAGCACACGTTCCAATGTGTCACGGCCCACGTGCTAGTGTCGTGCTGGCTGGGGCAAACCCAGGGGCACGTCCAGAGTCAATATAGGAGGGGCTGCCCTGCACAGATCGTGGGACGGGTGACTCACCAGGACCGTTACTGTCACAGTGCATCTCACAGTCTGGCACAGAACTCTCCAGAACATGGACAGCTTGCCCAGGGAACCACAGTGTTGCACAGCAGTTTGTTCCCATGTCCTGAGTTGGCTTGTTTCTGCCGACGTCTCCTGTGGAGTGTCTGGACAACCCCTAGACGGGGATAAACCGCTGGTGACTCTTCCTCCAAGGACCTTCTCCTTGTCCTTCCCTCTCTCCCTCCATTCTCTTCTTCCTTCTTTCCTTCCTCTCTTCCCCCTCCCCTCCCTCTCGGTCTCGCCCTTCCTTCCTTGCCCACACTAACTTAGGGAGTGTTAAAGACTAGAATTCAGATCTCAGTTTAATGATCTTTGCATAAACCACCTCCCTCTCCGGCTCCTGTGGGATACATTGTCTCTGGTTCTATTTGCTTTGTAACATGTGGGGACTTCTTGCCTAATATTTCGTGTGCTTTTCAATGTCTGTGGTTAATTTATTTGCTATTTCATCTGCTTTTCCATGCTATCAGTCCTCCCCATCATCTTACAGCCTCGCACGAATTTCATTTTTACCACGTTTAACATTAACTAGTAGAGACACTGCAGAGGAATGACCCCAAACCAGATCCTGCAGTCCTGGACCTTACATTCCCCAAACTACGTTTCCTCCTGTTTATTATTAACTTTGATTTACTTTGCTTTAGCTGGTAGTCTGACCATGGGATTATGGTCTGATATTCGATAACTTGGCTTGTTTTTCAGAAAAGAGGTGATGTTCCACGTCAAACAAACCTCAGCTTGTAAGTTGTAAGTGAATTCAGAGCACATTTCTTAAACGGGTTTTCGTTCTTGTGAAGCCGGAGGGTTTAATGTAACAAGCAGCAGAGTGCCGAATGGGATGCTGGGTACTTTTTGGCATGTGCCTTTGCTCTGAGTCACAGTGCCCAGGCTGCCAGCCACCGTGCGGGGACAGGTGGGCATCGCCGGGAGGCCCAGTGATGCTCCCAGCTTCCTGTGCTCCCGACTCCAGGCGGGAAGTAACTGGGATTAGGGTAGCAGGTCCCTGAGCGAGTCACATGTTCTGTGTTCTGCGTGTAACAGGTGCAGGTTAAACAAACAGACGAAGCCAAACCCGTCGTGGTTCTGGGAGTGCTGCTGCTGGGGTCGCTGTGAGCTTCCTCATCACCCCCTCGTCATTATTCACGTCGTCCTCCTCACTTGTCATCAGCGGCGCATTTCTGTTGGGGCACGAGGGCGAGCGAAGGGCGTGGAGAGAAGACGAGGAGTCATGGGAAGTGAGGTCAGGGTCGCTCTTTCGGCTCACCTTCAGGCTGGTGGAACGACACGTGGACAGTTTCACCGGCGGCCTCCTTTAGTCAGATTGCCTTTGGGAAATTCCGCTTGAATCTGAGTCGCACGGTTTAAGGTGACATCAATCACAACTAAGTTTTTCCAGGGAAGAACGGATACATTGAGTGAAGTATAAAGGAACTGGGAGTGATTAGCCTGAACAGGGAAAGCTTGGGGTTACGTGGGAACATCCTCAAATGTCTGAAGAAACCTCACATCCTGGAGGTCCTTGGACAGATTAGGGCATTTGAAATTTGAGGTCAGTTACCGCTTAGGACATCTCATCTCTGCTGGTAATCGTCACTTGCCAGCTGAAGGACCGTGGAAACTGACCGCCACCTTCACCCTGTCCCGGTCCATTTTCTCATCTGTGGCTGCTACACGGGCTTTCCTAAAGGCCGGTTCTGGCTGTGGATCCTTTCTGAACACGTTCACCCACTGCTGCTGTTCTTGGCCTGTTAAGTCTCCAGTGTTAAAGCTCAGTCCATGGTGTCAGAGCATCACGTGGAGCTGCCCCATTGCATCCTTCTCACCACCTTCACCTACCCAGCTCCCAGACACTGCCCCCACCCACAGACCTTGAGCCCTGATACCAAGGTCTTCCCCTCCGCTCCCATTCCTGCCAGTGACCTGGAACATCTCACCGTCCACCTCGATGGAGGATCCAGCCCACGGCATAGCTCAGCCTCCACTCTGCTGACTCTGTCCATGGCCTAAATGGACCATGGACATTTTCTCTGTCTCTTAGGTCTAATATTTGAACATTGCAACTTCTGGCCCAGCTTGCTTGCTGTTCTCCCAGTGTTCTCGTGGGCTCAAGGTATCTTGCTCTTTTAGCTCAAAGAAACTTTTATTCCCTGGTTCCTTTCATTTTATTCGCTATCAGACACCATCTGCCCCTTCCTTTTTTCCCCAGCTGTCCTTCTTTGCTGATTTTTCGTCACCCCTTCCATTCCCTTGCTCCCTACCATGTTCTGATGGAGAAAGAAAATCACACAGCGTTCTTCTCTCCAGCCCGCCCTTAGCTATGGAATGAAAGGCTTATCAGGGAAAGAGCCCAAGAGTCCACGACTGTATAGAGCCATGAAACGAGAAGCAGATAGCTGACTAGCCTGAAAATCTGAGTTAAATGTGATTAAGGGCTTAGGCGGTGAATTTGCAAGTTCCAACAAAGGTCTCCACAGATTTACAAGAAAGATTGATAAGATTTATGTAAAAAGAATAGATGGGGAAGAATCTGAAGATACTGATTACCCGGTTTTTCCAGCCCATGACAGGGTTTATCCAGTTGTCAATCTAGTTCTTTTTCTTTTCATAAATCAGACACCTAATGGTTTGAAGCTCAAGTGTGGAATGATTCAAGACTGGAAATACCGGTTGTGTTCGTCGGACCAGCGCTGTGTTCCTATAATCACTTAACATTTTTTTCTTTCATAAAGATCAATCTGAAATCCAAAGTCAGGCCAGTTATACTGAGCAGTGAGGTTTCAAATAGTCGCTTATCAGCAACGGCAGTTTGCTGGAGCCTATGAACAAGGGTGGGACTTTCCCAGTGGCTCAGCAGTGAAGAATCTGCCTGCAGTCCGGGAGCCACAGAAGACATGGGTTCATTTCCTGGGTCTGGAAGATCCCCTGGAGGAGGACATGGCAACCCCCTCCGGTGTTCTTGCCTGGAGAATCTCACGGACAGAGGAGCCTAGTGGGCTACAGTCCATGGAGTCACAAAGAGCTGGACACGACCGAAGCGACTTAGCATGCACGCACGAACAAGGGTCTGGGTGGATCTAAAGTCCGTCTGCAGTTTCTTGTGAGGAGGCACCTGGATGAATTTCAGAGCTCCTCTGTTGTCTGCCAAAGTCAGTGATGCCGGATCTAGGCCCCATGGCACGGCAGTGATGAGCAAGAGGCTGGTGATGGTGAGGCTTCATGGGTTTTTGACCTGATGGGTTTTTGACACTTGAAGAGCCTTCTCACAGCCACTACCTGTCCCCAACACATCCCCTAACCCTTCCCAGGGGAGAGCTGCAAATGTACCGCACCGGTGTGCCGCTGAACTATTTGAATGGTTCTGTTCTGGGTTTCCAGGATCTGATCCAGCAGTCAAAACCTATGTGCCAAGTGCTAGCCTGTCCTAAGCATGGTGCCAGATAGGGGAATCGGTAAAAAAGCCAGAAGACAAGGCTTCTGCCCTCAGGTTTTCAGAGCAGTGGGGAGGATATTGTTCCCCAGCTGAACACGACAAAGATTTCAAGTAGATTTCCACGAGGCTCCTGTAGCAGACAGCCAGGACTATTGGGATAAAAACATCACTCGGTTTTTAAAGTTTTTTAAAATTTTATATCAGAATATAGCTAATTAACAATGGTGTGATAGTTTCAGGTGGAGAGCGGAGGGACTCAGCCATACATATGCATGGATCCGTTCTCCCCCAGACTCCCCTCCCATCCAGGCTGCCACACACCATTGAGCAGAGTTCCCTGTGCTCTACAGGAAGACTTGTTCATTCATCACTCAGGTTCTTTTTAATTTATCGATTTGATAGATGGATGGCTGGGCTGGGTCTTCCCCGTTGAGCAGGTTTTCTCTAGGTGTAGAGAGTGGGGGCTGCTTCCTGTTGCGGGGTGGGGGGGGCTTCTCATTGCGGTGGGTTCTCTTGTTGCAGAACGTAGGCTGTAGGCTGCAGGGCTTCAGCAGCCGCCACTCGTGGGCTTAACCGTTGTGACTCTCGGGCTCCAGAGCACAGGCTCGGTAGTTGTGGCTCATGGGCTCAGTTGCCCCGCAGCACGTGGGATCTTCCTGGACCAGGGATTGAACCTGTGTCTCCTGCACCGGCAGGCGGATTCTTGACCGCTGAGCAACCAGGGGAGCCCATTGCTCAGGTTCAAAGGGTCCCGCTCAGCAGCTGCTCTCCTAAAAGGCCCAGTGGCCGCAGAAAGTCCCAGGGTTGATTCAGGAATGCAACGCCCGGGGGCGGGGGGAGCGGCATTTCTCTCCACCTCGCTCAGGCCCCCGGCCCCCTCCTCCCTCTCCTGGGCTCTGCCGTTGTCCTCTGTGCACGGAGACTCAGAGATGGAGAACCCCGACTCTGTGACTGCGGTCTGTTGCCTCCATCCTGGAGACAGTCTGCCTTGAGGGTGCTGTGGCTCTGGGTCACGCAGGGCAGGAAGAGAACAGATCATAAACGCGTGTGGACGGAAGTGGCGTGTCCGGGGATGTAAGAGATGCTCACCAGACTGTCACCCCTCACCTTTGCTCTTCTCCAGCTGATTCATTCGACTGGCTGCGTCTTGTGGAAGAGGGTCCAGAGACCACTGTCCCGTGTGGACTGGTGTATTCTTTTGATTTTTTTTTTAAGATTTTTTTTTGATGCAGATCTTTTTAAAAGTCTTTATTGAATTTGTTACAACACAGCTTCCGTTGTACGTTTCGGTTTCTTGGCTTTGAGGCACATGTGGGATCTTAGCTCTCCAACCAGGGATCCGACTCTCACCCCCACCCTGCATTGGAAGGTGAAGTCTTAAATGGGCCACCAGGGAAGTCCCTGAACTGGTGTATTCTTTAAGAAACAATTCAGGCAGCCTTCAGATAGCCTGTGTACTCCGTGTGCCAGGCCCCACACGTCTCATAGCTAAACTCTCTGCGGTCTCCACATTCCTGATGACGAAGCTGAGTCAGAGAAGTTGCTTACCCAGGATCACATGGCTGAACAGTGGAAGAGCCAGGAAACCACGACCTCCCAAGGCTGTGTCCTTAACCATTCCAGGTTGTGCCATCCTGGGATGAAAAAGGATTGGGTGTCCTCTTTGTCACATTCCTCTTGAATCTGTGTCAACCACCCAGCCAACTAAAGCATGCTTGGTGTCCACAGGAACCAATCGAGCTGCAGCAGTGGCCTCCCGGACACGAGTCAACAATCGTGACCGTGAGTTCATGACTGTGAGCCATTCACGGTGCGACCGTCTGGTGTAGTGTGAGCCTTCCAGGCCGGGGAGTCTGAAAGCAAAGTTGTCCAACCGGCTTATCCACTGACATCACACCGGCAAGCGATTTTTAAGGTGTCTCTGTACTTTTCTTAGCTTCCTTGAATAACAGTGTTATTTCAGTGGCTGTGAAACACGTTTTGAAAATTATTCTTTGATTTAAATCCCTTAAGACGTCACGAATGAAGCCAAGTCAGTTTTTAGAATCATTGTACAATGTGTTGTCTTCGTAAAGTGCACTTCATGATTTGGATTGTGTCCATCAGTATCATGCTTTTAATGGAGAAGGAAATGACAACCCACTCCAATATTCTTGCCTGGGAAATCCCATGGACAGAGGAGCCTGGAGGGCTACAAATCCATGGTGTTTCCAAGAGCAGGACATGGCTTAGGGATTAAATAACAACATCATGCTTTTTAAAGGGAAGCCAGTCTCTGAAAATCATAAGCAGATTTACATAAAAATCTCCTGCTTATTGACCTTGGGATGCAAATCTATCCGTCTTAGGCTCTTATTTGATCATTTTAGGTGCATCCATCTTGTTGCTACATCTAGATTTTAAACTCTTTAAGGATACATCAAGACAGCTGGGGATATAGTATGTGTTCAGTTCAGTTCAGTCGCTCAGTCGTGTCCGACTCTTTGCGAACCCACGAATCGCAGCATGCCAGGCCTCCCTGTCCATCACCAACTCCCGGAGTTCACTCAGACTCACGTCCATCGAGTCAGTGATGCGTAATACCTAACAAATATTATTGCAAAACTGAACAGAAAATATATAGGCACTAACTAATCATTAAATACTAAAAATCAAGGCTTCAGTGATAAAAATTGCAGAATTTTATCACAATTTTGAAAACACATATTCTCTTTCACTGCCCGAGGGACCACAGCTCTCCTTTTCTCCTTCTGTTTTACAGTTAGAATGAGATGACCCATCTAATTCTAGATGACCCACCTAGACGACCTAGACTGTGGATATAATGGAGTAGCTAGTGCAAAAAGAGATCGTTTTTCTTGTCTAATTTTATTTGTTTTCAGGTGTGCCGGGGCTTCATCGCCGCGTGGGCTTTTCTCCAGTCGTGACAGAGGGGCTCCTCTGGGGTTGCCGTGCATAGGCTTCTCATCGCCGTGGCTTCTTTGGGGAGCACTGGCTCTACGGCACGCAGGTGTCAGTAGTTGTGGCCCCCGGGCTCCAGGTTTTCAGAGACAGGTTTCCCTTTCAAAGGCGTGACACCAGCTGGCCTGGCCTGTGAGGTCCCCTAGCGGAGGAGAGGGCAGAGCGAGTGCTTCCTGTGGGCAGCGGGCTCCGGACACGGGGCAGAGCCAGGCCTGGGGGTGCCCTGCGCCTTCCCCCCTCCACGCCCCCACTTCTCTGGTCAGCGACCACTCCTCCCCTCTGAATTCACTCCCTGTGCTGTGCTTGGCAGTTCAGTCGTTTCCGACTCTTTTCGACCTCATGGCCTGTAGCCCGCCAGGCTCTTCTGTCCATGGGGATTCTCCAGGCAAGAATGCCGGAGTGGGTTGCCATGCCCTCCTTTGGGCATCTTCCTGACCCAGGGATTGAACCCAGGTCTTCTCCTGCATTGCACACGGATTCTTTACCGTCTGAGCCACCGGGGAAGCCTGAACTCGCTCCCCACTGATACATTATTATTTATTTACCAAATTCCTTCCTATTTGGATGAAAGGGGAGTTTTTTGCCGCACTTCCCCAACAGAAGCAGGGCAGAGATGGGGACCCAGGAAGCAGGTCCTGTGCCACGTGGCTCCATGCGTCCCACCTGCAGGAGGGTCAGTGGTCCTCTGGGTTCTGTGCTCTCGTAACTACTATGGCACAGCCCCCTTCGCCACGCTGTCTAACCTTTTGGATGTTGTTGTTGCAGGTCCTGGGCGCGATGGCGAGTTTCCCACCAAAAACTTGGAAATTAGGAAAACCGCTACCACAAGAGATGAGATACAGTCTACGGCCATAGCAACAGCCTGACCTCGTCTGATCTCGGAAGCTAAGCAGGGTTGGGCCTGGTTAGTACTTGGGTGGGAGAGATGAGACACAGATAACGTTGTCTGAAAGACAAGGAACTGCCAGGCCGACAGTAAGTTCACTGAGTGAATGGTTAGCCCTGGGCTGTCCAGTATGGTGGCCACATGTGGCAGTTTAAGTCAACACTAATTAAAAGACAAAATGAAATAAAACATTCGGTTCCCTTTCACTTGTCCCATTTCAAGTGCTTGGGAGACCACGTGGCCTGTGGCCATTAGTTTAGACAGATCAAGGGCGCTTCCATCATCAGAGAAGGCTCTGGTGGTCAGCGCTGATCTGGAAAGGCCTCCGTGAACTGGTCCAAGAGCTGGTCGGCTGGTGGGCCGGCAGGCAGTGGAGTCTCAAGTTAAATGCTGGCTGCGAGGCTGCGTATCTCTGGGTCCTGGGAGAAGTCAGATGGCCCTTGAAGGGTTAATGGAAGAGATGTCAGTAAACAGATTATTGACAAAGATAGGGCTACGCTGACCTAAGAGAGCCGGTGAAGCAGCCGTAGCTTCAGTACAGCGGCGAGCTTCTGGGGGGAGGCCCGAGAGGAGAGGACGTCACTGGGCCCCTTAGCCGCTGCCAGACTGATGATGGCCTCGCCGTGGGCAGTTTGGGGAAACACCGGACTCTTCCTGTCCTTCACCTGTCTTGCCAATGCCTCCGGCTGGCATCTGACTGGAAGCCTGCAGGCATGAGAGCCTGGGGGTACAAGCAGGTCAGAGCTAGGCAAAGAAGCAGGAGAAGGGAAACGGCGGGGGGGGCCAGGAACGGGGCCAGCCCTCCCTCCAGTGCTGCCTGGGGCCGAGAGGATCAGACCTGGCCCTGCATGTTCCAGGCTTCAGCCGGGGTCCTAAGGCCGAGAAGGATGCCAGAGGGCTGTACCATGCCGCCAATGGTGTGGTTTCCACGTGGATCTGGCTACAGAGGAAAGACCGTCCACGGCCTGTGGTTCTCACTCCTGTTCATGGGGCAGCTTTTTTTCTTGAATCTTTTTAAAAATTCATTTATTTTTAACTGAAGGATACTTGCTTGACTGTTGTGCTGGTTTCTACCAGATATCAACAATGAATCAGCCATAGATTTGCCCATGTCCCCTCCCACCGTGGGGCAATTTCCTCTCTCGCAGTGAATGAACGTATCTGCAGTTTGAAACACCTGGCTGAGTGTCTACGCAACAGCAGGGCCCCAGTCCTCAGGCCAGGGAGAATTTACCAAGTGACGGGCACTGCCCTTTGAAAGCTGTTGGGAAACTCCCCTGAGAAGGACTCCAAAACATCATGTGGGCTTAAGGACAAACATTTAAATTCCTAAAATAGCATCTGCCCCCCGGAACTGCTAAGAGGATTCCAACACATGACTTACGCGAAGCACCTGGCAGGCCAAGGAACACAGGAGGGCCCTTGCGCACATTCACCTATCACCCGGTGAGTGTCTATGACGCCTACCATGTTCTGGGCTTGTTCGAGACTCCAGGGATGGGGCAGGAGCTAAACAGACAACATGTCTTGCCCTCATGGGGCTTTCGCAGGGGAGAAGGATGGTAGCAATGTAGATAAATACACCCTATGCTCTGATAGACAGCAGCAAGTACTGAAGGCAAAAATAATGCAAGGAACAGAGATCCGAGGGTGGGGGGCTTTTATAGAGAGATGGAGTGGCCAGGGAAGGCCTTCCTCGGACCGCGGCATTGGGGGAAAGCCAAAGGAACATGAAGGAACAGTCACAGAGACGTCTACAACAGTGCGGGGAGCTTGTACGGGGCCCTGGCAGGCTGGGGAGTGGGGGAGGGTGTAAGAAAGATGGGGGCAGGTAAGGGGCTGGGCGGACGAGGTCAGAGCCATGGGGGGAGGCGGGTGGAAGATCGCCTGGCCTTGCTGTGGATTGGCGCTCTGATTCACCCACCTGCACACGCAGGACTGGACTCCCGTCTTTACTTTGGGTTCCCTCTGATCTAAGAGACTTGCTCAGAGCACTCTGGGAGCTGGGCTCCTGTCGTGTGTGTGGGTGTAATATCTGTAGGTGTGTGCACATGTGTGTACTAACCTGCTTTGCCAGCATAGTGCATCACATCAAGTTGATACCCTATGGATGCTGACTGATGGACGTAGGAATTCCCATGTGATCTTCAAATTTTTTCTTTTTTTAAAGAAAACTCAATGATGTCCCTGTCCCAGTGTCATATGAACTCTTGGAAAAGATAGCACAGCTTTTTAATTTGACAGCAGGAGCCACTTATCTGCACAGTAATAAAAATCCAGGCCATATCCTTCAGGAATGATATCTTAGTTCATCATTCAAGCAATAAAAGAAGACCAGAATAATTTTAGCGTCCGTTTAAGCTTTCCAGTAATCTTTGACCCGGGGCCGAAGCCATATTCAGCAGCCTGACAGTAGAAGTTGAGCGTGCCAGCCGCTCGAGATTGATGGGCTCAGAGCCGGCAGGGCGGCGGGTGTGCAACGGGCAGAAGGCCCTGACTCCACTGCTCACCTGTCCCCTGTATCTTTCAAAGAAATGACAACCCGAGTGTTTCGCTGTCCTAAGGACGTGATTGAAATTTCTCCCATAAACCAAAAGGAACAAGTGTTTGTCCTTGGATCAAAACGGGGCTTCCTAGTTTCCCCAAACAGAAAGCAGGACCATGAAGCCAAACCAAAGCTCAGCTGGGTTTCCAGGGATGCTCATGTGTCTCTGGGGGTTCTGCGGTCCATGGGCTCCCTGTCTTCCCAGGATGTGTTGTTTTATGTGGATGTCTCTCCCTGTGCCCTCTCTTCTCATCTCCTTCTCCTCCTTTGTCTAGTAGAACTCTGGTCTCCGTTCATTCATTTCTTGGTTTACATTTATCCCTTCATCTGCAGTCTCCCAGACCGACGTGAGGGCAGGCACCTTGTTGAAGAGTCTACACACACCTTTGATAGTGCTGGACATACAGTAAATTCTTATTGTTTAAATCTAGATGTCTTACTTATATAGGTAATCATCTTGTTCAGTGGGAATTTGAGATGACTTATAGAAATATATAAAGGGCTCCCTGGTTGCTCAGTGGTCAAAGAATCTGCCTGCCAAAGCAGGAGAAGCAGGCTTGATCCCTGGATTAGGAAGAGCCCCTGGAGAAGGAAATGGCAACCCACTCCAGTTTTCTTGCCTGGGAAATTCCACGGACGGAGGAGACTGGAGGGCTACAGTCCCTGGGGTCGCAGAGAGTCAGCCACGACTCAGCAACTGAACAGTAACATAGAAACGCACAGAGAAAGCACAGGATGCTTTTGATGGGGACATTGTGGAGGCAGATTGGAAACACGGGTCTTTATCCCAAGTAGGGCTCTTCCACGAGCGTCCTCTCATGATCCAGCAAAGCCTCCGATCCCCTGAGGCCAGTGTCCACCTGAGCACTGCTCTCCCTGAATCCACCCTTGGTGGGAAGGCAGCTCACCCCACACCCCCTAATGCTTGACCAGAGCCCCGCAGGCGTGCCGCCCCGGCCGCTCTCGGCAGTGGCTGCTTTGAGATGGAATGTTCACTATCATTTAATCGGTTCGATTTCCAAGATGTTCCAAAAATGTTCAAGAACTTTTTTTTTCTTCTTCAGCACCGTGTCTGCAATTAAGGGGGAAAAAAAAAACTAACAAGTGAACAGTGATAGCCCGGAGGCCAAACCTTCTTGCCTTCCATTTAGATGTAGTTACTTCAGTTACAAAGATCAAAGTACACTTTTCTAATTCAACTTTGCCCTGGTTTTAATTCCTCTTATTATAGCAGGAAAAGTGGAGCACGTTCAGAAAGGAGATAGCCACCTACTACCCCAACTTGCAAAGTGTAATTCTTTGAACTTTCAGCTTCTGAGATTTTTACCAGTTGTAACAATAGAGACGAACTGTGCTTTGTTCATTGAAGTTATTATGCAGTAATTCTAATATCTGCATAATATTCTTTCCGTAACGTACCATGATCACTTTATTAGTTAGCACTCAAATTGCTTCCAATTTTTCATCGTTATAGATACTGCAGTGAGCAACTGTGAGCATCCGGTTTTTCTTATATTTTGGATTATTTCCTTAAGATAGATACCCAGAGATAAGGTTATGGGCTAAAGGGCTTTATTATTTTTATGATTCCTTATAGATAGTGCCAAGTAACTTTCCAAAGGGTTGGGCAGCTTTTCAAAGGCACCATTAATACAGGAGGTAGTCAACCACATAGTTACCTGCCAACTCTGGCATTGCATTAAATCTGTAAACTGACAATGGGGGAAATATTACTAAATCCAGACTGGCGATGAAGTAGTCTGTCTATCGTATATTGGTTGCTGTGCAGTTTTTGTTTCTTTGTGTGTGCATATATATGCATACGTGGTATACATGTATCTACATACAACCGGGTGTAGTAAACGAGACTCTGCTTTGGAGCACAAGTGTCCAGAGTGTCCCCCCAGGAGCCTGGCCACCCATTCTCCGCAGGTACAGGTCTGTTCCCCACGCCTCCCACCTCAGGAATCCCGTACCTCTTGGCTAAGCACACAGCAACCAGGCCAGCCCAGCAGGTGACACCCGGGAACTCAGCGCGGACTCGGGAGGTCGATCGGGTCGGAGCCCAGTTACCTGGCAGGCCTCCCAGGTAACTCTCACTGAAGGGCTTCCCCGAATCCCTCCCCAGAGGTTCGCTGAGATCTGGCATCGGTGGCTCCGGTACCCCTGTTTTGGAGTGTGGAGGACCTTGGAGCGTGGTGGCATTGCTGAGAGGCCCGAGAGGTCCCCACCTCTGGCCTGGCCTGTCCCTGTAAGTCCGAGCTGCGGAGACTGACTCCAGGAGGCCCGGGTGCTGAGCCACAGCCTGCCCTTGGGCACCATGCACCGCAGGCCTGTGTGGACAGGAGTCGGCCCTGCCCAGCAGGTGTCTTCCGGCACCAACCCTGCACTGGGCTTCTGATGCAGAGCCTGGAGAGGTCCTGCCGGTGACCTCTGCTGGCCCTGCTGGTGGCCATTCTGGGCTCTGGCCTCCCCGGGAACTCCTGTGCCATCCACAGTCCTGTGGGCATCGCAGGTTCCCCGATATTATGAGATACACATTTGGGCAAATGGGCGTCTTTGTTTGGAGCAGGCTGGAGCCTGGCAGTGCAGTGTTCAGGAGCCCCTGCCTGCCAGCTGGCCTCTCCCAGCCCGGCCCAGACTCGGGCAGCCCCTGGGGGAACAGTGCACTCTTGCTCACCCCTGGGAAGCCCTGCCCCGGGGCCCACGGTCTCCTTCCCTGGCTTACGTATAACCAGATGCTTGCATCAGAGAGTCCCTGGGGCCACGTGCCCCTCCCATCTCCTTGCCTTCTACGTGTTCCCTGACTCTCCTCCTGCTGTCTCCGCCAAGCACGCCCGCCCTGGCAACAAATAAAACACAGTAACCCAGCGGCAGAGGTGAGATTGCTAGGGGCTGACTGGCACACACACATCTCCTTTAGGTCACACCTGCCTGGGATCAGACGGGAGGGGGTGTCAGATTCGCAGCATCGGCTGGCTGTTGCAAGCTTATGGCGTGTCCTCAGGGAGGCATCCCATAGACCCGACGAGGAGCTGGGCCTCCCTGGGGTGTGTACCTGGCCCACGGGTGCTTGTGGACGGCTGGAGGTGAACGTGCTTCCTCGAGCCACGCGCTAAACCACCCTCTGTTGGCTGCTCTGGACCAAACACTGCGCTGGGGAGACGAAGTCGTTACCTAGACCTGAAGGGGGTGCTCTCCGACCACAGGCTTCTTCCCTCGCTTCATGCGGGGCCTCCAGGTGATGCAGGAAGCCTTGAGCAGGGAGTGATGCAAAATGTTTTTGCTCCCAAGAGCACTGGTTATTAAGCTTGGGGGCACACTGAGATTGGAGAAGCCACTGGTAGAACAACACAAGCAACATGAAGCCAGAAAAAAATAAGAGAAATCATCTTACGACGATGAAGATATCAGCCAAAGTGCTGGTGCTCATTTAGTTTTTACCATATAATGTGCTGTGTTGAAAATGTATCCCCTAACTTAATCCTGCCAACCGCTCTGTGAAATCATTACTCTCACTTCACAGACAAGCACCCCAGCCTCAGACGGGTAAGTGATCTGCCCGGGGTCAGCAGCTGGGCCCTTGTCCCTCTGAGTCCCATCCTGAGCGGCCAGAGGTAGCTGCCCTGGGTCTGGCTCTCACTGCTCAGCCCTGTGCCCTGGACAAGAGACCCCATTTACCACATCCCATGCAGCGTGTGAGGTGCCTGAAAGGACAAGAGGAAGCCGGGGATCCGGTGCTGGCCACCGAGACCCCATCCTTTATCCTCATCTGGGACCCTTCAGACCTTTCACTTTTTGAACCTGTCTTTCCCTTCACCTCCTCAGCTGCTAACCCAGTAAGCCCACGAGGGTAGAGGCCAGACTTCAGGGCAAGACGAGAGCTGCTGCCTCGAGGGAGGCACCGGAGGAGGCTCAGGGCTGAATGGAGGGGACGGTGTGGGCCTGGGTACCTTCCAGGGCCAGTGGCGCGCTGGCTGGGGTAGGTCCTCGGGCCCCAGCGTGTCTCTTGACCTCTCCTGTTTCCTTGGCCATTTCACCCAGAAAATCAGGAGAAGAGCACTGCCAATTTCCTCCCACTATCCTTGGCTAACCCTGTATCCTCAGGACAGATCCCACCCCCCTTCTATGAGCCTGGTACCAAGCTCCACATGTCACTTGCTTTCTCACTGATGTCCCCAGCTTGCAGACCTCCTGAGGCAGGCATGATATTTTTCCCATGTGAGGAAAGATCACGTTCAGAAAGATTAACTCATTTTGCCTGAGTTATCCAGCTGTTAAATGTCAGAACTGGGATTTGAACCCAAATCTCCCTTACTTTCCTTGGAAGAAAAGGTATGACCAACCTAGACAGTGTATTAAAGAGTGGAGACGTTACTTTGCTGACAAAGGTCCGTCTAGTCAAAGCTATGGTTTTTCTAGTGGTCATGTATGGATGTGAGAGTTGGACCATAAAGAATGCTGAATGCTGAAGAATTGATGCTTTTGAACTGTGGTGTTGGAGAATACTCTTGAGAGTCCCTTGGACAGCAAGGAAATCCAACCAGTCAATCCTAAGGGAAATCAATCTTGAATATTTATTGAAAGGACTGATGCTGAAGCTAAGCTCCAGTTCTTTGGCCACCTGATGCGAAGAGCTGACTCATTAGAAAAGGCCCTGATGCTGGGAAAGATAAAAGGCTGGAGAAGAAGGGGATGACAGAGGATGGTTGGATGGCATCACCGACTCAATGGACATGAGTACTGACTCAATGGACATGAGTTTGAGCAAGCTCCAGGAGATGGTGAAGGACAGGGAAGTCTGGCATGCTGCAGTCCATGGCATCACAAAGAGTCAGACATGACTGAGCAACTGAACAGCAACAATAACAATTCCCTGACTTCAAAGCTCACGTCCTTTACATTATCCCAGGCCGACATTCAGACCCGTTCAGGCTGAGAGGGACGGAGGAAGAAAAGGAGTACAGTTATACACGAGTCCAACCTTTAAAGTTATTTTCAGTGGTCTGCCCTTGCCTTTCGTTCAAGGCCGAAATTACCCAGCCACCAGAAATAAGACTTATCCTGAGTTATTTTTTCTTTACCATTAAAAAAATTGAATTATAGTTAATTTACAGTGTTCTGTTGGTTTCAGGTATACCGCAAAGTGACTTGGTTATATGTTTATGCATATCTCTATTCTCTTTCACATTCTTTCCCATTATAGGGTACCACAGGATATATAGTTCCCTGTGCTATGCAGTAGGTCCTTGTCGTTTATTTTATATATAGTAGTGTGTATCTGTTAATCTCAAACCTATAATTTATCACCCCCTCTTTCTTTGGTAACCATAAGTTTGTTTTATGTAATATTTGTGTTTGTCTGACTTACGGAGTTTGATCATCTAGGCCGATCCATGTTGCCACAAATGACATTATTTCATTCTTTTTTATGGTTGAGTATTATTCCATTGTGTATATGTACAGTTGTTTTTATTTAGTCACTGCTGCTGCTGCTGCTAAGCTGCTTCAGTCGCGTCCGACTCTGTGCGACCCCATAGATGGCAGCCCACCAGGCTCCCCCGTCCCTGGGATTCTCCAGGCAAGAACACTGGAGNTCATTAAGTAATACCATGGAGCCTGAGGGAGGCTCCTGCTCCTTCTAAAGAAATGAAGCGATGTAGTAGTCTGGGGGGCAGGGGAAGGTATGGGGAGCACGTGGATTTCCCAGGAATCTCAGTCTCTGTGGAAACTTTCAGTAACAATGGAAGGACCTTAGATTTCCCAAATGTGCATTTGAGAGTCAAAGATCCTTCATTTGGAAGAACTCTAACACTTTCCCTCCCCAAACCACTGCTCTCAGCGGCGTCCTCAGCCTTGCGTTTCGTGGAGATTTTGGTATTGTTGCTGTCCTTAGGAACTCCGTGCTACTGAACAGGCTAACTGGAGCAGCACCGGTGTGGATGCGGAGGTCAGCACCAGCTCAGCCCCTGCGCGGGGGCCCAGCGGCAGCACGGAGTAACCGGCTGTTCCGGCAGGCCGCGCTGTGGGACTCCGGGACCAGGTGTGCGCCCTGCAGTCGCGAAAGCAATCTCCGGGTTTGTTCAAGGACCGGGTCGCTGCCCGGGGATTTATCCTGGGACCCGGCAGCGCAGACGGGTCATCCTTCTACAGACAAGGCACTCCGGAAGGGCCCCGCGGGGACGGGTGCCCGCAGCCCTCCTGGGGCGGGAAGCGCAAGTGAACCCTTCGCTCCTCCGGTGCCCCGAGAATAATCGCTGCGACGTCAGAGACGCTGCGTGGGCAGAAACTGCGCTAACGGGGAAACGACAGAGGAGCCGAGTAATCCAAACAGCTTCAGTGCGAGCGGAGCCCCTGGAGATGCAGTCGTTCTTGATCAGAGGTTTCGCTTCAGCGTTACCCTGGGAGCAAAATTAGCATCCCTGGACGGCGCCCCTGCGCGCTGCGGGGGCGGGGCGGTCCGGGTGAGCTGCGGAGTCTGTGTCCTCAGCCTCCGGGGCGATGCCGCGAGGGCTCCTGGCAGCTCTGCAAAGGTACCCTCCGTGGCGTCATCCTTGGCCCTCAGGGCGGAAGACAGATCACAGCTCGTGAGCTTCCACTCTTCCGAGTCAGTTTCCTCATCTGTAACATGGACCAAGTGGCAGAGAAGGGCTAGTTGCTCAAACCCAGAGACGAGACTTGAGCTACAAGGAGGGCCCAGAGCTCTTGGTGTGGCTCCCGCAACCCCTGTCTCCATTCCCCCAAAGAAGTTCCGGGGCCTAGTGGAGAGACATGTCACTGGTGTCAAGAGCCAAGCCATCGCCAGTAACAATCACAATATAATGACGTCAACAGGATGAGCTTGGTCCCTTCTTCCAGGCTGGAAAGTATTAGGAAAGGGAGCCTTTCTGGTTTAAAACTAGACATTTAATTTCCAGATACATAGGATTTTGTTTAAAGTACCTTTAATATTAATTTCTCACTGTGATACTAATTTCTCATTTAAATGCCTTCTTCTCTGCAATCACCCTCTATTTTTTTTTCAGCCTAACTTTATTGAGGCTTTGATGGCTAAACTGAAGATCTCTCTTGGTAAATGTCACATGGTGTTTGAAAATATATGGGTTAGTTTCAAATATCTTTTGATATTGATTTTCAACATAATTCCACAGTGATAAGAGAGCACTCTCTATGATTTCAATACCTCTAGACTGTGAAGTTTTTGCACCTTGTTTCATGTCCTTGGGTATGTTCCAGTGTTTCCTAGTTTACAGTCTATGGGAACTTGAATAGAATCCATATCTTACTGTTGTGTGAAAATTGTATACATCGTAATTACACTGGATTGGTTCATAGTGCTTTTCTGGTCTACTATATTCTTCTACTTCTCTGTATATGCATTCTATTAATTTTTGAGAGTTTGATATTGAAACTCAAACTAAAAAATTTTAACTTATCTACTTAAAAAATAATTGTAATATATAGTGGAACTATATGTAGCCTTGTTTTGTATTTTCTAATACTCCTATAAATGTTACCATACTTTCCTAATTTAAAAAAATAAAAAACCAACAGAGACCAAAAAAAAGATAGCCTAAATAAGAAATTAGAGAAAAAAAATGAAGCTCATTAATGCTGTGTCTTGGTGTCTCTTTGCCACTTTCATCTCTCAAAGGAGAAAACCGGATTGACAGAAGTGAATGATTGTTCTCAAGGTTGAACAGGTAACTTGTGACGGGGTGGGGGGGGGGCCTGGGAACCGGGCGCTGGGGCTCCATGGCCTCAACCCTGAAGGGCTGTATGGGCTCAGAGGAAAGGGCCGAGGGAAGGAGACCCCAGGGCCTGCAGCAGTCAGCTGTGGAGGCTGAGATCCCCGGCACGCCCTTTCCTTCGGTCTTGTTTGAATCTGTTCCAGTTATAAGCAACGCAGAAGTTAGGTTACCTGAAATCCTCTGCTTCAAATACTTCACTGGACGGTACTGCCTGTTGCAAACAGTCTTTTCAACACAGAGCTGAATGTGCAGAGAAGAAAGGGGAGCTTGGGTGCTGAAAACCAAACGGCCTTGCCTCTGCCTCACTGCCCTGGGGGCGCTGGCCTGAGTTGGGGGGGATGCTTCTGGCCCCACAGTGAGCAGAGATCTGGGCGAGCCCCCCCCACAGGCAGGCCTGGCAGAGCTGAACCCACTCAGGAAGAGGAACATCTCCCTGAGAACTTGCCGCCCATGATTTATTCAAGTAGAAATTATAATTTATTCAATAAAATTAGAAATTAATAGCAAAGTTATGTTTAAAAAAATCCTCTACGTGTGGAAAGCTAGTAACCCATTACTAAGTAAATCTTGATTAAGAGGAAATAAAGAAAATGAATAGGTGCTCATAAGCAAAGGATAGTGAAAACACATGTTAAAATGTGTGGACGAGCTAAAGAATTGCTTTTAGGTGAAATTATGACCTTCAATATGTTTAGTAGAAAATTTCAAAAGGTTAAAAATTACAAACTAATTATTCAACTTAAGAGTCTGGAAAAGGAGCAATGGAATAAATACAAAGAAATATCATGAAAAAAAAAATAAGGACAGAAGTTAATGAGCTAGAGAAGGAAAAATACCAGCAGAGACGAACAGAAGCAGCAGCTGGTTTGTGAAAAAAGATTAATAAGAAAGGTGTCTGGAGGGGACGAGGGAGAAGACGCAAGTATGCACAGCGAGTGGTGAAAGGGGACGCCGGAAAAATTTAAAAAGGCGATTACGAAAGAACACATCCAAATGAATCTGAAAAACTACCCGAGTCAGATAAATTCCTAGAAACGTAAAACATGTAAAAATTGGCACGAGAAATTTAAAAATTAAATAGACCACTATGTACGCAAGGTTTTCCAACAGAGTTAGCCAACTGTCCCTTTCAAGGCACGTGTTCGCGTGCGTGCACGTGCGCGCACACACTCTCTCTCTCTCTCTCTCTCTCTCTCTGGAGGGCAGCCTCTGAAGCGGTTCCCAGTGGCCTGTCTCCTGGGATCGGGGCCCTTGAGCGTAGACCAGACCCAGCGGCTCTCTTTAAGGAATCAGATATGGCAGAACGGTCGGGTGTCGCTAGGCGACTGCCCACATGGAGACGGAGACCCCCATCCTGCCGGCTCCTCCTCTCCTTCCCCGGCCTGCTCTGGGGAAGCCAGGAGCCTTGTCAGGGGTTCCTTGAAGGAGACCCGAGCTGGGGACTGAGTCTCCTGCCAACAGGCTGTGTGGACCCGTGGCTCGTAAACAGTGTGCGGCTGGGCTGGGATGTGGATTCCCAGGCCTGCCAAGACCCAGGCGCTGCTGCTGCTGCTAAGTCGCTTCAGTCGTGTCCGACTCTGTGCGACCCCATAGATGGCAGCCCACCAGGCTCCCCCGTCCCTGGGATTCTCCAGGCAAGAACACTGGAGTGGGTTACCATTTCCTTCTCCAATGCATGAAAGTGAAAAGGGAAAGGGAAGTCGCTCAGTCATGTCCGACTCTTAGCGACCCCGTGGACTGCAGCCACCAGGCTCCTCCGTCCATGGGATTTTCCAGGCAAGAGTGCTGGAGTGGGGCGCTGGGCAAGATGCAAAGCAGGTCCTGCCCCGGCAGAGCCCTGAGCCATGAGGCAGTCCACCGCTACCTGGGCGACCTGGGTGAGGGGCAACTGAGCGGCAAAACTGAAGTAACTCATGCGTGTGGTTTGAAGTCACTAGGTCCGGGGGTAGTCTGTCACGTGGGGAGACATAACACACACACACACAGCAAACACACCTGACTGGTTTTACAGGTAAATTCCACTAACGTTCAGTAATCACTAGTTTCCTGTCTTGCAAAAGTGTTTCAAAAAATAGAGAAGGAAATAATAATAAGACTCCAAAAAAGAAAAGATTAAACCATGCTGTTTCATGTAAAAGTAGTTCACTGCTTCTTATTACTACATTCCAAAACAATGTGTTTATCCAGCTGCTTCTTACACACATCGGCATTGCTTTCATATTTTGATCTTGATGTACAGAGCTGCAATAACCATTCTTGTGCGAGTCTTTGTGCAGACGTGTGTTTTCATTCCTCCTGGATAAATTCCTAGGAGTTGAATTACTGATGGATGTGGTAGGTGTCTATTTAACTTCATAAGAAATTGCCAAAGGTATAAGTTTTCTAAAGGGGGGAAACCATTTTGCTTCAGCCGGTAGTAAAGTGGCAGAGATTTGTGGTTCTTTAACTTCAAAAAACATTTGGTGGTGTTAGCTTTTTAAATTCTACCCACCACCATGGGTATGAAGTGGCACATACTTGTGGTTATACCCTGCGTTCCTTGGTGACTAATATTTAGCATCTTTTCATGTGTGTATTTGCCATCTGTAGACCCTTCTATGTAAAGTTATGTCAAGTCCTTTTCCCATGTTTTAAATTTGGGTTGTTTTCTTTATATTCTTGACTTTTGAGTATTCAGCTTCTTTGTTTTATATTCCTGACTTTTGAGTATTCAGCTTCTTTGTGTACATATAGTCTCCTTCAGTCTGTGATTTTCTTTTTCATTTTCTTAATGGACAGCTAAATTTAAAAATGTTTGTAAGTTCAATTTATTTCATAAAGGTCAGTATCTATTTATTAGTTTTTTTTTTTTGCAGTAAGCTTTGAATACAATAGAATTNATACAATAGAATTTCTTTACCTTAGTCAAGGTTGAACCCAAAATATACAGCAATAATTACACTTAGTGGAAAAACTTTGGGAAAAAAAATCCCTTCAAGATAAAGTCCACAATCCCCAGTATAGTTCTGGCCAATACTGAAAGGAAAGAAGAGGAAGTATAAACCTGAAAGAAAAAAAGAGATAAATTTTTATTATTCAAAGATTGCATAATCTTTGAATTATACAATCCACTTACCCAGTGAAAACCCACAGAATCAACATACAAATTAACAGAACTGATAAGAGAGTTCAGCAAAAGCAAACACCAGTAGACACTAGCAATAAGAAGTAGATTCTTTACACCACTGATACAGAACTAGAAAGATAATAAAAATGAAGTGTCATTCACATATTAACGAAGATCGGTAAAGAGTCCAGGAACTAATCAATTTATTCAAACAGGGTCCCAGCAGAAAACAGATGATACCGTCAAGTTTGATAATAGAGAACAAATTAACGAAATGATGGTTTATCAAGGCTGCAGTAGGGTGTAGGGAAACCATAAGGCTTGGTGAAACATTTTGGCGCATGTCATAGCAGCAGGCAAGTTACCCCTGTGCCCATTGTTTCTGAAGCTCTAATTTTGCTTTTTGTTGCTGACATGGTTTGTGGTGTATTCCCTCGTGCGTTTTGTGGTTTTTGGTTTTAAGTTCAAGTGCCTTAGAAATTTATTTGTGAAACTTGTAAAAGGCCAGGATTTGACAATGCTTTGTCCTTCAGAGTTTGTTTCTGATGGGCACGTGTCACACTGAGATGTCTTTAGACTAAATTTTGACTTTTCTCCTCCCTGAGCACAGCAGCTTCCGGCCCCAGGCCCACCGTGAGCTGCTGTGGTTTGGAATTCTGAGAGCAGGAACGTTTTCTGTTCGTCTTCTCCTTCCCCTCAGAGCCCAGGCAAATGCTCCTACGCTTGCCGTAGCTGTGGCCAGTACTGTGTATTGCGTTTTCCAGTTCAGCGCCTGGGGGTGCGGCCCTCTGTGGTGAAGCCGCCCGACGTGCCTTTCTGATCTGATGCCTCCCTTTGCAGAGATCGGCCCGGCTCCTGGTCGTCCAGGGGCAAGCGCAGCCTCCTCTCCCGGCCACCCTTTCCCAGCTTCTGCTCCTTCCCGTCCTCCTGAACTCCTTCAAGGATCTGATCCTGGTGCTCCGACCTGACCTCAGTCTGGCAACCAGTTTCCTTTCTTCTTTCAGGCAACAAGGATATCTAGTCCAACACAGGCAAAAGTTTTACAGACAGGATGCATCATTTCCCCAAACGGAAACCAGGAGGCATGGTGAGAGCGGGTGTGCCCACCTCCTCCTCTTGGCTCTCAGACCCATGCATTCTAGCTCACTGCTAAGGAACAGCGCCTTACAATGGCTTCAGCTCAAAACACACGCCTCATCTAGGAGAGCAGCTCCCCACTCCCAGCCTGATGCCTTAGCTGCATGTTTAAGAGACACTCTCACATTCTTTCAAGCCAGCATCTTCTGTGTACAGTGATGAGTGAAAAGTCCAGTGGATTCCATAGTCACATATACATTGCAACAACTCATTGGCCATAAAGTAGGCCCCTTGGTCTGAGGCAATGTCAAATGGAACCTGTTACACTAAATTATGTTAAATCAGATACTCTCTGAGGCCTCAGTGGCCTGGCCAAGACTCTGATCTGTTCCAGTTTTGCTCTTACTTCTAAGGCTTAACTTCTTTTCTTCAAGAGTATGCCTTACTCCAGGAAAGAGAATTTGTAAGTGAAAAACACATCGCTGACACTGAGTAAATTAAAGAGGGAAAGTCGTCCAGTGTAACTATTTGCCATCCAATGGCTGATTGGTCACCTTGAGAGACGGAGCTGTACTGTGGGGACTGAAGGGAGAGAGGCACACCAGGCTTGCACAGCAGGAGGAGCTAGGTCAGCCCTGGTGTGCTAGAGTGCCACCTTCTGGAAACAGACGAGAGGCTTCTGGCTTCTAACCTGTTGTATCTGAGAATCAAGGAAAAACAAAAGCTTTACCTAAAGAAGAAAAGGTGTTTGCAACGTCAAATGCACCAGCAGAGGGGCAATGCGTCAAGCACGATGAACAATCGCAGTAATACTGTGTAACAAAAAGGAAACGACAATTTTCCAGAAACTAAACTTAAAGTCATGGGATATTGCAATGTAATGGATAGGGAATTCAAAATAGCTGTTATGAAGAAACTCAGTAAGCTATAAGGAAAGCCAGAAAGGCAGTTCAACGAGCTCAAGAATAAAACTTATTAATAGAAGAAAAGCTTTACCTAAGAGAATGAAAATCTAAAAAGAACCAAACAGAAATACTTGACCGAAAGAACTCAATAAGCAAGATGAAGAATGCATCAGAAAGCTTTAGAAATAGAGCAGATCATATGGAAGATAGAATTACTGAATTTGAAAATAGAAAACTACAAGTGACACAGAGAGAAGAGGAAAGAGAATTAAGATCTAAAATTAAAAAAATAGGAAATTCTATGACAGCTATCTGACATTTTCAGGAAGTGCAACATTATAATAATGGGTATCCCAAATGACAAGAGAGAAGAGGACAAATAATTTATATAAAGAAATTGTAGCTGAGAACTTCCCAAACCTGAGGAAGGAACTGATATATAGGTCCATAAATTTAAGAGAATAATTATCTTAATGCAAAAAAGTCTGTTCCAAGACACATTATATTAATATTGTCAAAAGTCGAGGACAAAAAAAAAAAAGAAATTTAAAGGCAACAGGAGGAAAAGGATGGTAACTTACAAAGGAGCCCCCATTAGGTTATCAGCAGATTTCTCAGCAGAAACCCTGCAGGCCAGAAGCGAGTGGAAGGACATTCTCAAAATACTGACAGATAAAAATTATCACCCACGAACACTATATCCAGTGAAGTTGTCATTCATATATAAAGATTTCCCAGGTAAACAAAAGCTGAAGGAATTCATCAATACTCACCGTCCTTAGAAGGTATGTTGAAAGCTCTACTACCAGAAATAAAACAATCAAAATACATAAACCTTTGAGAAAGATGATAAATAGAATCAGAAAACTGCAACTCTACATTAGAATAGGTTTTTAAGCACCTAATTTTTATAGCATAAAAATTAAAGGCAAAAAAGTAGAAAAAATAACTATAGCTATTTCAATTTGGTAACAAACACAACATAAAAAGGAATAACTTGAGGAAACAAAAATGTAAAATGGGAAGAGAAAAAGGATGAGCCTGTATAGACAAATGAAGATAAGATACCTTTAGCCATAAAAAGGACTATTTTGGGACTTCCTTGGTGGTCCAGTGTTTAAGAATCTGCTGTCCAATGCAGGGGACATGGGTTCAATCCCTGGCTGGGGAACTAAGGTCCTACATGCAGTGGGACAACTAAGCCCACGCCCCACAGCTACTGAGCCTGCAGCTAAGACCTGATTCAGCAGAATAAATAAATAGATATTTCTTTAAAAAGGACTATTTTATCTATGGTATATTTTATATAAACGTCGTGTTAACCAAACAAAACCCCATAAAACTAGAGCAGAGACAAAAACTATCCAAAAGAGGAAACTGAGAAAATAATATAGAAAGCCACCAAGCCAACTGGAAAACAAAAGATTAAACAGGAGTACTAAATCCTCATTTATGAGTAATCACCCTAAATGTAAGTGTTAGTTGCTCAGTCGTGTCTGACTCTTTGCGACCCTATGGACTGTGTCTTTGCGACCCAGGGACTGTATCCTGCCAGGCTCCTCTGCCCATGGGATTCTCCAGGCAAGAATACTGGAGTGGGGTGCCATTCCCTTCTCCAGGGGATCTTCCTCCAGGGACTGAACCTGGGTCTCCTGCAATGCAGGCAGATTCTTTACCATCTGAGCCACCAGGGAAGGCTGGATTTAATTTACCAATCGAAAGACACAGAGTGGCTGGCTAGATATATGCTGCCTCCGGGAGACTGATCGCAGCTCTCAGGACACACAGGCTCACGGTGGACGGATGGAAGATGACAATGAGCACAGGGCAGCCAAAGCAGAGTCGCTGCCGCAGCACCTACTGCCACAGCAGACAAAGTAGACTTCAGCCAGAAAGAGTCAACAAGTGACAAAGACAGACAGTGTATAACGATAAAGGGAACAACTCATCAAGAACACAAACGTCGGTGTATGTGCACGAAACAGGAACAGTCTCAAAAATGACAGAGTGATCTCGGTTCGTTTCCGAGGCAAACTGTTCAGCATCACAGCAATCCAAATCTATGCTCCACCTGCTCACGCTGAAGAAGCTGAAGCTGAACGGTTCTATGAAGACCTGCAAGACCTTCTAGAACTAACACCAAAAAAAAAAAAAAGATGTCCTTTTCATCACAGGGGATTGGATTGCAAAAGTAGGAAGTCAAGAGATACTTGGAGTAACAGGCAAGTTTGGCCTTGGAGTACAAAATGAAGCAGGGCAAAGCCTAACAGAGTTTTGCCAAGAGAACACCCTGGTCATAGCAAACACCCTCCTCCAACAACACAGAGATGATGCTACACATGGACATCACCAGATGGTCAAAACCGAAATCAGATTGATTATATTCTTTGCAGCCAAAGATGGAGGAGCTCTATACAGTCAGCAAAAATAAGACCTGGATATGACTGTGGCTCACATCATGAACTCCTTATTGCAAAATCCAGGCTTAAACTGAACAAATTAGGGAAAACCAGGTATGACCTAAATCAAGTCCCTCATAATTATACAGTAAAGATGACGAAATGATTCAAGGGATTAGATCTGGTAGACAGAAAGCCTGAAGAACTATGGATGGAAGTTGATAACATTGTACAGGAGGTGACCAAAACCATCCCCAAGAAAAAGAAATTTGAGAAGGCAAAGTGGTTGTCTGAGAAGGCTTTACAAATAGCTGAGAAAAGAAGAGGAGCAAAAGGCAGAGGAGAAAGAACTGAATGCAGTTCAGTCAATTGAACTGAATGCAGAGTTCCAGAGAATAGAAAGGAGAGACAAGAAAGCCTTCTTAAGTGAACAATGCAGAGAGAGAAAAAGAATAGAATGGGAAAGACTAATCTCTTGAAGAAAATTGGAGATGTCAAGGGAACATTTCATGCAAAGCTGAGCCCAATAAAGGACAGAAACGGCATGGAACTAACAGAAGCAGACAGAAGATATTAAGACGAGGTGGCAAGAATACACAGAAGAACTATACAAAAAAAGATCTTAATGATCCAGACAACCACGATGGTGTGATCACTCACCTAGAGCCAGACATCCTGGAGTGTGAAGTCAAGCAGGCTTAGGAAGCATTACTACCAACAAAGCTAGTGGAGGTGATGGAATTTCAGCTAAGCTATTTAAAATCCTGAAAGATGATGCTGTTGAAGTGCTGCAGTCAATGTGCCAGCAAATTTGGAAAACTCAGCATTGGTCACCAGACTGGAAAAGGTCAGTTTTCATTCCAATCCCAAAGAAAGGCAATGCCAAAGAATGCTCAAACTACTGCACAGTTACACTCATCTCACATGGTAGCAAGGTAATGCTCAAAATTCTTCAAGCTACGCTTCAACATTACATGAACTGAGAACTTCCAGTTGTACAAGCTGGATTTAGAAAAGGCAGAAGAGCCAGAAATTAATTGCCAGCATCCATGGGCTTACCTTATGGCTCAGCTGATAAAGAATCCACTTCCAATGTGGGACACTTGGGTTTTATCCCTGGGTTGGGAAGATCCTCTGGAAAAGAGAAAGGCTACCCACTCCAGTATTCTGGTCTGGAGAGTTCCATAGACTGTATAGTCCGTGGGGTCACAGAGGGTCAGACACGACTGAGTGACTTCCACTTTCACTAATGGATCATAGAAACAGCAAGAGAATTCCCGAAAAACATCTTCTTCAGCTTCATTGACTGCACTAAAGTCTTTGACTGTATGGATCACAACAAACTGTGAAAAATTCTTGAAGAAATAGGAATACCAGAGCACCTTACCTGTCTCCTGAGAAACCTGTATGCAGGACAAGAAACAACAGTCCAGAATCAGAACCTCATAAAAGAGTTCCATCAGAATGGAACAACAGACTGGTTCAGAATTGGGCAAGGCGTATGTCAAGGCTGTATATTGTCACCCTGCTTATTTAACGTGTATGCAGAGTACATCATGTGAAATGCCAGGCTGGATGACTCACAAACTGGAGTCAAGATTGCCAGGACCAAGATATCAGTAACCTCAGATATGCAGATGACATCACCCTATTGGCAGAAAGCGAAGAGGAACTAAAAAGCCTCTTAATGAAGGTGAAAGAGGAGAGTGAAAAACCTGGCTTAAAACCCAACATTAAAAAAAAAAACTAAGATCATGGCATCTGGTCCCATCACTTCATGGCAAATAGATGGGGAAAAAATGGAAACAGTGACAGACTTTTCTTGGGCTCCAAAATCACTGCAGCCATGAAATTAAAAATGATTGCTCCTTGGAATAAAAGCTATGACAAACCTAGACAGCACATTAAAAAGCAGAGTCACTACTTTGCCAACAAAAGTCCATGTAGTCAAAGCTATAGCTTTTCCGGTAGTCATGTACAGATGTGAGAGCCGGACAAAAAACAAGGCTGAGCACTGAAGAACTGACACTTTTGAACTGTGGTGTTGGAGGAGACTTCTTGAGAGTCCCTTGGACTGCAAGGAGATCCAACCAGTCCATCCTAAAGGAAATCAGTCCTGAATATTCACTGGAAGGACTGATGCTGAAGCTGAAGCTCCAATACTTTGGCCTCCTGATGTGAAGAACTGACTCATTGGAAAAGACCCCGATGCTGGGAAAAGAAACCTGAATGGGACCCAGCAGATCAGAGAAATGGTGAAAGTCCCTGGGACGTCAATAGGGGTTGTGGTGCTGTAAGAACAAGTGGGTGGAAACTGGAAAGCTGGCTACCAGGTCAGAGAGCCTGAGGCTGGAGTTTAAAGTTTATGGAGGGAGTTGTTGTGGAGGACGTAGCACCCTAGTTTAGGAGGCTAGTTACTGCGGTAAGGAAGGAGGCTCGGAGCGTCCTGCTCAACACCTCGGGGGCTTCTGATGGAAATCCACCACACCAGGCACCAGTCACCTCCTCATCATTCTTAGGGAGCGACCTTGCCTCACATGTCAAAGAAAGAATAGATGAGGCGGAAACACCCATTTTTCTATCATCAAACCCATAACCTAACTTATGACTTAGCCTGCTCACTCTGCTTTCTCCTCTGTTACAAGGAATGCCCTTTCCCCTCTCCAAGGCCAGCCTCTCCTCGGGGATCCTGCGTTCCCTCCTCTCTCCCTTTCCCAGGACTCTGCCCCTACATGGTTTGTTTCCCTCTTACATCAACAGTTTCTATTTACTGGGTTATTCTGATACACACACACACACGCACACGCACACACACGCACATCTTAATATCAACCACTATTTTTGAAGAAGATGCTTTCCTCTATCCCTGTCCCCCTCCAGCACCATATCCCCCCACCCCCTCCACAAGAGTTGTTGTCCTAAAAGAGCTGTGATCCTCACTTTCCACTCTTCGACTCCTGTTCCCACCTCCATGCACACCACCTGGGTCTCCATTCCCACCTCACCTCTAACACCGCAGGGAGGGCCACCAAGGACCTCCACCGCTCCAAAGCCCATGGCCAGTTCTCTGATCTATTTCCCTGCTCCTCCCCACACCCACCGTCTGGTGCAGAAGCTCCTGGGGAACAGGAACTTTGTCCTGCCCGCTGCTGTGACCTGGAGCCTGGACAGGGCAGACTCCCAGAAGGTGACAAATGTGTGTTCACCGCTGGCTTTCCTGCATCTCTCCCTCCCCAAACAGACACGAGAAATCATGGCACAGCGTAGACCAAGTCGTTTCTCCTCCCTCCATGCCTTTATCCTGCTTCCCAGCCTAGAAAAATCCCTGTTTTTCCGGACTCAGATGGAAATCTAGACACCAGAAGGTTCTGAGTTCAGACACCAGTAGTGTTAATGGAGTCATCTTTGCTGAGTAGTGTTTATGCCATGTCCTTGGCTTTTATCAATGAATTGAAGGAGAAATTGCCATATAAAATCTCCTGTTACATTTGGTATGCTAGCATTACGGGGGCATTTTTTCTATTATGGCTCTCAGTGGCATTCATGAAACTCTTACTCGAAACCTTTATTTTAGCACATAGCTTGAAGAAACGCTGATTTTCCCCATGATGAACTGGTTTGCTTTCCCCTTTATGACAAACATTATGCAACTGCCCACGACTCTGTCTTCTGACTACCAAAGAGCTCAGAGCACAGTCAGATATGAAAGAATGCAAAGTATGGTGGAATTAAACTGTTCCTCGGGGACTAAATTTATTTTTCCTCTGGTTTTGATTTCTGTATGATACTTACAGTTTCCTTGGTCCTGATCTAGCATTTCTGCTTTATCACTGCATTAATGTACTCAATGTTGGTGTCAACTGGCCCAACCTCTTTCTGGAAGGGGGTGGGACAGACAGAAAGAATAGAGTGGCGCTGTCTCAGTGATGTCTCTTCCCTTGGCTCCAAGCTGATTGACTGTGTCCTTCATGCTCCTAGAAGACTTTGTTCTCATCAAGCACAGCCTTCTTCACATCATCAAATACTGTAGTTAAGGATGTGGTGATGGTTCAATTACTGGGTCCACCAAACTATGTGATCTTGGAAAACCACCTCTGTGGTTTAGCTGTGGAATGAGGATGTTGTTGACACTGTGCAACTCAGATTGGGTCTTGAACCCAGGTGGACTGGTCTCAAATCTGGCCAAAACCCAGACTGGGACTTGAACTGACAGTGTCGTAACTGCGATCACACCTGGTCTCAGGACTTAATGAAGCTCAGGTTCTTGATGTCTCATTTCAGAAATAGTTCAGTGAGAGACAAAGGGATAGATGAGAAGTGGATTTCTTTAGAGAGAAGCACACTCCACAGACAGAGTGTGGGCTGTCGGGGAAGGTGAGAATGGCCCCAGGGTACGGGGTTGTCAGCTTTTATAGGAGTGGGTAATTTCATAGGCTAGTAAGTGGGAGGAGTATTTCACAGTCTGGGGAAGGTGTGGGAATTTCCAGGAACTGGGCCACTGCCCGTTTTTTTACCTTCATGGTTGGCCTTGGAACTGTCATAGCACCTCTGGGTGTGTTATTTAGTGCACTGATGTGCTATAATGAGGTTTCCCAGGGGGCACAGTGGTAAATAATCTGCCGGCCAATGCGGGAGATCCTGGAGACTCAGGTTCAATCCCTGGGTCAGGAAGATCTCCTGGAGGAGGAAATGACATCCCACTCCAGTATTCTTGCCTAGAAAATTCCACGGAGAGTGGAACCTGGGACGCTACAGTCCATGGGGTCACAAAGAGTCAAACATGATTGAACACAAACACACTGCATGTATGAGTGTATAGGAGACTCAAGGTCTAGTGGAAGTCAACTCATTCAGTGTGTCCACCGTCTTGGAACTGTTTGGTTCTCATCAATTTATGTAATGTCCTTGCACTATGTTATTCTTTTAAAAGGTTGTTCCCTGGCCCCCAGCCCTCCTGTTTCACTGATGACACCCACCTGGTAGGTGTCCTGTAAGAATTAGAGGAATGGATATGAAATGCTTAGAATGGTGTCTGGACTATATGAAGCACTCAGTAAAGGTACTGATTATTTTTACTGTGATTATGTTATAGTTACTTATGTGTTTGACTCTCCTGATGTGCCCTAATTTCCTTTAGAGCAGGGACTTTGTCTTATTTATCTGTAATACATACTGTAGTGCCTGGGGCATTCAATAAATATTTATAGAAATGATTTAGACTGAAATCAGACTCTGATTCAGGATTGGAGAGGATTGGGAGGTGAATTTAGAGAGCCACTATGGGAATAGATTTTGGAAGGCTTTAAAAACCAAGTCACATTGAAATCATGCAACGCAGAATGGGACTTGAACCCATATGGCTAGGACTCAAACCTGCCCTTCTCCAGGTCAAACCTCAGATTGGGACTCGAACCCCTAATCTTTTAATTAGATTCAGGTACTTGGCATCTGGACTTACTAAGGCTCAGGATCTTTGTATCTCAGCATAGAAGGAATTCAGCGAGAGGCACAGAGATAGGCAAGAAACAGATTGTTAATACATTTATTAATATAGGATGCTTGTGAGATAGGCAAGCGGGCAGATGGGGGGCTCAGCCCTGAGACTAAAGTGGGCTACAGTTTTATAATCAAAGGAAAGTGGGGGGAAGAAAAGACCACCTTCTTTGAGGAGACACAAGGCTTATATCACTAGTTCCTCCTTCATACCTCACAGGAGAGTGACCCTCTGAAGTCAAACTAGGATTATGATAGCACTTACTCAAATCAGTGGAAGGGTGGTGGTATTTTTCTTCCACCTAATGATCTGTGGGCATATCTCATGCTTTTATTTATGGTTTTCTAGTTAAGCAAGCCTGTTTCCTTCCACGATATTCTGATAGCCTTCTTGAACGATCACTAACTCACAGTGGTCTCCCAAAGTTTCTTGGGTTTCCCTCTCTAGAGTCCCCTACCGGGACTTCTACAGCTGCCTGTATGCGAGCTAGTTGTTCAGTCGTGTCTGACTCTTTGCGACCCCCTGGACTGCAGCCCACCAGGCTGCTCTGTCCGTGGACTTCTCCAGGCAAGAAGACTGGAGTGGGTTGCCTTACCCTTCTCCAGGGGATCTTTCCGACTCAGGGTTAGAGCCCAGGTCTCCCGCACCGCAGCAGATTCTTTACTTCTGAGCCACCAGGGAAGCCCAGATGCCTGCATAACTATCCTATTCTATCCCTATCAACATTTCCATTTAACGTTTCAGGAAGCAAGATCCACCGATGGTCTTTGAAACCCTGGTAGGAAAACGCAGTTTGCTAATGAAGACTAATCCACCAACGGGTGTGCATATCTGGTCACTCACGGCGTGGGACTGATCCCCAGGAAAATAGCTACAGTCCTTCTTGTCCACGAGTTCCCCGTGGTGTTCCCGGGGTTCACTTTGGTGTTGCCCTGAACTTATCAGGAAGGCCTTGGCTCTACTGAACTCAAGTGATGCTAATTCTTTTCCCAGTGACATCACAGAGCTGCCTCTGGAGATTGGAAGGCGTCAGTCAGGGACCAGGCGTCAGTCACAGTGGACAGTCTTGTGAACGAGTGCTCCCTCAAATGGACTGCAAGCTGATGAAATCAGACTTAAATCATCTCTCGGGGGGCAATGCCGAGGGAGAGGAGAGGCCGCTCGGGGAGGAAGGCTAAAGTCAAGTCACCCAGCCACGGCGAGGGCCGTAGGTCTGGGAGTCGGGGAGGCCTTCTCTTCATCCGCTGAGATGCTTCTGCTTGGAACTGGTTCCTTGGAGTTACTGTCGGGCCTCTGGGATCTGATTCCTGTGGGCGAGGTGGTGGGGTCGGGGGTTGATGGGGAGGGGGGACACGGACGGGGTGTGCGGAGANGCGGAAGCTGTCAGTGGAAGTTCTCAGCAAGCCCCCCTGTTCTAAATAAGGGGCTTCCCAGGTGGCCCTGGTGGTAAGGAACCCTCGGGCCAATGCAGGAGATACCAGAGACTGGGGTACCATTCATGGATTGAGAAGATCCGCTGGAGGAGGGCCTGGCAACCCACCCAGTGTTCTTGCCTGGAGAATTTCAGGAGCCTGGAGGGCTATGATCCACAGGGTCACAGAGAGTTGGACACAACTGAAGTGACTTAGCTCGAATGCATACTAAATAAAGGTCAGCATTTTCCTACGAGAGAAAGCTTCAGGCTGTAGGCATATGCCCAGGGCTATGTCTCCTGGGCCTTCAGCTTTGTAATGCACATGGCAGCTGAACTCTGATTTTAAAATTGTGAACACAGCACCCCACCACCTCTTTTATTCTGTTGCAGTGCAGACACCAGAGGTTACAGAAATGTGTACTGTCCCTAGAGTCGTCATCTTCTCACAAACGTCAACTAAAAATCACACCCCAGGCTCCCTGCTCCACGAATGGACAAGACAGGGCGTGGCGGACATTCTGTGGTCACCAGTTTGGTATGAATCAGATTCTGCATTCAGCAAGCCCGGGAGGGTCTTGTCTGCTCTGGTCTGCTTCCCCCGGGGTGAGATGTGCGGATGTCCCTCTGCAGGGAGCTCTGGAGCATCTGGCGAAGCCCGCTGGCAGTGGGAGGGGACTTTTGTCCCGATCTCCTGGCTCCCTGCGTCTAGTTAACAGCCACTGAATGGTCAACTGCTGATTCACTGGATGCTCTTTAGTTTGTTCTGTCAGCTGTTTATTCATCTGTAACTTCCTGTTAAGATGCAGGGTATGCTTTTTAAAGAAGCCTTGCACAGCATACGTTTTATTTTGGGACTGGATGTGCTAATATATAAAGAGGATCTCTGCGAGTTATTTAGCCCCATGGGCTATTTTCTCTCAGCAAAATTTTGTGGGCACTCCCTGGGAGCCAGGCGTGGTTCAGGACACCGGTGGTGCAGCAGTGAATGGGACTGTCTCAGCTTCCAGAAGCTTGCCCTCCACTCCTGCGAGACGAGCATAAGTGTGAGTGCAGTGAAGTGTGGTACATTCGCAAGGGGTGCGGGGTGCAGAGCAGGGCTGGAAACTCCCAGGAAGCAAACTGAGGGAGTCCCCGAGGCAGAGGCTCTGGGAGGGAATTTAGCAACATTTCAGCTGTGGGTGATAATGGTTTGTGTAGTCGCTTAGTCGTTTCCAACTCTTGTGACCCCATGGACTGTAGCCCGCCAGGCTCCTCTGTCCATGGGATTTCTGAGGCAAGAATACCACCATGGGTTGCCATTTCCTTCTGCAGGGGGACCTTCCCGACAGGACCACTGAACCGAGGGTCTCCTGTGTTGCAGGTGGATTCTTTACCGCTGAGCCAGCAGGGAAGCCTGGTGGTCACATGACAAAGATGTCACGTTTGCTGACAATGTGAGGGGAAGAGCTCCAACGTAGGAACGTTAACAGAGAGCTATTTAAGAGGCTGTTGCAATGATTTAAGCAAGAGATGATAAGGGCCTAATTGAAGATGCCATGGAGATCTGACAATTTCTACAGCAGGAGGGGATGGTGGGAGGTGAGGAAGAGTTTGAGGAAGCTTTTGTTTTGGATCCTCAGTTAATGGTGTTGCCACCTAGAAGAATGGAAGAGAATGAGAAGCCGGTGTGCTGAGTGAGGGCAGTGGAGACGGGCTCACTCTCCAACCAGCTGCGATTTGACTAGAAATCCAACTTTGTAGTTTGAGAAAGAAGTTTGGGCTGGAAATGCAGATGTGAGCCACATCGAACAATTTGGAGTGTGATTCTCGTGAGAACAGCTTGTGTTTTCTGTTTATGGTGCTCGACAAATGACCAGCACTTCAAAAGTATGTGGTGTTTATTTTAAAATATAGTTTTGGGATAAAATGTAAGTGGATTCCAGATCACAGCTTTTTTTCTTTAATGATGTCAGCTTTTCTGGTAGGGGTTTTCAGCATATCAGGAGGAGAAGAGGGCAGTACAAACTGGACACAGTCTACAAAATGAACTTCAGGGTTTTAACAATGACATTAAAAGTGGTACTTGCCTTTTAGGGATTGCTAGTTGCTCAGTTGTGCAATCCCATGGGCTGCCATCTGCCAGGATTTTCTGTTCATGAATTCTCCAGTTAAGAAGACTGGAGTGCGTTGTCATTCCCTTCTCCACGGGATCTTCCCGACCAGGGATCGAACCCAGGTCTCCCACATTGTAGTCAGATTCTTTACCATCTGAGCCACCAAGGAAGCCCTTTTAGGATTAATCTTCACACTACAGCATTCCAAGATCAAATGCAATATACAGTTTTCCATAATTCACCAGAGGTTTTTTTTTTTTTTTTAAATTTTCAGGATTAGAGATTTAAAAAACACTCTGATGAACTATGGGCAACTGTATATTGTATTTGATCTTGGGATGCTGTAGAGTGAAGGTTTTTCTAAAGGTGCTGTACTAGTTCCTGGGAAGTTGCTAAAAATGTGTCCTTAACCATACAAAGTAGAATTTTAAAGCACAACTTTTACTAAAATCGTCCTTTATATCAAGGAATCTAGCTTAACCCTAACCTTAACTCCAACCCTAACCTGTCGCCTTAACCCTAAGCCTAATTCCAACCCCCAACCTGCATGTCACACTAACACTAACTCTGCCATAATTCTGCATCTGCTCGTTTAAACCGAGTCCTCGCCCAAAGCAGAATTTTTACTCTGACGCTAACCACACCCCAGGTGTAACCTGAACCTGAAACCCAAATGCAGTGCTAACCCTTAACTCTAACCTAAACCCCAGTTCTCGTGACTAAGCCTAACCTTTACGCTAGACTTGGCCTTTTCAGGGGTGGACCTATTAGGGGAAACTGTACTTAGGTCTCTAGATAATCAAAGCTGAGGAATGAATCTCAGACTAAATGAGTAATTTACAAGCAGATCATCAGTGAACCATCTTTGGTGATTAGGTTCCCTGACCTTTCTGACAAACACATCCACGGTCTGGGTCTGGTTCTTGGATGTCTACAGGACACTCTTGCCTCTGTTCTCTGATTTCACCAAGTGCACTAAATAAGGGTTACTGTGAAAATGCAGTGAATGTCTCCCTCTCTGAGACATTTCCACAGACTCACAAAGGTGGATACTACCCTTGACCTGTGTCTTCTAGGATTCCCCAAAGTGTAAGGCTTTCCTACTCCAAAAGACTGACAGAAGGCTGGGACTCTAAGTCCCATGTGACTCGAATCCAACTGGAACTCAAGGATTAGGCCAGCAGTCTGACAAGGACATGCTGTATTGGAGTCTGGGGGTTATGGAGGTGAGGCAAGAGACCGCATGGAATTCAGACACTTTACAGGGAAGCTGAGGGAAAGTGATCACCATGCATGAAACAGTGAGAGAGTCTGACGGGACAGGATGTAATCAGCTCTAGTTTGGGTGGTGCAGACCTGGATACTGAACTGGTTCAGAGTGTGGATGGTGGTGGTTGTGCAGACGCTAAGTTGTGTCCAACTCTTGTGACCTCTCGGACTGCAACATGCCAGGCTTCCTTCCCTGTCCTTCATCATCTCCTGGACTTTGCCCAAGTTCATGTCCATTGCATCGGTGATGCCATCTAACCATCTCATCCTCTGTCACCCTCTTCTTCTGCCTTCAATCTTTCCCAGCATCCAGGTATTTTCCAATGAGTCATCTGTATTGCTGCTGCTAAGTCACTTCAGTCGTGTCCGACTGTGTGCAACCCCATAGATGGCAGCCCACCAGGCTCCTCCGTCCCTGGGATTCTCCAGGCAAGAACACTGGAGTGGGTTGCCATTTCCTTCTCCAATGCTTGAAAGTGAAAAGTGAAAGTGAAGTCACTCAGTTGATGTCCGACTCTTAGTGACCTCATGGACTGCAGCCCACCAGGCTCCTCTGCCCATGGGATTTTCCAGGCAAGAGCACTGGAGTGGGGTGCCATTGCCTTCTCCCAGGTGGCCAAAATATTGAAGCTTCCATCTCTCATTTGCATAGCACATAGCTGCTCACTAAACTTTTATGACACACATTCCATCCTTCCTAGGACTCTGAGAAGTTGGCAAAAGGCAGGTATTAGTATAACAGTTTACCTTTACATATGCAGAAATGACCCAGAAAAGTTGACTCCCCTTGCCCCAAATCTCTCAGCAAAATTGGCAGAGCAAAGCTTTGAACTCAAGTTGGCCAACTTCAAATCCAATGGGATGCTCACTCTATTTCATGGAGTAAATGAGACCTGAGCTGGGCCTTAGAAGACCAAGTAGAGTTCGAAGAGAAGAGGGGAAACAAGAATATTCTGCTTGGGCCACAGAGTACAAGGAGGTGGCAGGAAGCCAGGAGTGGGGTGGGGAGCAGATAAGGAAGTGGGCAGTGACTGAGGAAGACTGGAAGGGAAAGTGGGCTTTGGGAGATGGACAGTGTTCTTGGTTCACGTAGGGCTTCACTAAGGAGTCCATGAGGCTAGTTGGGTGAGTGGCTTAAAGGAAGACCCATCTGGCAGTGGTGTGTGTGTGGGGGTTAGAACAATGGGGTCCAGCGGCAGGAGGCCCATCTAAGGGACTTTGGGGTGTGGCTACAAGGAAGGGGTTGGAACCGGGTGGCAAGTGCAGGTATAGAATGAAAACAAATGGGTTTAAAAAAAGACAGTTCAAAAGGACAGATTTACTGTTAGAGCATGAGATATGGAGAAAGCGGGGGAAAATCAGATTCTGCATTTCAGGCAACTAGTTATGTGGCCTCAGGCAAGTGGCAGAATCTGTCTGGGCCCCTCAGCTGACGCAAGTGTGAAGGCAGCTCTCACCTCGCAGGGGACTGAGGCATGTATGAGCAGGGAAGGACTGGCTTGACGGCTCTTTGTTGTTGCCCTTGTTAATGTTTATTTGTTTGGCCAGTTCATTTATTTGTTTTGCGTGTTGGGGCCCGTGGTATCTTTAGTTGCGGCGCCTGGGTTCTAGTTCCCTGACCAGGGGTGGAACCTGGGCCCCCGCGTTGGGTACAGTGTCTTAGCCATCAGACCCCCAGGGAAGTCCCAATTGGTTGTTTTGGCGAAGATGAAGAGGGAACAATTTTAAAATGTCTAGAAAGACATTCTCAACAAGATCATTTAAAATAATGAAAAACTGGGAATATTGTGACTCCCACGGGGCAGAAGTAAATACCCTATGAGAACTGTGTTGAAATTAAAACCACATTTGAAGAACGTGGGGATGTAAATACTTACAAATATAAAGGTAGGTGGAGAAAAGAGGACACAGCGCTCTCCGAATCTTATGAAGAGTAAATACGTGTAGAGAAAAAGGACTGGGAGGAAACACTGAAAATGATTATCCCTGGCTGATGGGCATGTGGTTGATTTGCATGATCAAGTTTTGTACTTTGGACTTTCTGCAATATCCAAGTTTTGTACAATGAGCCTTATTACGTTTCTTTTTCCTTTAGAAGGTGGTGTTTTAATTAATTTATTGATTAGGCTGCACCAGGTCTTCGTTTTAGCATATGGGATCCAGTTCCCCGACCGGGGATCAAACCTGGGCCCCCTGCGTCGGGAATGCAGAGTCTTAGCCCCTGGACCACCAGGGAAGGCCTCAGTGAGCCTTGTTACTTTTAAAGAGAGAAAAAATACTTAGGAAAGAAGAACAATAGATGAGTTCAACTACTACTGAAAGCATGGAACTCAGACTTGAACCCACAGTCTTTTAAGTGAGATCTCACACAACAGGTCTCGGGACTTAATGAGTCTCAGGTCTTTGATGTCTCATCACGGAAAGAACTCAGTGAGACACACAGTGACAGATAAGAAGTGGATTTGCTTAGCGAGAAGCACACTCCATAGAGAGAGTGTGGGCCATCTCAAAAGGTGAGAGGTCTGAAATATGGGGCTACTAGTTTTTACAGACAGAGTAATTTCATAGGCTAATGAGCAAGAGGATTATTCCAACGATTTGGGGGGAGGGATAGATTTCTAGGAATTGGGCCACTGCGTGCCTTTTGACCTTTGATGGCTTCGGGGCTTTCATGGTACCGTTGGGTGTCACTTAGCTTATGCTAACGTGTTGCAATTATGCTAATGTGTGAGGCTCAAGGTCCAGTGGAAGGCAACTCTTCCGCCATCTTGGACCTCGATGGTTCTAGCCTGTTGGGCTGTATCTTATGGCTGTGCCATTCTCTTAAAGGTTGTGCCCTGTCCTTTCCCTCCTGCTTCACTGCTGTTTAAAATCTTTAGGGGTGTTGTCTCCCTTATAATTGCTTCAAAAGAAAATAGCATAGAGTAAGTAGAGAAGGGGCAAGAAGCGGCATCCTTCTCTATCTGACTTAGAAAATATCAGTGAGTGGAATAAATCCTGGGACATGGCAGAGAGGGAGAGGTGACCTTCATAAGAAAAAGGGAATAGAAGGCTGAAGAAGAGAAAATACTGCAGAGACAGCAGGGAAGTCATGCTTTCACAGAGAGGAAATCAGAGTTCTCTCTGTGAGGTAGTCTGAACTTTGGAAGCTGTTTACAGCTCAGATAAATACAAAAGCAGATAAGAATGCAGTTAAGTCACAATTGCAAACAATGCTTCATTGTACAGTATTTCATTAGGTTTCAAAGCTCCAGGAGACTTTTGCCAAAACTCCTCTTGGTTTTCCACCAGGCCTGAAAAATGTTTTCAATGAACAACCTGCATTCAGGCATGGATAAGAACCGGCCATCCAGTGACATCATGAAACATGTGTTGAGAATGTTTTATGAATTTTCATGTAACTAAAATACTTCTAGGAAATAAGGCCCCGAGGAAAATAATAAGTGAAAACCAACAGGGTAATTATCTTAGAATCTTGATGTCGATCCATGAAGATTCCTGGCTTTGTGCTTAGTAAACAGATAATGGGGCCTTACCATTGATGCTTGTGGTAAAGGACCTGCCTGCCAATGCGGGAGACGAGAATCAGGTTTGACCCTTGGGTTGGGAAGATTCCCGGGAGGAGGACACGGCAACCCACTCCTGTATTCTTGCCTGGAGAATCCCAAGGACAGAGGAGCTTGGTGGGCTACAGACCACCAGATTACACAGAGTAAGACATGACTGAAGTGACTGAGCACATGCGCGCGCGCGCGCACACACACACACACACACACACAAATATAATGTAACATGACAGGGGGGCTACTGACTGGAAGCAACATGAGGGGTAAAATGGTCATTGATGCCAAGTCTTCTGCTAAATGTGCTATCTCACATGACCTTGTACTAGCACGTAAATGGAAAACCGCAGGAATCATCTTTAACAGGTAAGTTTCCAACAAGTGGAGCCTTCGTTTGTTCTTATCTTTGAATTTATTTTCATTTACCTGTGTGTCGTTTTCCACCAAAGACATGCTACGCAAAGTTCAGGGAATGCTCCTCAGATATTTTTTCTCCTGCCTACTATTCCGTTGCTTTGTCCCTTCAGCGTCTGTTGTGGATTTCACTTGACCTTATCACAGGTGACACGCTGGGCTCTGCCTGGTGGAGGGTCGGAGTTCTCTAAACACAAAGTTCCCCAAGCTCCAGGAAATGCCAGGTCTGAAAGGGTCGGGGGCAGCCTCTCTGGTTTCCTTTTGGATCAGCTTGTTACTAATTTCCTGGCTGTGCTCACATTTGTAAAAATGGCATAAAGGAAAATAAACGAACATAGTAAGGATTGGAAGAACCTGAGCTCACTACCACTCACCATCTGCCTATATTTTATGTGGCAAGTGGGCAAATCTGCTCTAGGGAGAGATGGAAATTTTTTGTTTTTTGTTTTTTTCCCCAGTCATAAGATATTTTTCAAATAGAGGTTGTCAGAATAAACCCTGTCATATCTTTTGCTTATGATATCACTGTAGAGAATGCCAGAACATTAGGAAAACAAAAATTCACGTGTCAATACTGATTGTTTAAAAGTTAAACCTCATTAGAGTACCTTTACAACGTTAAAGTGTCTGCGAGGACGAAGGTAACACTGCGAGGAATAAGAACAGAAGAGGATAAAAACAGAATGGCGCTTTTGGACTTTACAAAAGTGAAATAACTAGGCCTGAGATGGCTTTTCAGTTGGGGCCCTCTCATTCCGTATGTCCCCTTGAGTGACTGTCAGAATAAGCCACCAGTTTCCACACCGTGTGTAATCAGTGTGACATCTGGGCTCCATCAGAGGCCACTGTTTGTCCAGCCTTAGCCAAACCAGCGCACTTCCTGTCGCTGGATTAATTGTCAGAGCCGCCGGGTCTGGTTACCCTCCGGCTGTTTTCTCTCGGCTGGCAGAAGTGCTCCTGCCCACACTTGCATGTCATTCTCGTTTTTGAAAAAGCTTACTGCTTTGACAAATACTCACAGGCAAAGCGCTGCGGGGTTACTGCAACTACTTGAGGAAGCTTCTACTTCCTTTTGCCATCGATGACGCCTACTTTGCTTGACACACATATGTTTGACACTGTTTCCTGCACAAGTAAACGGGAATTGTGTGGTTTTCATCGTGGCCTGCAGTGAAGAAGAGGAGAATGAGGGAGAAAGTCATTTGAAGACTGCAGAAAGAAGGGATTGGGGTTCCGGCCTGTCATGGAGCCACAGGGGTAAACCAAGTCATAATATCAGGCAGAGGAACTGGTTGAATTTTATGCATTAAGCGTCAGACACAACCTCAGAGCAAAGTGGAGCCTCTCCAAGGCACTGGCCAGATGCAAGCCTGGTAAGTCAGTGCTTAGAATTGAAACTTTCCTGTGAAGCAAAACACCAGTGAGAACACGCTTTTTGGAAGGAACGTTTGAGCCTTTGAAAAGTTTTATCCTTTCTATAACTGTGTGGAAAAATAAGAATCCTCACGTGGTGGGGCCTGCTATTTGGGGTGTTTGCTGGGCTGCTTTGGGGTATGTTCTCCTTTGGAGGAAAAGGAGTCAGAATGATATGCTTGGCTTTACCATCTAAATCTCTTCTAGCATAAAATCAAATTGCCAGAGACTTAGTGCTTGAGGATCTAGGCAAACTGATGACCTTGAATTATGCTTTTCTTTCAGTATGTTCTGAAATGTCAACCGATTGAACGTGTAGAGCTCCCAGGAACATTCACTGAGGGAGGGGTTTATTGGAAAACTCAAGTCTATTCTGATTTAAGGAGCTCTAGTTCCATAAGAAAGAAGCAAGAAAACTTTGCTTTTTGTCCTTTATTTAACAACATCTTTATCATTAAAGAGATAAAACCATAACCAAAACAGTGGATGACAAATACTGTAAAGAGCAAAAATGTCAGAATAAGGTCATGTATTTCCAAAGGAAAGTTGAAGATGTAAATTTAAAAAAAAAGCCAAGTAAAAAAGATAACTTTTTACTTTCTGCTTATCCATAACAAATTGCCTCTGTAATTGTCATCTAAGATAGCCTTTATATGGTTCTTTGCCCTCATTAAGCGCGTGGGGGAAGTAACTAAATGTGAAATCACTGCAGTTTGTTAAATGTCAAAGAGGAACTTGTTAACCAGACAGATCAGATAACCAGTTGCTTCGCAGAGCAGTCGCCAGCCACGGGAAATGTCAGCGCTGCCTTTAAAGACAGCCGATGACTACACAAAACGCATAGCCCGTAAATAATCAGAAAAAAAAAAAAAGATTAGAAAGCATGGCACTTGTGTTAACCTATATGTTCCTGAGAAGAGTAAGTATCAGAATGTGTTGTTAGTAACACTGATTGCACGTGGTTGAGTTAGAAACTGAGACTGTCATCTTGCGGCCTAATTCCACAGTCTCAGGCAGATACACGGGCAGGATATGAGCAGAGCAGAGCAGTGGAATTCCGAGGACACATCCTGGAGGAGGCGGGGCTGTGGGATATGTGGATATGAACTGAAAAGACAAGGGTCCCAGGAAGAGGTCTTTGTCATGAAATGGGACTTCCCCTTCTTTGTCCTGGGGATTTCTCTTCCCTGAAATGGAGGCAGATGGCGTCTGCTTTCTGGAAGCTCTCTCTTTGTCTTTGGAAAGGAAGAAATAAAATTCCCATGGAAAGGATCCTGGACAAGTTAGGAAACCGTCAGAGGGCCCATGGAATCCCTTAAGAGGTCCGTCCTCGGCTGGACCTGAGAAGGCCCGTGACCCTCTTGCAACTTGGCTGAATTTCGGGCTGAAGAAGCACTGCTTTGAACGAGGAGCGGGTTTGAGGGAAAGGACATGCGCAGTGGAGGAGAGACGCCGTCTTCAGAGCTGGGCTCATGCTGCCCTAGCACCACGCTCGGTATCTCAGGATATTTAGAAGAGCCAGCCCCGTCCAAGACCCTTGCACTTTGTGTGTGTATGGCGGGGTGGGGGTGGGGGGGTGTCTGTGGAGAGAGAGGGCAGAAAATGCTTCTTGCCCTGTACAAGCAGAGACATGTGAGACGCCTGTCACTAGGTCAGTCTCGCCCAAGTGGTGGTAGAGAGGGTCCGGACCATGGGAGATGCGAGGCTTTTGGAGGTAGCTCTGACCTTGATCCTGGAGGGCTGAGATGGAGATGGAGATGGGGAGCCAGAATCTAGAGCGTCACCGGGCTGTGCTTAGTTGCTCAGTTGTGTCTGACTTTGCAACCCCATGGACTATAGCCCACCAGGCTCCTCTGTCCATGGGGATTCTCTAGGCAAGAATACTGGAGTGGGTTGCCATGCCCTTCTCCAGGGGATCTTCCCCACCCAGGGATCGAACCCAGGTCTCCCGCATTGCAGGCAGATTCTTTACCAGCTGAGTCACTAGGGAAGCCCTTCTAGAGCGTTAAGACCCCAGTAAGACGAGAGGTGCGTGGCTCTGAGGATCAAGGCGAGCAGAGAAGTAAAGCTGGTGACGAGTTCCGACAGAAGGGGCTGGTGGGAAGGAAGGAGCCATAAGGAAAGCTTCCATGCTGGTGTCTGCTCACATTGTGTGTCTGGGGCCTGGGTGAGCTGGGCATGGCTATGGTGACCTGAAGGTCCTGTGGCACTCTGGCAAACGGGATAGAACCTCATGCGTGCCCGTGTGCTAAATCGCTTCAGTCGTGTCGGACTCTTTGCAACACCATGGACTGCAGCCCGCCAGGCTCCTGTGTTCATGGGGATTTTCCAGGCGAGAGTACTGGAGTGGGTTGCCATGCCCTCCTCCAGGGGATCTTCCCGACCCAAGAGTCAAGCCTGTGTCTCATATCTGCTGCATTGAAAGCTGGGTTCTCTACCACTAGCGCCACCTGGGAGGCCCACAGAACCTCATATTATGGACTAAAGGTCACCCTGGGAAATCTAGTCTGTCTCCCTCTTTTCACTCACATGAGTGGCACCCAGAGATGAATCCAGAATCCATAAGCAGTCATGGCAGAGCCCCACCAAAACCTGCCTCCTCCTTTCGCCCACAGACTGTCAGCCCGTGCCTCGAGGCTCTCAAGACTCATCTCAGTGTTCCTTTCCCCTCGTTTGTATCCGTCACCCCAGCTGTGAGGGTGTGTGGCTAGCAGACCACCCTCGCCTCTGTCCCCGCGAGGGCCCTGTGTCCCACCCTGTGCAGCAGGGCCCCTCCTCCAGCAGAGGCGGGGAGGGGCTTAGGACACAGCCCTCCCTTTCGGGATCCTTGAGCTCCCGGTCACTGTCGCTCCTTTCGGCACTTTTTGCTTGTTACCTGCTGTTGATTTCAGGGCCCCCGTCCATGATCCTTGCTGCGCCCTGCCCTCGGGTCCTCTCATTCCTGTTCCCCGTAATCCTGTCCTCCATGCTCAGCCAGCCGCTCTCCTCCACGTCCTCACCTCCCCCGGCCTTCATCTCCTGCCTCCCACTTCCCATCTCCATCCCCGTCGACCCGCCCAGCACCTTGAGCCCAGCAGTCCTCTGATCCCAGTGGGACCTTCACTCGGTCACCTGTTCTCCACCCCCATGCCCTGTCTTCCCTCTTCGCCCAGTTAAAGTTCTGCTGCCAGTTGGTACAGTCACTGTCTTGGGGACACCCTGGCCCTCACCCGGGCACCTCTTCTTCATTCCTCTCAGTCAGCAAGGCCACAGGTCCGCCCCCTCCCACCCTCCCTGCCCTTGTTTTCTCTGCTCCGCGACTGCACAGCTGAACGTGGCTCCTGCACACTCTCATCACACCCTCTCACTCCATGTTCACGACCAGCATCCTCGGGTGGGCCTCGAGGCTGCCTGGAGAACATCCTCTATGTCCCCGGGGTCTGTGCGCTCCCTTGCTGCCTACAGAGACCTGCCGTGCCCTTTTCTCTCTGGAACCCCCCGGCATCTTTCCCCCATGTTCACTCTCAGCTGATGGCTTTGGGTCTGCTCACTGAGAAAGCAAGTCATCAGAAGGGACCATCCAGACCGCACACACATCTGGTCAGGAAGCCCCTGACCTTGCATTCCTGCCCCTTTTCCAGGTGTCCAGGCCCCTGGGGCCAGCGGCCTCCCCAGGAACTAGCCCCGTCAGCAGCACCGTCACTTCTCAAGACCCGCCTCCAGCAGTCAAGCCCCTTCTCTACTGGGTCATTCCCACCAGAAAGCAAGCAGGCTTTGTTTCTTCCATCTTAAAGAACAACAACAAAATTGTTATCAATGTTAATTTTTCCCTCACTATTTTTCTGCCCTTTTTCACGAAGAAATTTCTCAAGAGTTTTCTCCACTTTCTCTCACCCCGTTTTCCTCTTGAACCTGCTGTGATCAGACTTCACCCATCCACTTCCGCAAACCCTTCTGGACAATGTCAATAATAATACCTTCAGGCACGGCAGTTCCGTCTCCAAACTCATCTCAGCTGACACGGTCGAGCTCAGCTTCCTCCGGACGTTCCTCCTTCGCCTTGAACCACGAGTGCTCATCTGAGATTCCTTCTGTCTCACTGGTGGCTCTCGGTCTCCTCGGCTGTTCCCTCCTGCCCCCACCTCTGTACCATGGAGCTCCCAGAGCAATGAACCTCCTCTCCTACTTGAAAGCTCTCTTTGGGTGATTTAACCCAGGCTCATGTCTTTAAATACCAGTCACGTGGCAACGATTCCCCAATTTCACACCCATCTGGGACCGTTTCCCTTGAACTTGAGACTCACAGCCAGCATCTACTCGGCATCTCGCTTGGATGCTGTATCAGAGTCTCATCAGAAGGGCAGAACTACTACGAGGGATGCAACGATTAGAATTTCTGCAGCCGCGAGAGCTGTTGAAGTGTCTGTGAGGAGCTGCTGGCTTTGCCCCCGGGGTGGTGGCGGGGGGAGCCGTGGATGCTGTAGGTCGGCTGTACCTGCGCTTGGGAAGAAGAGCAGAACCCGGAGTGGGAAGGAGCTGGACAAACTGCGGCCACGTCTGCCTCTCAGGGCCTCCGACCTGGACCGCAGGAGGGCCTGCTGAAGAGCTGCAGGCAGAGCGGGGAGGGGAGGGCGGTGGGGTGGGGAGCGGCTGCCTCCTGCCTGGGTGCACGGTGGCCGAGGTGCCGCAGGGCCCGTCCAGACCCCAGATGCTGCCTCATCTGCACCTCCCAGACTCGGCACAGACCGTCGGCGACCCACCGGGAGCCCGGGGAAGGGTCCTGGGAAAGGGGCTCCATTGCATTAACAGCTCGAGAGATGCAGCTCAGCGCCCTCGTCACCTCTAGTGACTCTCCGCACACGCGCCAAGCTCTCCCCTTGAATCTTCTCCATCTACAGTCCTTCTCCATGCTTCCAAAAGCCTCAGTGTCTTTCTTGACTCTTCTTTTTCTCTCCACTCCGCATACCATTTTCCAGGAAGTCTGGTCAGCTCTCGGAGAAGGCAATGGCACCCCACTCCCGTGTTCTTGCCTGGAGAATCCCAGGGATGGGGGAGCCTGGTGGGCTGCCGTCTATGGGGTCTCACAGAGTCGGACACGACTGAAGCAACTTAGCAGCAGCAGCAGCAGTGACTAAATAAAAACAACTATACATATACACAGTGGAATAATACTCAACCATAAAAAATGAAATAATGTCATTTGTGGCAACATGGATCGGCCTAGATGATCAAACTCCGTAAGAGTTTGTTGAGAACTGTTGTTCTCATTGTTGGTCATCCTCAATTGATTTTTTTTTAAGCCTAGCTTAATTTTATGGGAATGATTAAAATCTCATGTCAGTTAAATAAATGCTGACTAGAAAATTCAGGCATTATGGCTCACAGTTGGAAATTGGAGTGTGAGGCAGTCAGGTAACTTTAAATTACAGATGATGTGTATTAAGTCAACCAACATCTCTTGTGTTCCAGAATACATTTCTAAAACTTGAGGTGTTTTTCAGCCACCATTCCTGAGGCTGTTTTATTTTGATTTAGTTTAGTTTAAATGTAGTAGAGGATTTGATTTTTTTCTTACTTTTTGAACAGGGATCAAAATCTCTTCCAGCTCTCTCAGTCAGCCAGTTCAGTTGTTCAGTTGTGTCTGACTCTTTGCGACCCCATGGCCTGCAGCACGCCAGGCCTCCCTGTCCATCACCAACTCCCGGAGTTCACTCAAACTCCTGTCCATCGAGTCAGTGATGCCATCCAACCATCTCATCCTCTGTCGTCCCCTTCTCCTCCCGCCTTCAATTTTTCCCAGCACCAGGGTCTTTTCCAAAGAGTCAGTTCTTCTCCAGCTTTCTAGTGCTATGTGATAATTAACTCTGAAACTTAGCATCTCAAAACAAAGGCTCTTGAGTAGCATTTCTCATGGGTTTTGTGAATCAGGAACTTGGAGTGGCTCAGCTGAGTAGCTCTGGCTGACACTGTCTGGTGGGATCAGCAGTGTGTGGAATGTCTGGGGGCTGGCCAGGCATTTCTTCCATCACACCACCTCTGCTTTTGACTAAGGAAGCTTGTGCTTCCTCATAGCATGGCTGTCTCAGACTTCTACCAGGTGGCACAGGGCTCCAAAAGCTAGTGACCTGCGAGAGAGAGAGAGACAGGAGGAAATTATGTTGCCTATAATGACCTTGCCTTGGAAGTCATCCTGTGTCACGTCTGCCATTCTTTAAGACAGTCATCAAGTTCCACTCAGGTTCAAGGGGAGGAGATCTAGACTCCATTTCTTGATTGGGAGAGCTAAAATGTTCTGCAAGGGCCTGTGAGGGTCAGGAGCGTCGGCGTGGCCATTTCTGGAAAAAAAAATACGCCACAATTTGTCCTCTAGTTGCTGTCATCCATATCCCCTCTGTATGCAAAATGCATTCAGCCCCCGCCCCTCAGAAGACCCCCAAATTTTGTGCAGTAAGATATCAGGCTCAGGATCAAGTTATTCAAATCAAGCCTAGGACTTTCTTGGAAGTCCAGTGGCGAAGACTCTGAGCTCCCGATACAGGGGAGCTGTGGTCAGAGAACTAGATCCCACATGCTGGAACTAAGCAGTTGCATGCCGCAGCTAAAGATCCTGCTTGGCGCAAGGAAGACCAAAGGCCCTGCACGCTGCCACTAAGACCCAGCAGGGCCAAACAAGTAAATAATACTTAGAAATATATAAATCAAGCTTAGGCACGGCTGAGACTTCTCAAGGACGTTTCTTCACACACAGTTCCTTGTGTACGTTCCTCTGAATCTTGCAAACTAGGCAGGACTTACCTGCCATCTGCCTGTGCAGCTCACAATCGTGGGGCAGCACGGGATAACCTCTGTAGATGCTCCCACTTGAAAGGGGGTCACAGGAGACACACAGCCATTCTAAAACCCAGCCCTGCACATGCTGCTGGGTCCTTGATTAGTTCTCAGGCCCATGTCTCTAGAAACAGTTCCTGACAGCTCTTTATTCTGCCCTCTAAGCCTGTAATTCCTCCCTGGGATTAAAGCGTAGTCCGTGTTTACAGCTGAGTGGTTTTCCCATCCCGCTTCTTGCTTGTGGGTCCAAAGGTCTTTTTATTTTATAATGTTTCTACCCTTTTCTGTTCCCCGTTGATGTTATCTTCTGCTGCCACACTTTTCTTGAAAGCTTTGTGGGTTTCCTATGAATCATACAGAGGTCTGTTTGGTAAGAAAATAGTAACATATATAAACAGAAAATTTCACAGAAAAAATTACCGATGGCCTTCAAATATATGAAGGAAAGCTTACCTTGCTCAAAGTAAGAGAGATGCAGTTTGTAATTCAGTAAGTCAGCAGGGTGGGGTGGTTTCCATGGTGCTAGTCACGTTTTCTATTTCTTCATCAGTGTGCTAATCACAAGGGTGTGCTCATTTTGTGAAAATTTACCATCTCCGCATTTCTGATAGGTACACCTTCTGTATATACATCATACGTAAATAAGATAACAAGCAAACTGCGTGGAAATATCGCATCTCACAGATAAGCAAACATCTCGAAGACAGACAACATGTCCCGTAGAGAAGGCAGTGGGGAAACAGGCCTGCTTATCGGGTGCTGGTGGAGATGCCAACTGCCAACACCCCCGGGGTGTTTCACAATGTCTGGAAAAATTAGGTATGCCCTTTTCCTTTAATCTGGCAGCCTCATCTCTAGGAATGGATGTCAAAGATATGCTGGCATCATTACAAAATGACAGCATGCACAGGGCTGCTTATTGCTGCCTTATTTGAAATAGCAAGAGATGGTAAAAAATCCAGATGTCTGTCAGTAGGAGTTGGTTGCTGTTCCTTCCACACAAAGGGTCACCCTGTGGCTGCAAAAGGGATGCGAATGGTCTGTACAAATCTCCCTGGAGGATGGTACCCAGAACCCTGAGCTATGGAACAGTGTTGAAGAGAAAGACCCGGTAAAACAGTATATGGGTTCACCTAGAGTTTCAAAAAGAAACAAGTGAAGAATAAATAAAACTAATAAAAAAATGCTTACCTTTGGGGAGAGGGGGATTAGGGTGGAGGGAACCAAAATGAATCTTTACTTTGGAAACATGCAATGTTTTACATAATTTAAAAATTTAAAAAGCACCTTTAAAACAACACAAAAGGAAGCAAATGAACCCAAGAATCGTATAGCAAGTTTGTGAATTTTAGACTGAGGGTGAGCACAGTGAGTATAACACGGGTCATCCTAAATGGGGCACTTTGAGGGTGAAAAGGGGTGATTCTAATAATTATTCCCAGACAACAGGTGTAAACTGGACTGACCTGGGCCCATCAGGACCCGTGACTACCCTAGTCATGGTTGGATGCTCTCAGGAATTATTTCTGTTAGGTGCAGTGATATCACTTAGAAATGCATATCAAAGTGTTTACAGGTGATACGACCTAATGTGTGGGATTTGCTTGCAAACATAGCTTCTCAAGGGCTTCCCAGGCTCAGTGGTAAAGGATTTGCCTGCTAATGCAGAATATTTGGGTTCAGTCTCTGGGTCCAGAAAATCCCCTGGAGAAGGAAATGGCAACCCACTCCAGTATTGTTGCTTGGAGAATCCCATGGACAGAGCAGCCTGGGCGGCTACAGTCCATGGGGTCACACAGAGTCGGACACAACTGAACAACTGAGCGTGGAGCACGATTGCTCCTCAGAGTGTGAGGGCATCAGAGTCACCTGGAGAACGTGGGGAAACACAGAATACTGACCCTCACCACAAAGACTGATCCAGTGGGTCTGGCGTGGAAGACTTCATTTCCACCAGAGTCCTGAATGAGCTGGCATTCTTGGGCTTTAAGCTCATTTTTCTTGTAGCAACACTGGAAAACATTTCAGTTCAGCTAGAGTGTAGGTCTCCCCACTAGGAACTCTGTGTCTACACACACAGACACATCAGCTGCTCATCCTGGCTATCCCTGTGAGAGGAGGCATGTGTGTGTGTATGTGTGTGTGTGAGAGTGTGTGTGAGTAAGAGTGAGTGTGAGTGTGTGTGTTGGGGGGGGGCGGGGAGCTGCAGTGAGATCACTGTTGAAGTCAGGCCATGAGTCCCGTGAAGTTATTTTACTATCCTCTCCACCTTTGGGTATGTTTGAGAATTTCCTTAATTATACATTCATGTATGTTTTTCAATTCAGGAGATCTATGTCCAACTCAAAGGGAACCTCTTATGTTACTTTGATTCCCTCAATCAGATCACACTGATTTTCATTATTATTATAAGAATCATATTTATACTTCTGCTGAAGCAAAGTCCAATAAAAATGAAACACATTTGAAAAATTCACCCTAAATGCTATCATCTGTGATCCACATTTTCTGATTTTACATACAATTGTGACTCAGTGAGATAAAAAAAACTACAGCATTTGATCAGGCAGTGAACTTGAAAGTGGGTATAGAAAATCATTGTCTTATTTTTCTTCAGTGCAGAAGGAGCTCTTCTAATCACTTTCCTGTACTGCTTTGTCTAACTTTTCCTCCAGTTTTTGCTTCCTTTTCTGATGCTGTGCCGCTTCTTTTCTCTTTTTTGTTCACCCTCTTCTGCTCCTTTGTCTTTTCCTTCATCCTTTCTGCCTTTCTAAAGTCATTTTAGATATTTTTGGGCTTTAGGTAAGGTCCTGTATCATTTGCAAAGTGATTAGGTTATTTTGTATTTTTCCTTTAAAAACTGAATTGCTTTGAGATTCATACGCGGTCTTTGTAAAAAAAAGAAACCTTTTTATTTTGTATTGGAGTATCGCTGATGCACAATATTGTGACAGTTTCAGGTGAACAGCAAAAGGACTCAGCCATACATATGCATGTACCTGTTCTCTCCCAAACCCCCCTCCCATCCAGGCTGCCCCTTGACACTGAGCAGATTTCCCTGTGCCATTCAGCAGGTCCTTGTTGGTTACGAGGTCTTTAGTCGGCTTCTTTTAAAACACCTGAGTATAGGCAGTAGCTCTTCACAGGAACAAACAAACACCGTTGTGGTGACAGATCACACCTTCTGGCCTCTGTAAGTGGTTTGGTTTCTTCCTACATATGCTCCTGGGAAGCCTGTGGTCTGACTGGAACATGGACTTTTGCACTGAACTCCGAAAGGCCCACTCAAGACAGGCTTCCCTGCCTGCTCCCCGAGTTCTGTGATCTAGTTCAGTAAGGGAAGATGCTGCAGTGTTTCATATATATATATATATATTTTTACAAGCTTCATATTTTGTAGCAGTTACAAAAGAACAGACTGTGACTCACGCAGTTTGGCTAGCGCCACGTGTACTTCAAGTGCGCTCATGAGTGACGTGAACTCACCCGGTTCTTTGGGCTGAAACAGCCACCAAAGCTGGCAATACAGATGCTGAGAGATCTGTGTAGGAGATGATGGCAAACATGAAGGCCCTCTAAAGCTCCAGGCAACCCTGGAGTGGACCGTGCCCTCCTCCAGGGGATCTTCCTGACCCCGGGATTAAACCCAGGTCTCCTGCACCGGCAGGCGGGCTCTCTATCACTGGCGCCACCTGGGCGGCCCCTTTAAATGTATATGGTATGTCAATTACATCTCAGTGAAACTGCAGAAGTCAAAAAGAAGTCTCAGAATGCAGGATGCTTGGGACTGGTGCAAGGAGAGGACCCAGAGGGATGGCATGGGGTGGGAGGTGGGAGGGGATTCATGTTTGGGAACGCTTGTACACTCGTGGTGAATTCATGTCAATGTTTGGCAAAACCAATACAGTAATGTAAAGTAAACTAAAGTTAAAATAAAAATTTTAAAAGTAAAAAAATAAAAAAATAAAAAAAAAAAAGAAGTCTCTTAGGGTCTTTGGACTAAAGGCCCGAAGGTTAAGGAAGGGAATAGGGAATTATTCAATGCAACATACATTTGGAAATAAGAAAGCAAGACATTCAAAAGGAGTTAGTAACTTAATTGCCAGGGCAACTCTTTCATGACAGAACAAAAGGAAGACATGGGAAAGTGCTCTCCTCCTTATGGCTAGCAGAAGAGGGAAAAAAAAGAAAAATCATGGCTAGCTATAAGGAAGAGAACACTCAGGAAGAAAAATAATTGTCTCCTAGAATTTAGATTCCTGGGATAGTTAGGAAACAGATACTGTCCTCACAATTAGAATAAGGAAGTAATTAAAAGCATGACAGTTGAAACAATGAGCTTTCTTGTCAAGTGAGGTTGCTCTCTGTGTATAATGTGTCTGAGGTAATTTCTGACGTCAAGAAAAGCCTGAGTCTTATCCTAACATCAGAAGTGTTGAACTTGAATTTTAGTCCACTTACTACAAAAATATACCTGGATATTTGAGATATTCAAGTTTCTTTAAATCTTGCTCTGTATCAGCTTATGTTAGTTATGCCTGAGTTAGTAAACAGTTTTTCCTCTCTCAGTATATTTTTGGTCAAGAAGAATTGGCTGACTTGTAATTGAGAGTATTACTTCTTAGCTAAGAAGTAAAGCCAGCTCACCTGTGGACCCAAACTTAAACACCGCTCTTTGCCTGATGGAAACATAATCAGTGTTCTAGGCTAGTATTGGTGTTTTCAACTCTTCTGGGATAATGTACATTTTAGGCTTAACATTTTATAGAGGATAGTCACACGTGTTGTGTCAGTGTCTATGTGGTCAGCTGAATATTTCCTTTCTTTTTTTAAAAAAGATTTATTTGGCTGTAGGTCTCCGTTGCAGCACGTCGGCTCTTTCCTTGCAGCTTGCTGGCTTCTCTCTAGTTGTGGGCTTAGTTGCCCTGTGGCGTGTGGGATCTTACTTCCCGGACCAGGGGTCGAACCCACATCCCTGCATTGGAAGGTGGATTCTTAATCACTGGACCACCTAGGAAGTCCCTGAATACTTCCTATTTCTAATAAAGCCCTAGCTTCCGGGAGCTTGCTGTTTTCTGCATGGGGTGGAAAGTACCAGAAAGCTGTTACCTGTTACCTGGGGCTCTGATGACACTATTTCCACGGACTCGAGACTGAGATTGGCAGTGCTTTCCTCTTGCCTGGGCAGAAGCCAGGAACTAGCGCCTCGACGCTGGAAAATTAAACTGTGGCTCCGCACCTTCCGAGCCAAGCCTGCAGACCAGGGGCACCCGTGGTGAGGCTGTGATGAGGCTCCTCCTCGGCAGTTCTTGCTGAAAAAGTCCAGGAACGAAGGCAATCACCACCTCGCCTGGGGGATGTCCCTTGGTCCCTGTGAGAGCAGCTGAGACAAACCCGTCCTTTGTTCAGGCCGAAGGCCACAGTCAGCCACAGTTTCTCTTCTAGAAAAAGTGGGGCTTGTGAATATCACTCTGCCACTGCCTGAGCAGCACCCTTCTCCTCGTGTTAAGCCCCCTTTTACCGGGAAATGCAGTGACTGAAGGAAGATGCGTTAGATGAGAACCAGTTTCCATAGTGTCTCTGGGGCTTGTTGGGTAAACTCCGTTTCCTCCTGTTCCTGCCCCCATGAGCAGGAGAAACCTGCTCCCTGGCCACTCAGACATTATCAATGAAAATAGTCAATAAACAATCAAGAATAGGACCAGAAAACAGTTTTACTTGCGCCAAACTGAGGACTAGCCCAGAAGCCCACTTCCCACAGTTGCTCAGTTTTATGTCTTGTCAGAACAAAGAACATTAAACAAGTCAGGAATACGGTTCTTCAAGGTAAAAACAAGACAAAAACAAGCATGAAAAACCCCAAAATCCACACAGACCAGTACATCACAGAGAGTCAGGCCTTGGCACCTGGTAGGGGAGCCTTGTCACCAGAGGAGGAACAGCCCTGGTGTCCCGGGAAGAATCACATTTAATTTTCGTTTTTAACGAGGGCATTCTTCACTTCCGCTCATGTGCCCTTTTCTCTAATAATTAAAACAGGTGTTCAGTGTACGTCTGATAGGCTGCACACAGCCCATCTTAGTTAGCATAACAGTCGCGCTAACTCATGGACTAGCCAGAGTGATTCCCCATCTCTCAGCTCGTGGACATTTCTTTTTACAGAAGCTGGGGGGCCTCTGTGTGCCTCCAGTTTCCTCTTGTCCACGCCCCATGACCGTCTCACTCTCCCTCCTACTTTAGAGGAGAAGGAATTCTTCATGTCCCTCCAAAGCCGTCTGTCCTCGTTCTTGCTAACAGTCGCTGTCTCCCACCATTCCTGGGGTTGTGTTGCAGCTGCTCCCTGCTCTGCTTGTCTCTTCCATTTACTCCTCTCCACCCCTCAACACCTATAAACGTGTACACACGCCCTCCTCACATAGGCCTTTTAGTTGCTTCCTTCTTATGTGTCCCCCTTGTTTCACTGCGGGGGTCTCTCCCATCACTGCCCCCTCTCCTCGGCTGCGCTTCCTGACCACTGGAATCCTGGTTTCTGTCCTCACCACGTGATTGAACTGTCACGGCAGAGGTCATCTGTGACCTCAAATCCAATGTCCTCCTAAGCGGGCACCTTCCTGTGTCCCTCTACAGCCCTCTTTCTCAAACCTCCCCTGACAACCCCCATCCTGGGGTTCGTGGAGCTGCCCTTCCCCGACCTCTCTGCTCCCAATCAGGCGTCAGCACGGTTCTTTTTCTCATCAGGGCTGGGGCGATGGGCTGGTCACAGGCTCCTGCTGTGTCCCCTGCGCTGACACGCCCAGGCATTGTCATCCCTTGGTTATATTCCTCTCCTCTTTCCAGGGGATGGTAGACCCGAGAAGCCTTCTGCGTATCTGACACTCATGTTCAGAAGCTGCCACTTTTGCGTCTCTGCCTTGCCCTCATGAAGGAAGGAAGTCGCTGTTGGTGAGAATGGCCTGGGTAGTTCTCTGCCCTGCACTGGCTATTGATGAGAGTCAGAACAAAAGGCTGTTTTATGAGGGTGTGTTAAAAATCAGGTCGGCTCTTGCTTCTGGCCCTTAGGTTTCTGGAAATGAACACACTGTACCTCCGTGCCCTCCTGCTTGGGTGCATCCTGGCTCCCATGGGGCCGAGGTCCACACTCCTTCCTGCGTAAAACAGTTTTGAGGCACGAGTGCATATTTTCACTTGGGAACAGTGGTCCTTACTACAGGGCACAGGACACCCCTTCACACGGCCTTGAGAACTGTCCAGAGGGCCTCCTGCTGCAGCCCCTCCGTGGGCCTGGGGAGGGTCTCCAAAAGGCCAGGGCTTCGGGTCCTGGGTGGGGGCCGTCGTTACTTGCTCATTTCTCATTTCAGCAAAACCTTCCTTCTTCTTCTACTCCCCGCACCCCCCCTTTCTGCCCTTACTCCCTTCTTGCTCATGGGCTATTTTATTGGAAAATGCAAATAACCTCTAAAAAAATAGTACTTTTCAACTCTCTTCTGAGGAACAGAGGACACAGTTGTGCAAATGCTGAAGTAGCAAAGAAGCCTGAAGTGAGATGTGATCTTTTGTGCTTCCCCTGAGGGAGAAGGAAGCAGAGAAGCTATGAAGGAGGCGCTGGGATCCCAAGGCCCTTCCTGCCCTTGACGTTTCCAGGTAACCGGAGGCAGCGCACCTGGCCTCCCTGGGAGGTGGCTGAGAGTTTCAGAGCCTCAGGACTCACTCATGTGGCACTGGCCCCACGTCTTCGTAAAGTTTATTTCCAGCACTTGTTAAAACCCCGATGTACTGGTTTTTGAAGGAAGTAAAAATGCTGATTTTGTCCATCTCCAAACAGTTCCTTATGTTCATACTACCTTCCCTGGTGGCTCAGATGCTAAAGAGTCTGCTTGCAATGCAGCAGACCTGGGTTCAATCCCTGGGTCGGGAAGATCCCCTGGAGAAGGGAATGGCAGCCCACTCTGGTACTCTTGCCTAGAGAATCCCAAGGACAAAGGAGCCTGGAGGGCTACAGTTCCTGGGGTTGCAAAGAGCTGGACACGACTGAGTGACTGACACTCTCACTTTCAAACAGTCCTTTGGTTTTCTTTCTTTTTTGTTTTTGGATTAATTTTTAGAAGAGTGCGAACACCTGATAGTTTTCCGTGGAGCACTTGTCCACAGTCACACTGTGAGGCTGGAAACGTTTATCAGAAGATTCACCCTTTCCTTTACCTTATTTTCCACTTTTACATATTCTAGACAATTTCAAAGGGTTACCGTGGCATAAAACATGGCTTTAACTCAAAATGGAGGTGACCTGGAGGGGAAGAGGCTGATGATATGTTACATCATTATTCTTCTTGCAGTCTCCCGAATATCCCAACCATTTTTATCCAAACAAAAAACTGCAGAATTCCCTGGAAGTCCACTGGTTAGGACAGAAGAATTGATGCTTTCAAATTGTGGTGCTAGAGAAGACTCTTGAGAGTCCCTTGGACAACAAGGAGATCAAACCAGTTGATCCTAAAGGAAATCAACCCTGAATATTCATTGGAAGGATTCCTGCTGAAGCTCCAATACTTTGGCCACCTGATGCAAAGAGCCAACACATTAGAAAAGACCCTGATGTTGGGAAAGATTGAGGGCAAGAGGAGAAGGGGGCGATAGAGGGTGAGATGGTTGGATGGCATCACTGACTCAATGAACATGAGTTTGAGCAAGCTATGGGAGACAGTGAAGGACAGAGAAGCCTGGCATGCTACAGTCTGTGGGATCACAAAGAACTGGACACAACTGAGTGATTAAACAACCACCACCACCACCACCGTGGTTAGAATTCGGTGCTTTCACTGTAAAGGGCCTGAGTTTGATCTGTGATCAGGGAACTAAGATTCCACAAGCCGTGAAGCCTGCCAAAACAAAAAGAAAAACCTCTGGTTTGTTCCTGTGTTGAGTTTTGCTTCACGTTTCCTTTTGGAGTCAGAGCCCTCACCAGTCACCGCTCTGGATAACAAAGTGCCGTCCAACATCTGAAACCTCAGGACACCCACCCTTTAGGATAATCAGCATCAGCGGCAACTCAGCTGCAAATGTTTCGGGGGAGGGAACTAACGTCTCTGCAGAAGCTGAAAGGCAAACCGCAGGAAATCCATGGTTTCAGAATTCCATGTTCAGGGGAGTGAGTCCAGGATTTATGTTTTAGATACAAGTGGACACAGATAATCACAAAATAATCTCTCTTGCTGAATAGCTGGTATGAGAACACACCCCAAAAAGTGCAATTCCGTGGTTTCCCTTTGCTTAGTTTATAATGGTGTCACAGCAGTCTGTAACAGTGACAAGGTTTTCCTTAAACTCTGCCTTCTGTCAAGATCTGCTGGAGGGCTTGCATGCAGATGGTGGGCTGCACCTCCAGGGCATCTGAGTCAAGGGTTCTGGGGACTCCCGAGCATCTGCATTCCTCACTTGTTCCAGTTCCCGGGGTGGTACTGATGCTGCTTGTAGGGAGACTGTCCTTTGAGAACCACTGCTTGAATTACCGTGTTACAGCGTGATAATTCCCCACTCCAGTACTCTTGCCTGGAAACTCACATGGATGGAGGTGCCTGGTGGGCTGCAGTCCACAGGGCCGCTAAGAGTTGGACACGACTGAGCGACTTCACTTTCACTTTTCACTTTCATGCACTGGAGAAGGAAATGGCTACCTACTCCAGTGTTCCTGCTTGGAGAATCCTAGGGACAGAGGAGCCTGGTGGGCTGCCGTCTGTGGGGTCGCACAGAATCAGACACAACTGAAGCGACTTAG
>SJYQ01094263.1:279489-299458 GCA_006410935.1 Redunca redunca | reverse complement strand
GCGGGAGGGGGGGTTCGATCCCTGAGTCGGGAAGATCCCCTGGAGGAGGAAATGACAACCCACACCAATATTCTTGCCTGGAGAATACCATGGACAGAGGAGCCTGGTGGGCTACAGTCCACGGGGTCACAGAGTGAGACACAACTGAGCGCACGCACACACAAACACACACACATGCAAGAAAACGGAAACATTACTGCGGACTTAAAGTTTTGAGGAGGAACACCGATTAAGAAAAGTTTTTATTTTTTAACATAATGTATTTACTTATTTTTGGCTCTGCTGGGCCTTCTTTGCTTCACGTGGGCTTTCTCTAGCTGTGGCGAGTGGGGGCTACCCTCTAGGGCTCGAGGCTCCCACTGTGGCGGCTTCTCTTCCTGGGGAGCACAGGCAGTAGTTGTGGCCGGGGTTCAGTTGTCACGAGGCACGTGGGATTGTCCCCGACTGGGGATCGAACCTGTGTCCCCTGCCCTGGCAGGTGGATTCCTAACCACTGGACCATCAGGGGAGTTTGATAAGTTTAAAAACCCACCATCTCCTGTGATCTCAGAAGTATAACACAGCACATGCCTGGGACAAAGAAGCCAAATCACGTTTTTCTCAGAGGTTCGCTGCTATGGGTCAAATCTCAATGGTTTTGCCTTTGCAAACAGATGGAAAGATTTGGTGTCAGATAGTTCGCATTAAGGCTGGATCCCTTTACATAGCAAAGCTATAGACCTATCTGACATGATGGGGTTTAGTTAACTGTCCTCCGCCTCCTCACAAGACATTAAATCACTGCTCCTCTTGCAGCCAGAGGAGAGGGAGCTATGTCATTCTCTGGAAATTCCACTTTGGGAATTCAAACCCAACTCAGATTCCCGGCATCACCATTCAAGGAAATGGTACCAGAGAACCCAGGATGGACCTTTCTTGGTTTGGGCTTACTTTTTCTTTTTAAGTTTTATTACATGTGGCTTTTGTAGACTCCTCACCGCGCCAGTTTTCTCTTTTAATAACCTCCGCGTGGTTTAACTTTTTAAAGCCGAGTGTCAAAAGCGGTACGAGATGGTAGAGCTGTTCAAGCCCAGCTCAGACACTGTAAAGGAAGTGAACCAAGACCCCACAGCTGGGCGCTGGGGCTGTGGACGCCCTGCCGGAGCGGGAGGACGAGGGCCAGGGTTAGGGGTCTGGAGGAGCATGGAGAGGGGCTGAGTGTTCATGCACGCGGCATAAACAGCCGCGGATGCGCCCAAGTCATTTCCTTTCTGAATGCGTGGTGTCCTGTGTCCTGCGTCTAAGAGGAGCTGCAGACTTCCTGGTGACCTGGGTCTGTGTTAGCAGAGTCGTCTTTGGGAAACGAATCAGCGATATCACATTCGGTTCCGATATTCAGGTGTGTTTTTTCTCGACCTAGTCCTTTCCCCTCCCGGGGGAGCTGAGTGGACGGGGAGCGACGGCCACCAGAAAGGGCGGAGAGGGCAGGGACGTCGTCCGGATGGAGGCTCTTCACTTTGCTCTCTTGTTCTCTCCCCTAACTCTTCCTCTTCCAACAGATACAATGGCCACTGATTTTACACTGATTATCCCAGCTGCGTGTGACTAGAATCGTGAGTGTGTGTGCTAAGTCGCTCCAGTTGTGTCCGACTCTCTGTGACCCCATGGACCATAGCCCACCAGGCTCCTCTGTCGATGGGATTCTTCAGCCAAGAATACTAGAGTAGGCTGCCCTTTCCACCACCAGGGGATCTTCCCGACCCAGGGATCGAACCCACTTCTCTTATATCTCCTGCATTGCAGGTTCTGTATCCCTAGTGCCACCTGGGAATTCTGACTAGAATAGACCTATTCTCAATTATGTTGTCCATGTTATTCATTCTCATAGGTTATTTGTCTTCTTCTTTTTTTCTTTACTATGTTTTCTCAGTCTCAAAACAAGATCTCCTTTGGTTCCCAGCAGACTCTCAGGTCACTTTCTTTATTGCCCAACTTTATTGCTCAAATAATGTAACTCAGTACTAGCCTCTCCAAAATATAACATAAAATAAACGACCAGCAAGCATTTTATGCAAAAGCCAATATATATATATGACTTTTAATATTATCTGTGATTTTAGCTTATGAGTGACTGATCTCTACAATAATAGTAGATATTGCCTCATTTTTAGTAGGCACTAAATTATTGATTGTCTCTCCATCTTACTAGTTTAATGATACAGAAACTGAAAGATTATGAGTGTACTTTTATAGTTGTCCTCAACCCAGAGTTTAACTTAGTAAGCCATTCCCTGATGGCTCAGACAGTAAAGAATCCACCTGCAATGCGGGAGACCCAGGTTCAGTTCCGGGTTCAGGAAGATCCCCTAGAGAAGGGAATGGCTACTCACTCTGATATTCTTGCCTGGAGAATTCCGTGGACAGAGGAGCCTGGTGGGCTACAGTCCACGAGGTCACAAAGAGTTGGACATGACTGAGTGACTAACACTTTCACTTTATTGTAACAAAATTTCTTTTTAAAAAATTTTAAATGTATTGCAAAGATTCATTAACTTCAGAGTAGCTGTGCAGCGAATTCTCTGATACAAAGGAAATTTATATTTACATTCAGTTCAGTTCAGTTGCTCAGTCATGTCCGACTCTTTTCGACCCCATGAATCGCAGCACACCAGGCCTCCCTGTCCATCGCCAACTCCCAGAGTTCACTCAGACTCACCTCCATCGAGTCAGTGATGCCATCCAGCCATCTCATCCTTGGTCGTCCCCTTCTCCTCCTGCCCCCAATCCCTCCCAGCATCAGAGTCTTTTCCAATGAGTCAACTCTTCGCATGAGGTGGCCAAAGTACTGGAGCTTCAGCTTTAGCATCATTCCTTCCAAAGAAATCCCAGGGTTGATCTCCTTCAGAATGGACTGGTTGGATCTCCTTGCAGTCCAAGGGACTCTCAAGAGTCTTCTCCAACACCACCGTTCAAACGCATCAATTCTTTGGCGCTCAGCCTTCTTCACAGTCCAACTCTTACATCCATAACATGACCACAGGAAAAACCACAGCCTTGACTAGATGGACCTTAGTCAGCAAAGTAATGTCTCTGCTTTTGAATATGCTATCTAGGTTGGTCATAACTTTTCTTCCAAGGAGTAAGCGTCTTTTAATTTCATGGCTGCAGTCACCATCTGCAGTGATTTTGGAGCCCCCCAAAATAAAGTCTGACACTGTTTCCACTGTTTCCCCATCTATTTCCCATGATGTGATGGGACCGGATGCTATGATCTTCGTTTTCCGAATGTTGAGCTTTAAGCCAACTTTTTCACTCTCCTCTTTCACTCTCATCAGGAGGCTTTTTACATTACAGCACGCTAACACTGTAGTCTACATCAAAGCCTAGGACTATTATATGAATATTCCAAGTAAACAAGTGCTGGTACTCCGGTTAACATTTGAGAACAGTTAATTGGTGACTCATTTATCTTTTTTACCCAAAAAAGATTTTTTTTAAACAGTTAAAAACAAATTAAAAAAATCGAAGTATAGTTGATGTACAATTTAAATAAGTTACAAGGGTACAGCATAGTGATTCACAATTTTAAAAGATTGTTAGTCATTCAGTCATGTTCGACTCTCTGTGACCCCATGGACATTGGTCCGCCAGGCTCCTCTCTCCATGGGATTCTCCAGGCAAGAATACTGGAGTGGGTTGCCATTCCCTTCTCAGTAGGATCTTCCCAACCAAGGAACTGAACCTGGGTCTCCTGCATTGAAGGTGGATTCTTTTACTGTCTGAGCCATAAGGTAAACCCACTCAATTTATAGCTATTATAAAATGTTCCTGTGTTGTGTACTATATCCTTGTGACTTATTTATTTTATATATAATAGTTTATGCTTCTTAATCCTCTACCTCTACCTCTATTACCCGCCTTCCCTCTCCCCACTGGTTGTCACTAGCTTGCTCTCTGTGAGCTGGTTTCTTTTTTATGATATTTACTAGTTTGTTTTATTTTTTTGATTCTATATATAAGTGATATCATACAGTATTTTTCTTCCTCTGTCTGACTTATCTCGCTTAGCATAAAGCCTTCCAAGTATATCCATGTTGTTGCATATGGCAAAATTTTATTGTTTTTTATGGCTAGCTGAATAATATTCCATTGTGAGTGTGTGTATATATTTATTTCTATTTCACATCTCCTTTATCCATTCATCTGTTGAGTACTTAGGTTGCTTTCATATCTTGGGTATCATAAATAACACTGCTATGAACACTGGGTTGCATGTATCTTTTTGAATTAGTGTTTTCATTTTTTTCAGATGCATACCCAGTGTTGGAATTGCTGGGTCAGATCATAGTTCTATTAATATTTTTAATTTTTTGAGAAATACTGTTTTTGCACCAATTTACATTCCCACTTATAGTGTATGAGGGTTCCCTATCCTCACATTCTCAACAATGTTTATTGTGCTCTTTTGAAAACATAAATATGTTGTATTTGTTTATTTATGGCTGTTCTGGGCCTTCATGGCTGTGTGTGGGCTTTCTCTATGTGGGGCGACTGGGGGCTCCTCTCTCGTTGCGGTTCTCAGGCTGCTTGTTTTGGTGACTTCTCTTGTTGTGGACAGAGGACTCTAGGAGCAAGGACGAAGTAGTTGTGGGGCACTGGGTGAAGTCGCTCAGTCGTGTCCGACTCTTTGTGACCCCATGGATTTCTGCATGGCTCTTCTGTCCATGGGATTCTCCAGGCAAGAATACTGGAGTGGGTTGCCATGCCCTCCTCTGGGGATCTTCCCAACCCAGGGATCGAACCTGCGTCTCTTGCATCTCCCGCGCTGGCAGGCGGGCCACCAGGGAAGCCCCTACTACTGTCCTTTTAGGTCGTGGCCACTCTGACAGGCGACGTCTCATTGTGATTTTAACTTGCCTTTCTCTAGCGATGGACAATGCTGAGCATCTTTTCAGTGCCTGTTGGCCATCTGCATATCCTCTTTGGAGAAATGTCTCTTCAGGTCCTTTGCCCATATTTTAATTGGGTTCTTTTTTGGTTTTGTTTTTCTTTCTTTGATGTTGAGTTGTATGAACAGTTTCAATATATAACAGAATTTCTTGAGCATGACAAAAGGATAAAGTATTTTATTTATAAGCTTCAGAAGCTATAGTTTTTAGTTATTTAAAAGCCATGTCATTTGAGAGTGCTAAGACTAAAGATCAGTAAGTGAATCAAGATTAAAACAGAAATAACATGAATTCAATCTATTAACACTCTCTTAATGAATAACTAATACCACTGGACTCATATATTTGGGCTTGAGGTTAAAAAAGTCAAGTCAGGAAGTTCTCTTTCTTTCTTAAGCATTCGTATTTGGGACCACATAAATATTCCATAACAAATTCCATTTATCTCCACACAGTTTACAACCGTGTTCTGACTTAACTTCACACCCAAACAGTGACCCTTGAAGGAGTGATCGCTCAGGAAGGAGACCCAGCATGAAGCTCTAGCCTGTCTTGACAATGAAGCTGAGAAAACCCTTAGCAGCAAAAGGAAGCTCCTGAGGCTGCCTGTGTGCCAGGGGGCCTCCTAGGGTGCTTAGCTGTGCGTGGTACCTCCACCTCACCCTCTGCTTGAGAAAGACCACCCTTGCACTCTCATGGATGAGGGGATCTGAGTTAGGCTTAGAGATGCAGACCAAGACTCTCTGGGGAAAGATCCCTAAGCCTTAAGAACTCCCCGAGGTGAAGGAGGGCAGTGTCAGATAGCCTGGAATTTTTTCAGAAGAGGTGTTTTGGAGAAGGGCTCCAGGTAAGGACCAGGAGCTGAGGTCTTCGGGGCCAAGCTAGCTCAGATCCTACCAGCTGCATGTGGAAGATAGTGCTGGTCCTGCCAGCCTGTCAGGGTGGTGGCTTGTGACCTTTATAAGTTTGAGTGTGACTTGTTGGATGAGGTACCGTGGTGTGATGCATCAGTATGTGTTTCCAATAGGAAGAAACATCTCATGAGATGAGCGTGAGGTCCCAAGTTGTTGGGGATTAGACCTGCGCTGTTGGGGATTCGAATCTGAGCTGCCGAGCAACCAGCACGACTCATCCATTGATTTAAAGGTAACTTGTCAATCAAGAAAAAAATCTGGGGTCCATTGGTTTGATGGCCAAAAAGGGAAAGGTAGAAAGTTTTGTTTTTATTCTGGGTTCTAGGGTAGGGAAAGACCATGAGGCAGGCTGATGACAGTGAGGGACGAGGAAACCTAACCCTCCAGAACATTTACATTCTGTGTTTATTTCAGGGAGATGGAGACTGATGCTGGGAAACGTTGAGGTTGGAAAGGAAGGAGCAGATTTTGTGCACTCATTATCAGAGAACGCCACACACACAAGAGCTATGCTGGCTCTTAAAAAGGAAAGGAGAAGATGTAGACCCTTGTCTTCTCCAGCACCACAATTCAAAGCATCAATTCTTTGCCATGCACCCTTGTTCATGGTCTTAAATAGGGCCACCATATAACTTATGGACCAGTCAGAACACTTCTGGGAAAGGAGGGGCCATGACCAGTGACCTCACTGGACAACAAGTCCTGGACCAACTGCCCTGCATGATTAATGACGTAAGATATTCATTTTCAGCAAATTAGTAAGTTTGCAGCTGGACCCACAACTCGGTTTATTAATTACAGATGTTCAAGGAGTTTGAGTGTGTGATGCAAACCCTTCAGGGTGTTTTTGTTAAACAATTAGAGAAATGCATACTGCTGCTGCTGCTAAGTTGCTTCAGTCGTGTCCGACTCTGTGCGACCCCAGAGACGGCAGCCCACCAGGCTCCCCCGTCCCTGGGATTCTCCAGGCAAGAACACAGGTGTGGGTTGCCATTTCCTTCTCCAATGCATGAAAATGAAAAGTGAAAGTGAAGTCACTCAGCCGTGTCCGACCCTCAGCGACCCCGTGGACTGCAACCTACCAGGCTCCTCCATCCATGGGATTTTCCAGGCAAGAGTACTGAGTGACCTTTAAAGTAAGGGTTTCTTGTTGCAAAAATCACGTGTGGATAGGGTTACAAAAGCAGAGCTTCGGACTGCTGGGGAAAGAGCTTTGGAAACCAGAGGACCCACGGCGCCTGGTTGGGAAGTTCTGGATTGCTTTTGGAAGCTCTCTGCTGCCCACAGAGGTGGTGAAGCTGAGGCACTTATAGGTGTTTGTCATTTGTGGTGGCATCTTCCATTCCGTCTAAGTCTCACAGTGTTTTAATTATCCAGAAGCCTGAGGAGCTAGCATTTGGGCGAGAAAAGGAGAACAAAAAATGTGTTTTTCTAATATTAAGGAGTATGCAGAGTCCTGACTGGAATCCACTTAGTAGGGAAGGATTGAAACTTCATGCTTGTACAGCACCGTGTAAGTTGGCTAGAATATTCTTAAATAGGACAATGAGTTTTAGATTTTGGTTTAGAAATCTAAGTTTATTATGACAACATAATACTTGAGTTTTTATTTTTTTAACATGATACTTTAAACTTCGATAGTATGTCTGGTATTTCTCTGGTTTGAACTGTGATCATATGCTTTAGCGATGCTAAAAATGTTCTCTACAGGGTTCTAAGGGGTATCAGTGAGGAATATCTAAGACGCGTGATTCCATCAAAAGTATTTCTGTCCACCGGCTACTGCCGGGGATGCACAGATGTGGGCACGTGGGCCGTCTGCCCGCCCCACTCTGCCCCGGGAGACCGACCCTGGCCTCCCGGCTTCCGGTCAGTTGGCTCCCCTGGGCAGCTGCACCCATACGGCTTCCTCTGTTCCAGAAAGGCCCCAGTAAGGGGTCAGGTCTGCAGGGGGTGGGACTGGGGGGGCGGATGCTGTGCGATTTCTTTCCTTTTCTTAGATCCTGCTCCCGTCTTTGTAAATAGTCCCTTTGTTAAACTTGCTCCAAAGTATTACTTTGAGGGGCCAGGGCCCTAACAGAACATACAGACCCACCATCAAGGAACTCATTCTAGCTGAAGAGACAGACCTGTAACAGCTAACTCTACATGAAGTGGAAAGTTCCAGTAAATTCCTGAGGGAAAGATGTCAGGGCCTGGAGAGGGGGATGATGGGTCTTCCCTGGAAAGGGAGGGATGAGGGGTGGGGATGGGTGGTTGGTCTTCACCCAGAAGGTGGCATTTGGGCTTCTGGGGACCCAAAGGGGGTGGTATTTCCTTGCATCTTTTTTAATTTATTCATTTAGCTGGGCTGGGTCTTTGCTGCTGCTCGGGCTCTTACTCCAGTTCCTTGGAGTGGGGGCTCCTCTCTAGTCACCGTGCGCGGGCTTCTCACCACGGTGTGTGGGATTCTCACCACGGTGCGCAGTCTTCTCACCGAGGTGCGCGGGCTTCTCACCGAGGTGCCTCCTCTTCTCTGTGCCCTGCTGCAGAGCTCAGGTTCTAGGGTGTGTGACCTCAGCGGTTGTGATTCCCGGGCTTTGGAGCAGAGGCTCAAGAGTTGTGGTGCACAAGCTTAGTTGCTCCGTGGCGTGTGGGATCCTCCCAGATCAGGGATCGAACCCGTCTCTCCTGAGTAGGCAGGCGGATTCTCTACCCCTGAGCCACCAGGGAAGGCCTCCTTGCCTCTTGATTGACTTCAAGACCTCAGAGATTTTGGCCTGTTCGGGTGAAGATGGCGGCATAGACAGGAAAGAAAGACGAAACTCCTGGAGACCGCGTCACTGTGGGATTTACAGAGTCCCTGCTTTAGAATAATGTTAACAGTTATATGAGTCACAAGCCAACGCAAAAAGCCATGTGGGTCCTGAATTTGTCACTAAATGACTGTGTGAAGAGAAGTGAAAGTCGCCCAGTCGTGTCCGAGACCCCATGGACTATACGAGTCCTTGGAATTCTCCAGGCCAGAACACTGGAGTGGGCAGCCTTTCCCTTCTCCAGGGGATCTTCCCAACCCAGGGACTGAACCCAGGTCTCCCCCATTGCAGGCGGATTCTTTACCAGCTGAGCCACCAGGGAATGTAACTGTGTGGGTGGAGGGGATATCCCTGACCTCTCTGTCTCCACTGCTCCACCTGCCTACCTCGAAAGACAGACGATTCCTGCCCTTCCCCTCGGAGCCTTGCTGTGCGCTTCCAGGTGCAAGAGTGTTTGTAGATGTGTTGGTACCAAACCCTTCAATCAATGGGGCACATGCATCATTTCATTTACCTCTTAGCATCTTTGTCTCTCTCAATTCTGGGATATTTCCTCAGGTCTTTTTTCTCTTTGATTGTATCTGATTTGTTATTTAACCAATATTTTGAGTTTTTAACTTTCGTAACTACGTACTTCATTTTTAGGTCAGTTTAGATTCTCCTGTATTTAGTGCCCAATCTTTCATATGGTTTATATTCCCTCTTTTTAACTTTTTAATGATTTAAACACAGTTATTATATAGTCTCCTTCTAATATTTCAGTTTGGTGGGGAACACACATAGTTTCCTTATGGCAATTCATTTTCTTCTGTGGTTTGTAGCTTTTCACTGTGAGCTCATCTTCAACTGAGGTTGTTTTTCTTTGTGGGTGTCCCATGAGCCCTGTAGGAAAATGTCCCTACATTTTTGCATTTTTTTTGCCAATTGCTCCACGGGTTTCACTGACCTGGGAACCCTTTTTGTGTTAATTATACAGTTTATGAGCCCATAAGTGAGGACTCTACACTTGATAAGGGCTTCAGGATTGGGTTTGCATTATCACAGAATTTTGGGGGGTTCATTTATTAGATTTTATTTGAAAATCAGATCCCTTTCAAGAAACAAGCCACTAATAGTTTTTCTGGAACTTCTTTCCAAGGACTTAGCTCTAAAAGGTATTTCCCAGTTTCAGCTCCCTCCTTGGCAGAGTTTAAGACCACAACACAATGCTCTACCTGGAGCGTTAAAACCTCTTTCAGACCTTTGTTCAGGTCTATGTCTCAGGGGCCACTAGAGGCACCTTGTAATCCTCTCACCCTGCCAAGACTTTTCTGCTTTTGTTGATAAATCACAAAAATCGCCCCCCTCCTTTTTTTTTTTTCTTCTAATATTGGCTATGTGTTTACATTCTTAGTTATAGTTTATGTGTTTGTAGGTGGTGAAGTGAAGTGAAAGTTGCTCAGTTGTGTCTGACCTTTTGCCACCACGTGCACTATATAGTCTGTGGAATTCTCCAGGCCAGAATACTGGAGCAGGTTGCCATTCCCTTCTCCAGAGGATCTTCCCAACACAGGGATTGAACCCAGGTCTCCCTCACTGCAGGCCGATTCTTTACCAGCTGAGCCAGCAGGGAAGCCCATTTGTAGGTGGGATGGGCCTATTTTAGTTCAAATGCCCACGTTGCTGGAACCAGGACTCTGTCAGTTAATATCCTAGAGATCAGGGGTCCCCAGGCCCCGGGCCATGGACAGTATTGGTCAGTGGTCTGTTAGGCAGCAGGTCATGCAGCGGGAGGTGAGTGGTAGGCAAGTGACTGAAGCTTCATCTGTGTTTACAGAGGCTCCCCACGGCTCACATCACTACCTGAGCTCCGCCTCCGGTTGGGTCAGTGGTGACATTAGATTCCCGTGGGAGCATGACTCCTCCTGAGAACTGTGCTAGTGAGGGATCTCGGCTGCATGCTTCTTATATGAAAAATCCCAAATCACTCCTTCCCTGTTCCGTGGAAAAACTGTCCAGCCTTTTTGCAACCCTGTGGAATGTTGTCCGCCAGGCTCCTCTGCTCACAGGATTCTCCAGCAAGAATAGTGGAGTGGGTTGCTATGCCCTCCTCCAGGGGGCCTCGGCTGAGAGTCTCAGCCCAGAATCCTGGAATGGGATGTCTGCACTGCTTGGGGAGTGTTGGATTCTGACCAGCAGCTGTGGTCAGGAGCTTCGAAAATGGCAGACAGACCGTCCCCGACTTGTTCTAAATCCTGGTAGATGTCCCTGATGGACCGTGGTGTTATCTTCCTCTAACCCTTCACAACCTAGAGCTCCAAGCAGACTTGACTACTAAATTGGCGTAGGCTTGCTTGATGAAACTGACTTGTCGTCCCCGCTCTCATCTTTTTCTTCCCAGCTTAACATTTTCATTGGATGGCATCGAATGAACCAGCTTGAGGAAAATTCAGCTCTTATATGAGAGGACCACACTTTAATTAGGGCTTTAAGTAATTAAACTCCTCAGGCAACAGGCTTTGCATATAAGTATTATATCAGTGAAGAAATTTGTTCTCATAATTTAGCACTGGGTAAACAAAGATGCAGTTCCCATGGAATCATGGCTTGTGGAGAAAGAAGGAATAAATATGTATTTGGACATCCCTTTAGCCCCCTGGCAGAAGCGCGATGCAGTTACTCATAACACATGCAGTGATAATATTGTTTTTTCAGTTCTGAGTAATGGTGTTATTTGCATCTCCTTTGGGAGATTTCCATAACCTAATGGAGCTTCACAACATTTGGCCCTAATTATCTTTCACTTAATTTAATTCATTTGATTTAATTTAGATTGCTTGGCAACAAGCTAAGTTATCCCTCCCTTTCCTGTGAGTAGACAGCAGTTATTGGACATCCGTCTCAAATGTCACAGCTGGGTGGCAGATTCTTCGAGGTTTGCATTACGTCATCTACACCGATGTTTGCTGCTCTGCCCAGAATTGCTTGCACCATATCTACATTAGGATACATCACGTTATGTAAAGAAAATTGGGTACGTTCTTGTCTCTTCATCAACATAAAAAGTTTGCATATGTCCTTTGAACTTTGCCTGGAAAATCTTGTTTAACTTTTCATATTCTTCTCTTCATGATAGTTTCTTCCATAACTCAGAGCAAGGACCAAGGAGGCACAGGTTATGAGAATAGGCCAGGAGGAGACGTGCTTGCGTGAAGATGCGGCAGACCACCAGGGCAGTGCTGAGAATGTCTGGGGCTTGGTAATAGTCTCCTCCTCTCTGGTTAATGCTCCCGCACGTGAGGAAGATCAAAGTTGCCCACGTCTGGGTAAAGAGCTCAGTGACTGGCCTGGGACGCCTTGAGCCAGGGGAACATTGAGGTGTCTGGGCCCGTCCTGGAACTGGCTGGGGCTGCCCAATTCACTACAAAGCTAGTAAATCCCATGTGTCAGGGACCCTCACCGTGTGGGGCTCTTCCAAGACCCCAGGAGGGGCCCAAGCAATGTGCTCACATGGTCAGATGTTCTTGTAAAGTATGCCTCCAAAAGGGAAAATCAGCTGTCATAAGCACTGTTGGCCCAGCCCTCTGTCTCAGTCCCCTCTGGGCGTGCCTCTGTGCTTTCTCTTGTGTCCAGGGTGTGACCAGCACACGTGGAGTCTGGAGGCTCCATGAAAGGGGAAGTTGAATTGGGGAGGCTTGCAGCTGGGGTCGTGGAATATGTTTACGAGGCTCATGATCACATTTGTGCTGGGTTAAGTGACCAGGAGCCGTCTCATGTAGGCCCCCCTGCTTCCACCCTGACTTGCCTGCTGCAGTGTGAAGGTGCAAGGCCAGGGTCAGGCTGTGATAAGGGCATGTTCCCTGGAGCCCACACTGGCACAGCCAGGTAGTGGAGCAGAAACTAGGATTTAAACATGTGGAGAAAGAAACCGGTCCTTGGAAAATCTCCCAGTTATCAGATATGTAAGATTGTAGAGGATTCCACTTGCAATCGAACCTGGTCCGAACAGAATGTTCTTCTCTCAGGAATAGACACAATAATTCAGTGTATAAAATGAGAAAATCCCTGGGCACTATTTTTCTCTGTTGGTAGAAACCAGTGGGATGCATTGATCAGACTTCTTGAGTGTGAGGACACAACCCACCCTCGGGGAAATGTCTGAGTGTGAAGGCTAGTGCTCATCCATCGCAACAAACCTCGCCCGTGTGCAGCATCTTCTTAGGTCCTGCCCTAACAGAGTCTGGTGATGACAGAGGGGACCATGTACCAGGTAGTCAAGGACACAAGTGGTCCAGTGACAAAGCTCCTGAGCTCAACCCTCAGTCAGTCGGCGTCTTTGGCAGAAGAGTGATTTGATTAAACAGTTACACAGTTCAATATAACAAAGCAGCATCATAACCATTTAAAACTGCCTTTGAATTGCTCTAGTGTATGCCTTGATTTCAAATAAATCAGACATATTTCTTCAGATTTATTGTTCACACTGAAATTCAAATACAATAAGAAAGAAGTAACCCAGTGGAAGCCCACATTGTAAGAAAGACAGACAGATGGATGGAGTTTAAAATGTCATTCATCCATTTAAGCTGTTTTATATTTCAGTTCTGGAATTTCCAAATTATTTTTTTACTTTAGATTTCGATTCTCTGATGAAATTCTCCATTTTTTCCATACATTTTCTCAAACATAATCAGATTTTAAAGTGCATTCTAATCATTACAATATTGGTAACCTATGGATTTATAAAACTTGTGATTTTTCTTGGCTTGTGTGAAATTGTTTTCTGGCACACTTGGTAATTTTGGAATAAATGATGATAATTGTGGGGGGAAAAAAAAAAGCCTCTCCAATACAGCTCTTTGGAAACTAAAAAACTCCCCAGACTTCAATAGTTAAAACTTCTGAAGATAAGGATATGTTAATAAAGACAAGAAAATAAAAGATAATGAAAATGACACAGAAGAATGTTTAAAGATAAAAAAGGTCAGGACACTTAAGTGGGAAAGAAAAAAAGCAGAAGGAAGATGAAAATAAGAACAAAGTGAAACAGTTTGTACAAACAGCACATAAAGGCCGACAGCTGCTTCATTCCGATGAATCCTTGACTGTGATAAATTCTATGATCTCAGCTTGTTACATCGAGCAATAATTTTGGATGCCATTTAATGAAAACACTGTTGTTTTCCCCCGAACCTAAATTATTATCCCAATAATATTTACAGAAAACCAACCAGCATACATGAGCACACACACAAAGATGTTTCGCAAACAGATATTCTGGGGAAAAAATGTTTTTAACGTTTTATACTTTAGAGGATATTTTTCAATTATTATCCTCATTTATTATTGATTTGTTCATTTGTTTATTTGACTGCCTCTGGTCTTTGCGGCGTGCGGGATCTTCATTTCGTGCAGACCGTAGCTCTGGTGCAAGGTCTTAGTTTCTCTGAAGCATGTGGAATCTTAGTAATCCGACCAGGTGTTGAACTGAGACTCCTGCACTTGCAAGGCAGATTCTTAATTACTGCACCACCAGGGAAGTCCCTGGAAAAAATTTTTTAAATAATCCAAACTGGCATGAGATTCTGGTTGGCTATTCCAAGACTGCCTGGGTCATTTTATTTCTAAGTTCCTTTCATATTCCTTATGTAAGATCAGGTTTTAGACTAGATGGATATGTTAAGCACCTTCAAAAATCATAAAGATTCTATAAAGCACTAGAAGGCTGTGTTTACCCGAATTACACATTAATCAAATAAAAATGTTCTATGTCTCAAAGAATGAAGAAATACAGTATTACTTTGGATGCTTGAAAGAGTTATGTTTATTATTTTTTCATGAAAAGTTTGTTTTTCTGATGTTGCAATGAAAAGTGGCTTTCCTCAAATAAAGGAACTTTCAGGGAAATTGTTGAGCTAATTACTGAATTTGATTGACTTTTGTAGGAGCAATTGACAGTAAAAAATTTTAAAAAGTGACTTGCTTATCCAAAATAGCTTATATAATATGAACAAAAATAACTTGAAATGTATTTAAAAAAGAAGAGTTAAGACAATCAAATAAACTGGAAAACAAATGGACTCCATCACTGTAAATTCTCCATAGAGTTGACAGAAGCTTTATCAGCTGGTATGTTACTCCTGTAACAGAAAACGCACGATTTTTAACTTTTTTTTACCAGTTGAAAATCACTTATCTGTGACTTTATTCAATAAAGTAAAAGAAACGATCAGACAACACAGAGAAGGAGAATGCAACTGCTTCAAAATAGTGAGGCTTCCCCGGTGGCTCAGCGGCAAAGAATCTGGCTGTGATGCAGGAGATGTGGGTTTGAGCCCTGGGTTGGAAAGATCCCCTGGAGGAGGGCAGGGCAACCCCCTTCCAGTATTCTTGCCTGGAGAATCCCATGGACAGAGGAGCCTGGCAGGCTCCACTCTATAGGGTTATAAAGAGTCGGACACAACTGAAGCAACTGGGCACGCACACTCAGTACCCAGGACACACACAGCTGGCTCCCTGATCTCTTGACAGAGAAGGCCGCTCCAGCAGTACGAGTTCCTAATGACGGCGGTATTCTTGTAACAGTGAATCTGTGTGCTCCGCAGGTCTGTCCGGTGCGATGTGAGCCACTGAAAATGTCACATGAGCTACAGTAAAACGTTTCCATGAAAACAAGTGAAAAAAAAAAAAAAAAAAAGGTTCAATTTTTTCAGTGATGCATTTTGTTTAACCTATGAACCTTAACATGTAACCAATAAAAATATATTTGAATATTTTATTTTTCTAATTTTTAAAGTACTTTTGTTTAGCTATTTTTGTCTGTGCTGGGCCTTCATTGCTGCAAGCAGGCTTTCTCTAGCTGCAGCGAGCAGAGGTTACTCTCTAGTTGCCCTGTGCAGGCTTCTCACTGCAGAGGCTTCTCTTGAAGGGGCTCTAGGTGCTTGGGTTTCAGTCGTTGTGGTGCTGGAGCTTAGTTGCTCCAGTCATGTGGGATCTTCCTGGACTGGGGATCAAACACATGTCCTCTGTATTGCAAGGCAAATTCTTAACCCCGCTAGACCACCAGGGAAGCCCACAAACGTTTTAAATTCTAATTTTTTGTGTGTGTGTGCTAAGTCTTTGAAATCTGAGATGTATTTTACTTCATAGCACTCTCAGTTCTGACCAGCCCCATTTCAAGTGTTTACAGCCTGTGAGGTTAGTGTCTGCCCAGGGGATAACACTCATATAAGGGGTGTTGTGTTTCAAGCATAAATGACATCTCAGATTTTTCTTTAAAGGGTTTAAATGCAATGAAATTGTTTTCTCAACATACAGTTGCAACAGGGGTGCTAGGTAGCAGCAAGCTACATCCCCTGCAGACAGAGCCAGCAACTAACTCTTGGGCCTAGACGGCCCCCGACCCCCAGTGAAGCCAATGGAAAAGCACAGCTCCGTGGGGTCCTCAGAGGAGTGGCCAGGGGCAGGGGCAGCCACAGGGGCCTAGGGAGAGCTGGCAACCACAGCAGTGTGAGCTGCAGGCCCTCAGAGGGCGCCCAGGGCACTGACAAGTGACCAGGGCGGGAGGAGATGCTGGGCTTCCGGGGACCAGCAGACTTGACCTTCCTGGTCACCAGTGGTGGGGCCCTGGGGCCCTGGGGCTGGCTTGGATGTGACAACTCCCAAGCCTTAGGAAAGCCTGCAGTAAAGCGCTGTCATCCTGGACCGACTTTTGAAAGTCTATTTTGTCTTATAGGAGTATTACTTTCTTTGCTTTCCTCTTTTCGTGAAATATCTTTTTCCTTCCATCCCTTCACTTTCAGTCTGTGTGTGTCTTTAGACCTGGGGTCTATGTGTCGGTGTAGTGTGGATTCCATGTGTCCAAGGGAGGAGGTGAACTCGGAGTCTCCCTATGGCACTGTCTCAGACCCCTCCCGGAGGACTTACCTTAAGCTGCTTTACATGACATTCTGCTTGAGAAATGTCAGCTTTACACACCAGAGACGAGGCGGTGTAGACTGACAGAAACCGTAAATTCTGCTCCTGAACTGCTGCTGCGGCCACACTAGGTTCCATAGAGAATGTATATGCACGCCTAAGAACTACCCTTGTGCTAGGAAAGAATAAGTAACACCACCTTTAAGAACCCAAAGTGGGCCTACAAATAAATCAAGCGGTAGGATATTTCCAAAGAAAAGAACTTACCCAGCACTGTGGCAACTTGGCAAGGGAGCTGACAACGTTTTGGAGCTGGCTTCAACATCACAGATGTCATATTTGAATTGAGTCTTATAGGATACGTAACAATATGCTAAGTGAGAAATGTAGTGTCAACCAAGCAAAGGAAACACGAACAACACGAACAAAGACCTATCTTATTTAAAGGACGAGATGTGCTGGAAAGGTACGGCTTCCCTGGTAGCTCAGGTGATTAAGAACCCTGCCAGCGCAGGAGATGGGAGAGACGCTGGTTCTATCCCTGGGTTGGAAAGATCCCCTGGAGAAGGGAATGGCAACCCACTCCAGTATTCTTGCCTGGAGAATCCCATGGACAGCAGGACCTGGTGTGCTGCAGTCCAGGGGATGTCAGAGTCTTAAAATACTATATAGAAGTTTTCCTGTTTATTCTGACAGTGGCTTGTGAGGTTGACACTTAGCATTTTGATTTAATCGTTCACATTATGCAAGTGAAGATTAGAAAAGATAAGCAAAGAATTCTCTCAGCTTCTCTGTGAGTCAAGTAGTAGATCTGAGCAAGGATCTGAGGGCAGTTTGCACCGCTGCCTGGGAGGAGGGTCTCTTGGGAGGGGCTGGAGCCTGGCTTCAGCATGGAATCTGCAGGTCACTGACTGCGGTGACAATGTGGCTGAACTTCCGGTGACAGAACTAGCCTCTCCCTCCCCGTCACCACGGGCACGTTTCTCAGAACTGGGTCAACACCAAGCCCTCTATTATGTGGAGAAAAGCCCCTCCCCTCTGCTCATGACTGAATAATGAAAGTCCTTGTTTTTGACTGTTAGAAACTTTACATTGATATGAATACTTTTAAAACCCCCTTGTAAAGACAAAAAAGATACTAGTCGTGTAATAATTAGCATCGTTGCAGGAGGTGGCCACATGGAGCAATATTAATTTGAACAGACATGAAGCTGAAAAGTGCTTCCCAGGCGGCACAGTGGTAACGAATCTGCCTGCCAATGCAGGAGACCCAGGAAACGTGGGTTCAACCCCTGGGTCAGGAAGATCCCCTGGAGGAGGAAATGACAACCCATTCTAGTATTCTTGCCTGGAGAATCTCATGGACAGAAGAGCCTGGTGGGCTACAGTCCATGGGGTCGCAAAGAGTCTGACACGACTGGGCATGAACGCTGAGAACGGATGAGAAAGTTGGGGTTCATAATTTGTTAATTCAGTTTTTCCCTGTGTGGGTCAAGCCAGGCTGGTGACTTGCGGTTCTGTCACTTGAACATTCTTTCCCTCTGCATCACTGGAGAGATTACGCAGCCGTTCTGATCTTCCAGCTGTTTCTAATCAAGTTAAATGAAAACTTGGAAACAGGCTCAGAATGAACCCATATTGTCTCCAAATAGGTCTTGCTTCAAGCAACCCTGGGGGATTGGATTCTTCTTATCACCTGTTTACATGCATTTATTTCATTCCTGACACAGAGAAGAACATACTTAGAGCCCTTAACTGAACAGAAGATCTGCTCTAATCACTGTCTGGCCCCCCCGTCCTTTGTGGGTCTCCCGAGATGGTCTGTGTACACAGACTATTTGAAGCTGGCTGATCAAACATGATAACTAAGGCCTCAGGAGATGCTGCCAGAACCTAGACATGGTTCAAACACCACGGTTAGGAGACATGTCTGCAAAGAAAACTGTGCCGCAGCCTCACTTTTGAGGATAGCTGCAGCATTTCAGATAGAAGGCTGGCAAAACATCTTCAAAGATATAACAAAAATAAAACCATGGTGTCCCATGTATTATAAATCAGCATAAGTGTAATTGGTAAGACCACATGAGAACTGGCGTCCAATCCCAGCTCCACTTACTGGGCACCTCTGCACAAGCAGTTTCCCCTCTGAATATCAGTTTTCCCATCTACATAATGGGAGCATACTCCTCTCATTGCAGTGCCTGGCTTATACTTGAGGAAGCAGAGCAAGGGAACTCCTCACAGTCAGTGATGGGCAGAACCAGGATTCTTCACATTTAAGCTGTAAGGGAGCCAGGAAGCAGACGTCCAGAAAGAACTTTTTTAGACATGTAGACAGATGCAGAAATCATAACAGAAAATGTACGGATTTAACCACATGGATTTTTTAAACTTTTTAATATAAAACACTGTTGGCTGTGTCATCCCCACCTCACTCGGGAGAAGTCTGGGGGCTGTTCTTGTTTCTTCCTGTTGGTCCCCGCCCCCAGGTGAACTCTGGGCTGGACACCAGCCAGGAGCAAATCCAGCTTCCTTCTCCTCATATTGTATCAGCCTGTCTTGTAATTGAAATATCCTACTTGGAAAGTCAGCATCTAAATGTTAGTCTTTTCTTTTCCCTTTGACATTTGTGTTGCGGCAATTTATTTTTTTTATTTTTATTTTTTTACTTTACAATACTGTATTGGTTTTACCATACATTGACATGAATCCACCACAGGTGTACATGAGTTCCCAACCCTGAACCCCCCTCCCACCACCCTCCCCATATCATCTCTCTGGGTCATGCCAGTGCACCAGCCCCAGGCATCCTGTATCCTGTATCGAACCTAGACTAGTGATTCATTTCTTGCATGATAGATTGTATACATGTTTCAATGCCATTCTCCCAAATCATCCCACCCTCTCCCTCTCCCACAGAGTCCAAAAGTCTGTTCTTTACATCTGTGTCTCTTTTGCTGTCTCACATATAGGGTTATCATTACCATCTTTCTAAATTCCATATATATGTGTTAGTATACTGTATTGGTGTTTTTCTTTCTGGCTTACTTCACTCTGTATAATAGGCTCCAGTTTCATCCACCTCATTAGAACTGATTCAAATGTATTCTTTTTAATGGCTGAGTAATACTCCATTGTGTATATGTACCAAAGCTTTCTTAGCCATTTGTCTGCTGATGGACATCTAGGTTGCTTCCATGTCCTGGCTACTATAAACAGTGCTGTGATGAACATTGGGGTACACGTGTCTCTTTCATGTCTGGCTTCCTTGGTGTGTGTGCCCAGCAGTGGGTTGCTGGGTCATAAGGCAGTTCTATTTGTAGTTTTTTAAGAAATCTCCACACTGTTCTCCATAGTGGCTGTACTAGTTTGCATTCCCACCAACAGTGTAGGAGGGTTCCCTTTTCTCCACACCCTCTCCAGCATTTATTGCTTG